>CM070500.1:84634600-85040262 GCA_036346375.1 Guadua angustifolia
TTATGAATGGTTGTCTACTTGTCCTAATAACTACCCCTCTTTTTTTTTAAAAAAAAGAACTTTACTAGCCAATATTTCATCTGAATTCTGAAAGCCATACGCCACACTCAATTCTTTCCGGGTTGATTTAGCAAGTATTTGTTATTTTGTGTATAGTTTTCATTCAGCAAGTCATAATCATTTCTGTAAATCTTAAAAAACCTGCATTTACTCTCCTGTGCTGAGGAGCAAGTGTGGTGCTTCTGGAACCAAGTTCCTCTTCTTGCGGACCCTCTTTTAGTTTTGTTTTCACTCTTCGGTGTTTTCAGCTATCAAGTATCAGCATTATTTCACAATTCCGCTATTGTTTTTCACTGTGAATATATGATAACAAGACGTTGCGTATTGTAGCTAGATGTACGTACGTCTGAGTTGGAGGCAAATTAAGCAAGCTTCCATACCAGCTTGTAACTGAGTCGTACCCATATTGTGGTCCACCGACTCAGACAAAGTCAGGAAACGTGCTGCTTAAGTGAAAGCTATTGTTCATGGGCTACAGTACGATCTGGTCCATGACAGAATTATTCTAATTATTAAGTCTTTTCCAAAGAGCTATTGTTTCCACACTAAGAACAGATTTTAGGCACTGTTAACCTGGGACCTGGTTGGCCAAGCTGTCCACGATCAGATACATTTTTTCCTCGTTTCATTTTAAGTGAACAATGATCTCAAGCAAGTATTGGGTCTGGTTATTCCACCCTGCAGAGACTCGTGGATTCATGTCGTTTTACTAATACAGGTGATCGGTGGCAGGCAAGCCACGATCAAATAACATACTGAGTGAGGTGTTTAGGCTATATCACCATCATGTTGATTAGACAGCACCTCTGGATATTCCCTTATATTAAAGCTCTTTTACAGTGGATTAAAATCAATATAAACCATCCATTCCTTTCAATCTAATGGTTGAAATCAATTTAGATCTACTTATACTACCACTTATAGTATTGATAGTAAAATTCAGAGATGGATAGAAAGGTAAAAAATTCCATCATACTATTTGTCCTCTATGGTAAAATACGTATTGTGATCCTGATGAATGGCGGATGAATAGATAAGAGGCTTCTGAAGATCACCAGGTATTCAGCGAATCCAAAACTGTGAATGAATTTAAAAAAGTCTAAAATACCCATGATGAATGGATAGGAAAGGTCTAAAATACCCTTGAGGAATAGACGGTTAGATTTGATTTCTATTATCACTACTTACTACATATGTTATCTACTATAAAATTTCTCTTATATTATTGTTTTGTTACCTTTTGTTTGTGGACCTGCAGTGAGGCCATACCTTTCTGGAGCTCTTCTGCGAACCATGGGTTAAGGGTATCTGGCTATCTGCAGTGTTGGCATTATTGCTACTTGATAGATACAAACTTTTTCACCCCGATCAGAACCCTTTTTGAATTGGACTCGTTTGGCAATGATTCCAATGTGTTGTGCTTGACAGTAGGGATCCCTTTTCTTCTCTGTGTGTTACCGAATGGTTTCGGACTCCAAAGTAAAATGTGGCTCTAGAGATTGATCCACTGGCACACTATACTGCATAATGTGATCGTACTCTTGAATCCAAGGATTGTTGAATATGGTACCTTACACTTACATGTTTATTATATGTCATAACTGTATGATTTGCATTCTTCCTTACATAATAATGCCCATGAATAGCTCGACTTACATGTTTAATTAGGTCGTGGAATCAAGTTTCATTGACTTAATTGTTATGGACGAAGCTCGAGTGTCAATTTTAAATTTCGAGGTCTTGGAGAACTCAATTGGTCAGTTTCACACTTGCTTGATTCTTAGTTTACTGCAGTGTAAGGTGTGAACTGTGGTGGACTGGTTAATGTCGCTTATATTTAATTAAGTCTATTCCGAAATTTGTCTGGTGTGTTGGATGTAACACCCTCAAAGTTGTAATATCAAGTAATTACAATATTCCTTCCCTAACCATATTTGATCCCCAAAATTATCCCCTCTAATTATCTGCTTATATTACTCTTCAATTTATCCTTAACTATTATCTAAATTTGGATTAATTCGGTAAGTAAAAGAAATAAGAAAATAGGATGGAATCCTATGTTTGGGCCAGCCGGGCCAGCCCACCGTGGCCCATATTTGTAGCTACTGCAGAATATAAGGGAGGTCGATGCAAGGATTTTCACATTCCTGTGCAGCCGCCGCTGGCATGGCTCTTGGCCGCCATGGCCTTCCGGCCGTTGCCATCGCCACCGAGGTGCTGTTGGCTTGGCTAAAGGCTGCGCTAGCTGCCTCCACCACGGTCGTCGCCGTCGGCCGATCTCCTCGTTGTCTATCCTAACGGCTGACGCGCCGGACGGTCGGCCGGGTTTGTGTTGTTGGGTCGCTTCGGCCGTCATCCGCGAACCGTGCCGGCCTTAATTATTCCCTCGGGCTGCCGCGGCCGTGGTCTTCTTCCAACACGCCATGGACGACGAGGAATAGGGTGCACGCTTGCACAATGCCACCATGCATGGCCATTCACGTGCCCTCCCTCCTAGATGCAACTTCTCATCATACGGAGATATGGTAGCAGCTAGCATCTCTCGTAGGGATGGCAAAAATACCCATGGATCCGGGTACCCGACCCGATGGGTTCGGGTCTGGGTCCAAATTTGGACCCATGTGTATATTATTTCGGGTTCGGGTCCGGGTCTCATTTTGAACCCGTGGGTACTCGGATCCGGACCGTTAAAAAAGCGAAAAACAAACGCTAGATCGGTTAAGGATCGAAAAGCTAACGCGCAGTGCAGACCCTCGTGCTTTCGTGCGGGCAACCGCGCCAGTAGGCAGTAGCGGATGCGGCTCTATTCCATGCGCAACGCCAACGCTTAGTGAAGTTTAGTACCACATCGCTTAATGAGCTTGGTTGGGAGTAGGGAGAAGGCTACATAAGCGACGTCCCTGCATGCGTGATGGGTCAACGTCTTGATGCAAACTTGGGTTCGGTACTTGCAACGTCCTTCCCGCGTTTGGGTTCGATCAATGCATAAATAAAAAAAGAACGAAATCATCGATAAAAAAAACTTTGCGATTATCGTAGAATGAATGGCTAAAATTTGTGTTTGGCGTCCGTGCGGGTACCTGTTCGGTCCGGATACCCATCGGTGCAGGTGCAGGTCGAGTTTGGACTCGTGGTCGACTTGGTCCGGATCTGGGTTTAAACCGGGTCTCGGTCCGGGTCCACAGAGGCTGACCGGAGGTACCCGACCGTTGCCATCCCTAATCTCTCGGCTTCATCTTTGGAGCCATGCAGCCGTCCGTTGCGAGAGCCGCCGTGCCGTTCGGACTTCTCTTGCTCGTTGCGGACCCTTGCCATGGCCGCGACGGCGATGCTGAGCCATTATCAGGCAAGCCCCTCCCACAATATTATTTCACATCCCATGTACGTACCTCTCGTTCCTTAATTTCATCTTACCATTCCTTTCCATTGGTTATTTACCCCTTGACGTTAATTGATGTTCATCATCTACTAAGTTACCAATCCATCGCTCTAGATGATCAGATTGTCTTTAGCATCTTATCATGGTGCAATTGAGAAAACATTGCTAGTTACTATTGCATTAATTAATGATCACCTGGATAATTTGTTCCTTGGATTACCTTAATGTCTGATATAATTGTGATGACATGATTGGATAACATAGGATGGCAATTAATAAGTTGATGTTGTTAGATCGCCGTTTAATCATGAGCTGTGATATTTAACACTATGATATTATGAATTGGTATTTTTGGTTAATGAACAATTTCATAGGAGCAACGTGTCCGGAGTACCGGATTGAGCAGTGTGTTAATGATTGCGTATTCAGGTTAGTGGTAATGTTCCATATATCATTTTCCAATATCACAGTTTCTTTGCCACATTCTCTTATATAGGCCACATTCTCTTATATAGCTAGTTAGCTACATTACTCTGTTATCGAACCCATAATACCAAATTTCCATGTTACCTTCATACTATTTATTTATCAGTTCTCAAATTTAGGTTATTGTAATACCATCCAGTCATTACTGTTATCAATTTGTTAATGACAAATAATTATATACCATTATATTGCCTTATGGAGTTGCCATCTTTAAATCTATATTCTATGTTTTACATTTTAGGCATGGCCAATTGATGTCGCTGGCCTTGATGTGCCATTCACTGTGGACGAGGTCCAGATAGCAATCTCCTTCTTTGCCACCGGAGAAAGCCGGGTCGGATAGATTCACGAGAACTTTCTACAAACACCTGCTGGTCAATTATCAAGCAAGACGTCATGGATCGTTTCTTTTCCTCGATCGGCTCCGTTCAGATTCTCGAATATTAAACACGGCTTCCATTGCGCTCATCCCCAAAAGGATGCACGCGTCGATCTTCAGCAGACTATCGATCGATCGACCTCATTCACTCGGTCGCGAAAATATTCTCAAAAGTTCTAGCTCAGCGCCTTTCCAGACAAATAGCATCTCTCGTGTCGATTTCGCAAACCGCCTTCATAAAAGGAAGATGCATCCAAGAAAATTTCCTATGGGTTCAAAACCGTATAACATCTTACCACCGAAACCATACATCGACACTGATGCTCAAGCTAGATATCGAAAAAGCTTTCGACTATGTATCATGGGAATATTTACTGGACCTCATGCAAGCTCGAGGTTTCGGCCCTCGATGGTGTGAATGGATAACAAACTCCTTCGCGACATCTGCTTCGTCGGTTCTCCTCAACGGGGTTCCAGGTCCTCAATTCAAGCACCAACAAGGACTTAGACAAGACGACCCACTATCGCCATACCTCTTCCTGTTAGCCATTGACCCACTGCACTACATTCTCGCAAGAGCAACCCAAGATAGTGTCCTATCTCCTCTAAGTGGCCGTGCCCCGTCTCTCAAACTCTCCCTTTACGCGGACAACGCGGTAATTTTCCTAAATCTAGTCAGAAGCGACCTGGAGGCAGTCGTACATATCCTCACCAAATTCGGACAAGCATCGGGTCTTCGAATCAACTTGCACAAGAGTTCTATAGCACCGATCAGAGGACAACATCTAAACCTTCAAAGCATCTTGCAGCCTTTTCAGGGACAAATTGCGAACTTCCCTATGAAATATCTAGGCATGTCGCTAACTCTCGAACGCTTGTGACGCGCCGATCTGCAGCCTATCCATGACAAAGTTGCGCGGCGTCTAGCATCCTGGCAGGCAGACCATCTCACAATGGGGGGGTGACTAACCTTGGTAAAGTCGGTCCTCACCTCGATCCCCATTTACTTGCTCACAGCAATCAGGACTCCCAAAAAGTTCATTTCAGACCTCGATAAGATGCGAAGAAAATTCCTATGGGCAGGACGCGGAGAAATTCATGGAGGGAACTGCAAAGTTCGCTAGTCGATAATTTGTCGCCCGTACGATAAGGGGGGACTGGGTGTCCTCGACCTAGACAGATTCGCCAGGGCACTCTGCCTACAATGGCTATGGCACCGATGGGCAGACCCAAGCAGGCCATGGATTGATATGTCCACACCATGCGATCAAACCGACAAACAGCTTTTCTCAGCGGCCACCACCTTCACCATCGGAAACGGCCAGATAGCAATCTTCTGGACTGACAGATGGCTCCAAGGTGCGGCCCCTTCACAGCTAGCGCCGAAACTATTCAAACACTCCAGGCAGAAGTCTCGCTCCGTCGCAGACGCCCTATCAAATAACAATTGGATCCGAGATATTCGGCACAACCTCACTCCTCATTTGGTGCTCCAATCGTCCAATCAGGTCAAAATCCAGTCCACGGGCTGCGCCCACAGTCGAGATGCCATATCATGGACTCAATCATCCTCCGGCATCTACGGCCTCGTCGACCTATCGAATGCGATTCGAGAACAAGCCTTTATCAGCTTTTCATGCCACAGTCTGGTCTGCGTGGGCTCCGCTAAGATGCAAAGTATTTCTATGGCTTACCCATCACAACCGACTATGGACAGCCCAACAACTTCAACGTAGGGGGTGGCCAAACCAATACTTTTGCCCAATGTGCTGTCGAAGCCTTGAAACCGTGTACCACCTCTTCATAGAGTGCCTGCAAATTCGGTGCTTGTGGGAATCAGTGGCTGTATGGGCAAGGCTTCCATCGCTCCAGTCAAACAATTGGGAACGAGCAGACACTTTCGAAGATTGGTGCCTTCAACAAGCAAATCACGACCCAAGATTTTGTAAAGGTGTTAGAACTCTGATCACTCTCACATGTTAGCAGTGGTGGAAAGAGCGAAATGCCAGAATTTTTCGGAACAAATATAACGTCAACGAGGATATTTTCCAATCGGTCAGAGACGAAGCCGCGCTCTGGATTATAGCCGGAGCAGTTCAGCTAAAAAAATCTAGTGGAGCGTCGGACTTGACCCTTTTCTTCAATCTTTGTGGTTTTCCTTCTCTTTTTCCCTTAATCTCTTCTTTGTCCTCCTCTTGCTCCTTCCCCTAACTCTTCTCTAGTTCTCTATCTTTAGCGCAGAATCCTGCGCTGTGTACACTGCTTTTCCTCTATTTAATATAGATCACAGCTATGCTGTCTTCAAAAAAAAATGTTTTACATTTTCAATCTTCCTGTTTAATAACATACCTGGGGAATAACAGTATATCTTTCAACGTTCCACCCAACAACGTACTGCTATCATGTATTTTTGTTGTTTGGGATTTTAACAGTCAGTTGCGGGGGATACAGTCATACGGGTACCAGCCAATTCCAAATCACATTTCCCTTTCGATTGTCGAGGATGATTTTACACATTGTTTCTATCTAGTCATCACATATATAGGAGCTTCGGCTTTCCACCCAACAATGTACGGAGGTATATACTTTCGTCGTTGGGAAGTTAAACCCAGTTACAAGTATGCAGCTGTGGCGGGTGTCCGACTATTTTCATATATATGATGCATCCAAAATCAGCGGTTTAACTATCCACATTTACAATTACACGATTACTTCGCATCATTATTACAATTCCAGTCATAGCCTCCTAATTTACTTAACCATCTGTCACCTGTGGTATTCTTTCAACGTCAGTACTGCACTTACTTTTACAAATTACTGTTATCCCATCAGATAACATTATCACATGATCCTTTCCATAATTACATCTGCACACCACATTTACCTTGTGGCTACCTGGAACCCTTGATTTATCTCATTTCAATTGTTGCTCTTGTTGTTGGGTGTGCCTTGCTGAGATATTTTACATCTCACCCTTGCTTACCTTTCTGTTCCAGGAGACAGTTCAGCATAGTTGTTGCACGTGGCATTGGCTCGTGGGAGCGCCGCATTTCCAGTACTGTGTTGCTTTCTGCAGTTTCAAATAAATCTCATGTTATTTACTCTTCCGCTGTATTCCAAAATAATGTCACCCTCTTTTCCTTTATTAAACAAAGTCTTTTGGCCAAGCAGTTTTATGATTGTTCTTATTTTGTGTCATTTTGCAATAACGTTCCACTTTGTACCGCATTTCCCATATGCTGGGTGCTACACTGAACCAGTGATATGATTATCCATACTTTCTACTAATATATGGGGATCTACAGTGCAAGTGCAGCAGAGAGTTAAGCGTTCTTGCAATGTTCGATGCATAGATGTATGTAATTAAACTTGTTGTAAGTAACTATGACCAGATAGCATTTGCAAATTGCAGAGGGGTCTGTCAAAAGTGACCAAATGTTGTGTTGGCAGGCAGAATCTGCCATCAGGATATGGGGCATTGGGGCTTCGAGAGTGTTCCCACGATCCCACTTGCAAATGCCCCCAGGGAGTCCTGCATGCGCATTGTTCTGCAACGGTCGAGGGAGGAAACAGGCAGGATTGTACGATATACATCGACCTGATACGGCGAAAATATGACGTATGCATGGCTGATCTGCTTGTACTGGCAGAGAACAAAAGGTGCTAAATGCAGAGAAAATCTGGGGCAATTGGAAGTTAATGTTTGGTCCATATGCTATGGCAGGTAGAGAACTGAATACTGCTGCTGGTTTGACATGACAATTGAACTTTTTTCCCACATGATGATGCCTGAGTTCTTTGTTTTCATCTGCTCGTGCCTTTTCTTTCTCGCAGACGAATATATGGCGAATCTTACTTCACCCTTCGAATTTTGGATGCTGCCTCCTGCGATATCACCTTGAAAAGACGGCCTGCTTCAAGAATCAACACCGGCCATGGTTCAACGGGGACAGTTGTTTGCACAAACAAGACATGACATCTAGGCTCTAGCCTTGCTGCTTCAGACGTACACAGGGTGAGGGAGTGATCGAACAGCCTCAGCAACCAGGCATGGGAGCAACACATGGATAGCTTATGCGGGTGACGTGGCCGCACTAAATGGACGCACATGAACCCTTAAAGGTATGTACCATGGTTGCCGGATTTGCTACAAACCCTACGAATTGTGAACCGGATTCGTTGGACCCAAACTGATTTAAAGTATGGAGTTCGTGTTCTTTTTGGAAATTGAAATAAAAAGTGACGAACCATGAACCCAAATCTATACTGCGACTCGATCGGTATGCACCAAAAAGAGAGAAAAGAAAAAGGAGAGGAAGAGAGTAGAGGAAGAAAAAGGTAAGAATCCCTTTAATTAATTTCAGCCTCTGTGGTCAGGTTAGTGAGGTGAGGTGGTGTGTTATTGCCGCACGGGCGATGCATGCAGTGCCTGTAACTTTCAACTGCAAGCTTTAGCAATTATCTTTCTTCATACCAGAGCGGCCTACTTGCCTTGGTTCATGTCATGTGACTCCATCCAGGCACAAAGCAAATGTCGTCAGGCTTACACTTCACTGTTCATTGCATGATTCCAATTCTCCTCTTGCTTCTATCGTATCTTTTTATATACTAATTGGAGATCCTCCTAGAAACTCTCATGTTAATCAGCAAATACTAGAAATTTCCACGTTAATCTAAAAAACAATTTGCTAGAAAATCCCACATTATTAAAAAAAAGAAAATCTTGGTCATCTAATCTTCTTAATCATATTTATCCATGAATTAGATCTATTTATCTACCATAAGAGATATATGGTAAATCAGAGGAGTACCATATGAAAGAGAAGCTTTGCTTTCCTTATCTACTCGTTGTATACTAATTGGAGGCCCTCCTAGAAGCCTCCACATTAATCAGAAAATACTAGAAATTTCCACATTAATCTAAAAAAAGAAAAATTGCTAGAAAATCTCACATTACTCTAAAAAAGAGAAAATCTTGGTTGTTAAATCTCCTTAATCATTTTCATCCATGGCTTAAATCTATTTATCTACTCATAAGAGATATATGGTAAATCAGAGGAGTACTATATGAAAGAGAAGATTTACTTTCCTTATCTACTCGTTATCTTCAAGCGTCTAATAATGAAGCAATGACCTGAAAATAGAAAGGAAGATGAGAAGATATTATTGTAACATATACGGATTGATCTATTTATAGAAATTGCTAGCCATGCGGATACATGGGTTAATGACTAGTATACTAAACTTTTAGGCCCTGTTTGGAAGCAATGTATTTTCATAGTTTCTAGGCAATACCATGGTTTCTAAGAATACCATAGTATTTTATACTATGAGGTGTTTGGTTACCATGCCAAAAGCTCTGTATTAAAAACCATGGTTTGGTAGATACCATGGTATTTTGGGGGTATTTGAAACTCCACTCCAACCCAAAGTTTTCATGGTTTTAACTAGCTTCTTGTCTATTTCCACTCAAATACCATGGTTTGTGATGTTACATCCAAACAGTTGGTAGTTCCAAGAGATACCATAGTTTTAAAGGAGTATGGTAAAACCATAGTATTCATGACAAAACAATTGCAAACCATAGTATACCAAAACCATAGTTTTGAAATACATTACTTCCAAACAGGGCATTACCCATGTATGCTTACCGCTTGGCTTTACTTTGTTGCAGCTGCTTGAGTACACTGAGCCAGGTAGTTTGCAACTAGCCTTGGGTCCAATGATGTAATGGTTGTTGCCCATAATCATCCATCCAAGTGGAGAAAGAAAAAAAAAACGTAACATCAACTGTCTTAGATCATGGAGAACAGTTATATGCTTGACAAGTAGATGCTCTACAGTAGAAAGCTGGCTCGTATGACTGTAGCTCTTCTAAACTTGCCATCCATACATTGGCTCAAGGTAACGCCAGCTGCTTATATAACGTAGGGAGCTGGAAGGTAGAGAAAAAGAGCTTTACCTTTGCGTTTGCATTGCATTGCTTATTTGCTTTGCCTCTTGTCTTGAGCTTTCCATGGCCGCCGTCAGAGAGGAATCTGACTACGACAGTAGCCGGTCTTCCCTCACTGCGCCCGACTCCCGCCGGAGCTGGATCAGTGACATTGGCAGCTCCAGCTCGGTCTCGGTACGCTCCCTTGGCGGCGGTGGCGACACGCCGGCTTCGGCATGCCGCCACAAGCCCCACAAGGCCAACCAGGCCGAGTGGGAGGCCATCAGGCGCGTCCGTGCCGCCGCTGGCCGTGTCGGGCTGGACCACTTCCGCCTCGTGCGGCGCCTGGGCAGCGGCGACCTTGGGAACGTCTACCTGTGCCAGCTGCGCGAGCCGTGGTCGACGGGGTGCCTCTACGCCATGAAGGCGGTGGACAAGGACGCGCTGGCCTTCCGGAAGAAGCTGCGGCGTGCGGAGGTGGAGCGGGAGATCCTGCGCACGCTCGACCACCCTTTCCTGCCGACACTGTATGCGGACTTCGAGGAGTCGCACTACGCCTTCCTCGTAATGGAGTTCTGCTCCGGCGGGGACTTGCATGTGGCCCGGCAGCGGCAGCCGGGCAGGCGGTTCAGCATCTCCTCGGCGAGGTATTGTCCATTCCGCAAGCATTAGCCTTTTCTTTATCGCATCTGATGATCTGAAAGAATGAAGCATTGGAATGAATAAAAGTCCCTGTTTCAGGGTCAAGCTTTGGTTCAGTGTCACTCCTTTCGTAAAAGCATAGCACTTTAAGTTAGTGTAGTGATCTTCTTTCCATGTGCATTGGTGCTTTCAGAAAACACTTTTTGTCTTGCCGTGTCACTCTAAGCGGATTTGTTGGAACCACTCGGGCGTCATGTTAAGCTAATGATTCGAGCCGCATGTGTAGCGACATGCCGACACACTGAGATATTCTTCTTTCCATATCAATGCTGAATGCAACTGCGATTACCTTTGAGCAAATTAAACAACAGCAGTTCACACTTACTAACTAGAGGACTAAACTTAGTTAACAAACTAGCTGTTGGATTTGCTGAAGAATACAGTAGATTATCTTTGTCTGACACTCAAAACTGATATATATTGCTCAAAACGAACACTGGCAGATTCTATGTGGCGGAGACGGTGCTGGCGCTGGAGTACCTGCACATGATGGGGGTGGTGTACAGGGACCTCAAGCCGGAGAACGTCCTGGTGCGCGGCGACGGCCACATCATGCTCTCCGACTTTGACCTCTCCCTCAAGTGCGACGTCGTCCCGAAGCTCCTCCGCCACAGCAACCTCGCCCACAATAATGCCGGCCGAGCAGACGCCGGCACCAAGCCGTCCTACGCTCCGTCCTGCGTCCCGCCGATCCAGCCGGTGCTGTCATGCTTCTTCAACGGCGTGCACAAGTGCCATGCAAAGGAGGGCCCCCCGAAGCCCGGCGCGGCGGCCAGCGCCGACGAGCCGGAGCCCGAGCCTGACCCTGAGCTGGTGGTGGAGCCCGTCGCGGCGCGGTCCAAGTCCTTCGTCGGCACGCACGAGTACCTGGCGCCGGAGGTGATCTCCGGGCAAGGCCACGGCAGCGCGGTGGACTGGTGGACCCTTGGGGTGTTCATGTACGAGATGATATACGGCCGGACGCCGTTCAAGGGGGAGAACAACGAGAAGACGCTCATCAACATCATCAAGCAGCCGCTGAGCTTCCCGCGGATCGCGACGTCGAGCGCCAGGGAGTGGGAGGAGCTGCTCCGAGCGCAGGACCTCATGAGCCAACTCCTGGCGAAGAACCCCAAGAAGAGGCTGGGGAGCAGCACGGGCTCGGCCGAGGTCAAGCGGCACGACTTCTTCAAGGGCGTGAACTGGGCGCTCGTCAGGTCCGTCCGGCCGCCGGAGGTGCCCAAGCCACTGCAGCCGCCGGCGCCGGCGCAGAAGAAGGTGCTGATGATGAGCAAGAAGGAGCGTCAGGAACCGTACAATTACCGACCCGACGACCGTTTCGAGTACTTCTGAGCTGCCATGCATCTTTGTTGTTTTGAAGGGCAGATTAGTGTATATAGAGTAGGAAGTTAGCTCTTGGAAACGTGAGCATCAATCGGTATTTAGAAATCTCGTGGCTAATTAATTAATTAACCCGCTTTACCGCAATCCGGCTAGCTAACCGTAGGAAGGAATCGTCTGCTGCTATTTGGAAGCTGGAACGGAGGCATCACTGGCTGTTTGGGCGGTTGAGCCACCCAACCTCGCCGGCGGTGAGCAGTGGACTAGTGAGGTAGGGTTGTTTGAATTCCTGAAGTGTCAGGCTGGCATTGTTCGTCCGATCTCGAAGACTTTTGCGGTTAGTGTAAGAAGATTGTCTAACCTCTTATACAATCCTAGGCTCCTAGCTCCATCGTCGTCGCTATTTCGTTTCACTGATAATTAAGATCGTCATTTTTCTCTTGCTTGAACGTACTTTTTTATAAAAAAAAATCTTGCTTTAACGTACTGATTGACAACGTCGATGGTTAATTTCACAGTACGTACAGGAAGGTGTGTGTTTGCTATGCAAAGCATATTTGCCGATAGAAATAATGATCCGTGCATGGACCGTGGCAGATCGAGAAGCCTTGACGCTTATGGTCCCCCGAGAGTATTTTTTTTTTTAAATCGTGGAATTGACCTCCGAGCGTACGCATTTGCACTTTTAATCTCTAAGCATTTCGTGCTGTTACAGTACGTATGAGCGCAAGAGGATGATTTAGTAGAGCGGTAGTAGAACACTAAGACGACCTATTACGGTCGGATAGCGTAGTAGGTGACCTATTGTAGTCCGGTAGCGTAGGAGGTTCTGTCGTAGTCTAGTAGTATGGCAGACCACCTGTTGCAGTAGATCGATCTAAATTGTCACACTATCATTTATTGCTGTCTTATCATGAATCTCCCACGGTATCGGACCTAGGCAGGAGACAGATGTAGCCTGTCACTATAGCCACGGTCGAGAGGAGACCAAATCCGTAATAAACGAATTGGAGACCGAAACCCAAAAAAAGACGGCGAGAGGCTAAGGGTCTGTTTGTTTCAGCTTTGGATTCTCTAAAAGCTGATTCTGGATTGTAGTTGTAGAGAAGCTGATTCTCTAAAAGCTGGAATCTAAAAACACATATGAAGTAGATTGTGGATTCTAGTGTATATGGATGGGCTGGATTGTGAGAATCAGATTCTAGAATCAGGCTGTTTGTTTCTGCTTCTGCTTTTGGGGGTCAGAATTCAGAATCAAAAACTAAAACAAACAGGACCTAAATCCGGACCGGCTTCAGCAGATCATTGACCGGCAGTCGCTGAGGGGTGGAGTGAGGTCAAGTGGAGGAGCAGGGAGCCGGCCGGCAGCCATGGGTGGCTGCCGGGCCCTACCGGCTCTAATGGCGTCCTCGCGCACGCGCGTTCTGTCCCGGTTACCCGAGCCCCCCACCGGTTGGATTTCGCTCACATGTCACCTTAATTTGCCTGGCCCGATCGAACCGCGCGTTCGTCGATCGATCTCTCTGCACGCAATTTCTTGCACCACCTTTCGCGGGAAGCATCGTCATGATCTCTGTACATAATGCATATTGTATGTTCATTGGAGTAGTACGATTAGCATAGCTAGCTATCTAACTCTAGCCAGCCTGGTTGACCGTGCTACAAACTGTCGCTGGTATGTGGGCCCAGGCCAATCGAACTGCAGGTGGTGACCACAAGACGGTCCGTTTCGGGCTGCACGCACACGGCGTTTCCTACTACTCGTTTGCACGTACGCATGTGTACTAGCATTGCTCGCCGGGCAGCGTACCTGCCATGGGAAAAGACTCAAAAGAGAAGACACAGTTAGGCACTATTCTAATCTCACCGTCTAAATTTATAAATCTTCTTTTTTTAGTGATCTTGTTTATAATATAAGACATATTTTATATTTTTATGTAAAATTAGTGTAATCTAGTTATTTTTATGTAAAATTAGTGTAAGACATATTCTCTGTATACTCTAATAAGTATCTATCTTTACTTTATATTCTCTGCATGCATACATTGAATATAGTGCTTAGTGATAATAATTAGAAGTAATCTAATTATTTTTAATGCTTTTTATTCTATATGCTAAGAAGAAATAAGCGATATAAATTTAAACTGAGGAAGTACATTACCCAACGATGCTAATTAATGCTAGCTAACCTTGGCGAATGTACGTTTAGATGTACATTCTACCAGTTGTACGTGTACGTTTCAATCTTCTGTGAAACCAAGCGTACGTTTCAATCTTTGCCGTAGCGGCAGGGCGCACACTAACCGAGCTAGTGCCCGGGGCTTTTAGCTGTTAAGAGGAGTACTATCCTGGCCCTGCCACTTTTTATATGGATGTGATTCCAAGTATCACCGATTGAAAGTTATATAAATAATAAAGTGTAAATAAAAGGTTGGATGATAATTATTCAACTATTCTTTTTTTTAAGATTTATACGACTTATATTAAGATATTGATATATAGCAAAACTATGCATCCACTTCATCAGGTGTCGACTGTAGAGAGATGATGGTATATATAATAGAAAGGAGAGAGAGAATGACTTGGGGGGAGGGGGGAGAGGATAGGTAGGATAGAGATAAGAGTGTTGTCTAAGGCCCCGTTTGGCAACTTGGAACTGGACTGTTTCTCCTAGAATCTGAAATAAATCCAACCAAACGGAATAAGACTCGGAACGTTTCAAAGCGAATCGTTTCTGATTTTTACACGCCGTGGTCGAATCGGCTAGCAACCCGTTCCTCCGGATTCTGATTCTACCTGAAACGTTTCTACCAAGAATCCGGAACCGTTTCCGTTTCTACTAGAATCTGGAATCGTACCAAACGGGGCCTAAATGTGTTGTAAGGAGATACGAAATAAGAAACGGTGAGGGATGGGTTTATATGTCGGTGTGTTTTTTTTAACAAAAAAAGACAGATTGACGAACCACTAATAACTTCTTTTAAAGTATTAAAGATATATCACCGTGAATGGGAATACCGAATACGCGCCATCATTTTCGTCCTACATAGGCGAAATGGGTTTGATTAATTGCTTTCCATCCATAAGCCGTCAGTCTCCCGATCGACTGTATGTACGTGCGCAGCGATGTGTGAATCTGTACAATATCGTGGACGACGACAAAGATATTGACACATTCATGAATGTATGTTGCATGCACCGATCGATCATATCATTGATGTTCATGATGTGATCTCTCACCACTCGTTTGGAGACTAATGAGTGTAAATAAATTGAATTATTCCTTATGAACCGAGGGTTATATTATATGCGGGCACGTGCACGTGTGATTAAGTCGCTGGATACTGAGATCGAGATCCGCGCTCGATTGATGATAGTGGCATAGGGCCTATCAAGGTTCAGTGCCGAGAACAGCTAGAGATGAGGATTTTACACTAGCTGCCTCATCCGCGACCCCCATCACTGCCGGGTAGGTGCGAGCCGGTAGTGATAGTATTATCACTGCCGGTTCCAAATTCAACCGGCAGTGATAATACTATCACTGCCGGTTCTAACTTCAATCGGCAGTGATATGAATAGTATAAATTTCCCGCAGGAATGGAGGCAATATCATTGCCGCAATGATATTGCCTCCATTCTGCGGAAATTTATATTATTCATATCACCGCCGATTGAAGTTAGAACCGGCAGTGATAGTATTATCACTGCCGGTGGAATTTGGAACCGGCAGTGATAATACTATCACTGCCGGCTCGCACCTACCCGGCAGTGATGGGGGGTCGCGGATGAGGCAGTCTGAAGTAGTGGTGAGTCGTTCGATTGAAGGGGAATAGATGATCAGATCCTATCCCCGTTGCTGGTGCGGTGGACTTGTATAGTGTGGCATGTCTACGTGCTTCAAATATAGAAAGGTGTTCCTATATATTACTATTTTTAAGTTGTATAAATATTTAAATATAAATGAATAGTAAATACTGATTGTTTATCTTTTTACTTACTTCAAGATTTGTGGAACTTGTATTAAGAGAAAAGCATCGAAGCACTACTCATAAATATTATGATTGGATAGATGAAAATTATATGTTTATCGAAAAATACATTTATAATATTATAATTTTATTAGCTTTGCAATTATATTACAACAAAAATTAGTATTTAAAATTGAATTTTAGAGACTATGTTAATGCCCAAAACAACATTATTTTGTGACCGGAGGAAGCACTGCTCCAGGGAGAGCGTGGGAATTAGGAACTTCAGTGATGTATTTGAAAATTGTTTGAAACTAAGGACAAGAGGTCTACAATACATGTCAAGAAGAAGAGAATAAAAACGTCGATTCCGAAGGATAAACACCACAGACACCAACACTGACCCCAAGAGGTGGGCCGCCAACACCGTGATATATTTGAAAATTAAGGGGGTGTTTGAATACGATAGATTTCTGATTATTTCTAAGAACTCGAACCTAAATCCCTCCTGGGCCAAGAGTGTTTTCGAACGAGGTGTTTCTAGTTAGAGTTTGAGATCGACGGAGACGACTCACAACACTACAGGAAAAGCACTTATTCTCCACGGTCAAATATACGGTAGACGGCCAAAATAAGCGGTCGACCAAAATTATATTAAGGTCGACGGCCAAAAGAATAGCCCTCTACCCTAGACGCGAAAAAAGTGCGCCATACGTTCCGCCCTAGAACTGGTGTACGTTTGGGCATTAGGATCGACAGCCTACATATAAGCCGTCCACCATAGTCTAGGGTCGATCGCCAAATCTGGCCGTCCACCCAATGGGCTCCATTAGGGTCGACGGCCCACATGGCTGTCGACCTTAACTTCCACTCGGGCCCAGTTGGCAGTGGCAAACGAAATTAGGGTCGACGGGATTTCTTTGGCCGTAGACCTTAAGTAATTAGGGTGGACGGCTACGTGGCCGTCGATCATAAGTAGCATTACCTCGCCCAGCACCCGACTTAATCCCCATTCTCTGGCTCCGAGACTCAATCGATCGACCCAATAGCGTGGCCTCCCGATTTCGCCTCGCCTCATTTGCTCTGGCGGGTGGCTCACCGCCTCCACTGGCGGTGATCCGGCGCCGCCTCCACGAGGGCCGCCCTGCGCAATCTCCCGGTGGCCGCCGCCGCCCCGTTGTAAGTTCAACCTTCATTAATTATGGTTTTGGTGTTAATGACAAATCTAATATTAAGATTATCCATTTGATGTGATTTTATTATTAATGACAAATCTTATATTGAGACTAACTTGTTTATTTAGCATATCTTTGATTAGTCTCATCGCATTGAAAAATGGAAAACCCATGGTATGTTTGCATATTCATTCTAGTATTAGTTGCATACTTTGGAGTCAAGTTAAAATATGAATGTCCCCGTTATATTAACCACAAAATGTGCATCATGTTTCCCAATCCATAAATAATGTGCATCATGTTTCCCAATCCATAAATTACATGGATGCACATATTTAGGGGGAGTTTGTAATTTAACTTGATAAGTTTCATTGTATTGATCTATTCGTCATCGACACATATAAGGATCAAGACAAAGAAACTAAATCCTTGAGTATATATTTGAATTGCCTAGTTAAAGTATACTCATAGTAATATAGGATATACTCCAATATGATCAAATTGAATATGTGCATATTATATCCAAGTCAATCATGTCTATGCACATATACATGTGGAGTGTATTCTATAGTTGATGATTTAGAGTATTGATCATTTCCATACAATCTACAAATTATGGATCATTACTTCTCATCAACATGAGTATATGAAAACTTGTGTAGTTAATATATACTCATATCAATTTAAATGATAATTTAAATTGAGTTCATTTGTCTTGTTAATTATTAAAGAACATTTCATCATGTGTTGATGGTGTTCCTTGATTAATTAAGGACAAATGAATAGCTCTTTAGTATAATAAAGCATGAGTTGCATTATTGTACTTAAGACACATATACAATCATTTAATTTGATTTAGGTTGTGCTCAATTGATCTAGAGGCATCCATTATGTGTTAATGGAGTGCAAGAGATAATTGAGACAACCATGCATCTTGGACTAACTATTTTATGAGTTGTGACTGAGTTAGGTCCAAAGATGATGGAAATAATTGAGAACGGGACAAGGACGGCATCATGAGTTGATGGGCGTCAAGAGAAGATCCCGAAGATAAAGAGGAGTCGAGTGATGATCCCGGGGGAGAAATCAAGTGTTGATCATAAAGACCCCAAAGGGGATTGCTTGCGTGCGGCGGCGAAGGTATAATTAGATAGGCTAAGGACTTTGTAGTCTTTGAGTCTAAGGTTTTAATCGCCGTGTTATTAAGAGGGGTTGTCTCTTTTGCTTGAGCTTCATCATGTGTTGGTGATCTCAATCCGCGTTCACTCAAGCTCAACCATTTGGATTTGATTTTTGCATAAAGTTTAACCATTTGGCATGTGTTGCGAATGGGTTAAAAGTTATGCTTGGTTGTTTGGTTTATGCTCCGATTTGCATGTGTTGCAAAGAGGAAGAGCATATGTATTTGGTTTTCGCATAATGCTTTGATTTGCATGTGTTGCAAATAGGATAAGCTAATGCGTTGGCTTTTGCGTGAAATTCACTTTTGCATGTGTTGCAAATGTTGAAGCTTCATGTTTTGGTTTCGTTCAAAACAATCTTTCAAAATCTTGTGGTTGCTTGGAGTTAAGTCTTGCATGTGTTGCAAAAGGAGAGAGCTCAAGCATGATTTGGTGTTTATGTGTTTGTATGGAGCTAGAGGCTCGCATGTGTTGCGAGTAAAGAGCTCATACGGTTGAAATGGTTTTGGTTTGAAGTTTGGTTTCGGTGTTGCATTGAACTAGAGAATTGCATGTGTTGCAATTAGAGAGTTCATGCACCTTGATTTGATGTTGCTTGGAGCTAAACTTTTGCATGTGTTGCAAAGAGTAGTGCTCAAGCATGAAATGTGTTTATTGCGTTATTTGCAAGTTCGTTGTGCGAATAAACCGAGGTTTATGAGTCCGGAATCCCGAGAGCATGTGAGTGGGGCTTGCAATGGGTGTTGGCAAGTTGACCGGTCTTGTGTTGACCTTCACATGGCTAGGGGATTAATCTCATAAACTCGAGTTTGATTTGCTTATCGTTTTGCAAATAGGTTTAGAGTTGGTTGCAAAATGTGTTTTTGTAATTTGGTTTAAATTCTTTGAGCATGAGCTAAATGGGTGCAAATGTGTTTTGCACATGTGTATGATCATGTGTTGATCATCTTATGGCTCAAGGAATGGTTTTGGTTTTTCGGAAAGAGATTTGGAAAATCAGATTTTAGACTTGAATGATCAGATTAGAGTTTGGTTTTGGTGATATTTAAAAATATCTATGGGTGCTTAAATCATGAAAATGGGTGGAGATTGTAGCCCTCGTGATAAGCTTCGCATAGAATCAAAAATCACCCAAATCGGAGTTCGAGTAAAAGTTATGAGTGTTTTTGTGGTCGGGCGAGTGGTGTGACCGGCCTGGGCGGTCGGACCGGCTGCTGTGGGGTGATGTGACCCGGCCTGGCGGTCGGACCGCCCGAGCGGTCGGACCGCCCTCCTCCGGTGCAATTTTTCGAGCAGCGTGTTTTTGGTTTGTGAGGCGGTGTGGCCGGCCGTGATGCGACCGGCCATAGGGCGTCCAATCAAGCCATGTAATCTGATCGAAAATCCGACCAGTTGCTCTGTGGTGATCGGACCGTGAGGCCAGTCCGCAAGGTTATGTTGATTTTGCCGGTTTGCCCCCAAGCGGCTAGTTTTCTTGTGGGGGCTATAAATACCCCTGGGGGCTTAGGCGGTGTTGGTTTGTGTGTGGGAGTGTTTTGCATGTGTTGCTCTTTCTCCTTTGCCTCTTGAGCTTAAGTGAGCTAATTGCATGTGTTGCAATTAGGAGTGGTTTGAGTGAGCTCTTGTGCATGTGTTGCACTTGAGTGAGGTCCTTGTGCATGTGTTGCACTTGGTGATCGCCGGGCGCATGTGTTGTGCTCGGTGAAGGTCAAGCGGAGGAGCGGCCTATTCTCTTGGAGGTTGCCGACTCCTAGGCAGGCGTAGGCGTCGTCTTGGAGCTCTCAAGGTGCGAGAAGCCCGACAAGTTTGTGAAGGTTCGGGTTGAGCCTCTGGCATAGCGTGAAAAACCACGACTAGTGGAAAGAGGCGGGTGCTCGAGCGGGAGCCGGTCCAAGTGTGGGCTTGCCTCAAAGTGGACTAGGGGAGACCGGCAAGTCTCCGAACACCACGGAAAAACATCGTTTGTCTCTTGTCTCTTTACATTCAAGTATTTACCTTTTGCATATTAATTAATTGCTTGATTGTAGAATTGCTTAGTATTAATTGTTTGATCAATTTAGCAATTCTAGTTTAGAGACATAATTTAGTTAGTGCACTAGTGAGCCTAGTTGATTTAGGCTTTAATTGTCAAAACCTATTTATCGCTTCATATATATCTTTGATTAGGTTTTGACTTAGGGTGTATTAGAGCGAATTGTTTAGTGGCGATTGAATTTCATAAACGCCTATTCACCCCCTCTATGCATCCTCGACCCTACACCGTGGGCCACTCTGGTTGCCCACCGCCCACTTGCACTCTAGCCGGTGGCCCGCCTGCCTCACTTGGCGGTGATCCGGCGCCGCCTCCTGAGGGCCGCCGCCCTGCAGCCGTCTCCCGGTGGCTGCCGCCCGTGAGTGGCCCGATTGTGATCGCCCCTGTGGGTCGAGATGCGCCTAGAGGGGTGAATAGGCGTTTTTCAAAATTAATCGCTCACTAAAACTATTCGCTCTAATACACCCCTAAATCAAAACCTAATCAAAGATATATGCGGAAGCGATAAATAGGTTTTGATAATTAAAGCCTAAATCAACTAGGCTCACTAGTGCACTAACTAAATTAAGTCTCTACACTAGAATTGCTAAATTGATCAACTAAATAATACTAGCAATTCTAATTCAAGCAATTGATAAATATTCAATAATGTAAAGTGCTTGAATATAAATGAGACAAGAGACAACCGATATTTTTCCGTGGTGTTAGGAGACTTGCGGTCTCCCTAGTCCACGTTGAGGCAAGCCCGACCACTCGGACCGGCTCAGCTCGAGCACCGCCTCTTTCCACTAGTCGTGGTTTTTCACGCTCGCAGCGTAGGCTCAACCCGAACCTTCACAAACTTGGGGGGCTTCTCACAACCTTGAGGCTCCAGCGCCACGACGCCTCGCCGTCTAGGAGTCGGCAACCTCCAAGAGTAATAAGCCGCTCCTCGCTTGAACTTCACCGAGCACAACACATGCGCTCGGCGATCACCAAGTGCAACACATGCACAAGGACCTCACTCAAGTGCAACACATGCACAAGAGCTCACTCAATCCACTCCTAATTGCAACACATGCAATTAGTGCTCACACTCAAGCTCAAGAAGCAAAGGAGGAAGAGCAACACATGCACAACCCTCCAACACACGACCAATAACATCAACAACCAGCCCCAACCCCCAAGGGGTATTTATAACCTCCACCAAAGAAACTAGCCGTTTGGGGCTGAAGCAGGCGGCAGCAAATCCGGTCCGGCCAGGACCTCGGCGATCCGCCCGGACCACACGAGCCAGCAGTCGGAAAAATGCCAGATTCTTGGCGAAAACTCTTGCCGGTCCGACCGGACTTCCACCGGTCGCCCTTTCGGTCGGTCCGAAGCCGAGCCCGGTCATCACCGCTACAACAGAGAGCACAAACCCAAAACAAGCTTCTCTGGAAAATCGCACCGACTGCAATCGGTCGGACCACACATCCGGTCACACAACAGAACCGTCTTGATCGCCGCCATATGCATGCATGCCCGGTCACACGGTGCCAACACGCCGCACCGCCACGCTGCGAAAACACAAGCCGCCGCGAAGTCAACCGCTGAACACCGGTCAACCGGTGGACCACCGGTCAACCGCCGCTCAGCCCGGCGGCCGACCCTAGGGCGGTCCGATAGCCGCTGGCGGTCCGACCGCCCACCTCCTCGACCTGGCGGCGTGGCATTCCATGTCTGGAGAATTTTCGGATATAATTCTAAAATGATTCTCCAAAAGCGAAAACCATTCCTTGAGCCAATAAATGATCAACACATGATCAAACACCGTGCAAAACACATTTGCACCAATTTAGCTCACGCTCAAGGAATTTAACCAAATTCAGCAAAACGCATTCCGTAATAAACACCGAACTTACGCGTTCAACCCTCTAGCCATGTAAGGATCAACACATGACCCGACACTTTGCAAAACACATTTGCAAATGCCAACACATGCTCTAGAATCGAAGCGCATAACTCCAGCGCTTATTTGCAAAACACATTTGCACAACCGCAACCAACTCAAGATCTATTTGCAAAACGTATTAAGCAAATCAAACTCGAGTTTATGAGATTAATCCCCTAGCCATGTGAAGGTCAACACAAGACCGGTCAACTTGCCAACACCGTTGCAAGCCCCACTCACATGCTCTCGGGATCTGGACTCATAAACCTCGGTTTATTCGCACAACGAACTTGCAAATAACACGATAAACATCATTTCATGCTTGAGCACTACTCTTTGCAACACATGCAAAAGTCTAGCTCAAGCAACATCAAATCAAGATGCATGAACTCTTTAATTGCAACACATGCAATTTTCTAGTTCAATGCAATACCAAAACAAACTTCAACTCAAACCAAATCACTTGTATGAGCTCTCTACTGCAACACATGCAAGCCTCTAGCTCCATACAAACACACAAATATCAAATCATGCTTGAGCTCTCTCCTTTTGCAACACATGCAAAACTTAGCTCCAAGCAACACCAAGGTTTTATAAAGAAGTTTTGCGAAACCAAAACATGAAGCGTCAACTAATGCAACACATGCAAAAGTGAACTTCACGCAAAAGCCAACGCACTAGCTTATCCTATTTGCAACACATGCAAATCAAAGCATAATGCGAAAACCAAATACATATACTCTTTCATCTTTGCAACACATGCAAATCCGAGCATAATGCAAAACAACCAAGCATAGGCTTAACACATTTGCAACACATGCCAAATGGTTAACCCTCATGCAAAAACCAAATCCAAATGGTTTGAGCTCGAGTGAACGCGGAATGAGATCACCAACACATGATGAAACTCAAGCGAAAGAGGCAACCCCTCTTAATAGTACGGCGATAAATAACTAGACACAAAGACTAGAAAGTCCTTAGCCTATCTACTTATACCTTCGCCGCCACGCGCAAGCAATCCCCTTTGGGGTCTTTAAGATCATCACTTGATACTCCCCGGGATCATCACTTTTCTTTTCTTGGGATACATCCTTGGCGTCCATCAACTCTTGATGCCATCCAAGTCCGTTCTCATCCATCTTTGGACCTAACTCAATCACAACTCATAAAATTGTTAGTCCAAGATGCATGGTTATCTCAATCATCTCTTGCACTCCATTAACACATAATGGATGCCTTTAGATCAATTGAGCACAACCTAAATCACGTGAAATGATTTATGTATGTCTTAAGTACAATAATGCAACTCATGCCTTATTATACTTAAGAACTATTCATTGTCCTTTCTTAATCACGAAACACCATCAACACATGATGAAGTGTTCTCTAATGATTAACACGACAAATGAACTCAATTTAAATCATCATTTAAATTGATTCTTCAAGTTAGAGTGTGAACTCCCCTAAATATGTGCATCCATGTAATATATGGATTGGGAAACATGATACACATTTTGTGGTTAATATAACGGGATATTCATACTTTAACTTGACTCCAAAATATGCAACTAATATTAAGATGAATATGCAAACATACCTTGGGTTTTCCATTTTTCAATGCGATGAGACTAAACAAGGATATTCTAAATAAACAAGTTAGTCTCGATACAAGATTTGTCATTAATAATAATATCGCATTAGGGATAATCTTAATCTGAGATTTGTCATTAACAATAGATTAGATTTGTCATTAACACCAAAACCATAATTAATGAAGGTTGAACTTACAATCTCCCCTTTTGGTGATTAATGACAAATCCAAGCTTAATGAGCACATTTGGATTAAAATCAACATGTTGAGAGAAATTAAGCTAATTGAACACATATGCATATTAATTCTCCCCCTTAATCATATTAAGCTTACTTTTTAAACCAAATGACATTAAGCTTCCTAATTCTCCCCCTTTTGGCATTAAACACCAAAAAAAATGGAAAAACAATAAGATTTACTTGAAAAACATTTGCCCTTTTATTCATATTATTCTCCCCTTTTTGGCAAACATTTTTAAATATTCTCTCCCTTTTGATTATTCAATTATTCTCCTTTTGGCATTTAACAATCTCTTTTAGGGTCATATCTAATGAAGGTCATTCAAGAATTTGAAAGGATACTAATGACCTTGGCAATGGAATTTGAAAAACTTAAGCCAAATGAAAAAGATAGGCAATGAAATCCCAAATGAAAAGGATATACAAGGAATAAAACAAGTTTTCATTTGAAATATGGCCTGATACTAAAAGAAGAAAAACTCGAGAATAGACCATATTAAGGATTTTGGATACCACTTTAAAAGAAATAAGCACTTTGCAAATATGGATACCACTTGTAAATACAAATAAGCATAAAAAGCAATGAAGGGTATCATACGGTTTATTTGAAACGCATTCAAATAATTCACTCCTCATTTTATTAGGCTTTGCAAATTTCAATATGATTCTTTTAAAGAATCCAACACTTTGCCTAATAGGGACAAACAAGGAACCCAAAGGAATAGATACCACTTGAGACAATAGATACCACTTGTAAAATTAATCTCAAGGGTTTGCTTGAAGATCCAAAGGAAATGAGCCTTTTCAAATTTTGATTTAAGAACAAAGCTCAACGATAGATTTTCCTCTTTTAAGTATTTCAACACATAAAGATTCTCACACAGAGAAGTCTTAGGCGGTTGAACTTACAATTTGAATTTGAGAGGAAATTCTTAATCAAGAATGTGGTATCGGAAAGATACTACAAAGAGGCAATGAAATACCACTTATAGGAAATAATTGAATTCAATGATACCACTTAAAAGGAATCCATATAATCAAGGATATCTTATAAGAAATGAGCAATAAAGTCCAAGATACCATTTGGAGAAAAGAATCTCAATTATATCACTTGTAAGCATATGGATGAATAAATCCTCAATTGATACCACTTAGGATCAACTCACGAAGAATTGATACCACTTGAAATAATTTATCGATAAGATCGATGGGTATCAGAGCAATATAATCAGAGCATCATATACTTACGGGTATCAAAAGTTCAAGAAGGATCAATAAAATCTCAAAGATTTAGTATCAGAGCACAATAAAGACATGATCTCACTTGGAAGCATTAAAGTGCCCCAAAACTTGCAATGAATAAACTCCCCAAGATATTCAACAAGTGAATTATGGAGTTATTTGCATTTGAATTGCACAAGTTTTGTCTTTTCAAAAGATCAAGTGAAAAACACTCTTTAAAATAATTAAAGTGCTCATAACTGATACTACTTGAAAACTTGACCAAACAAATTTTAGAATTTTTCAAATTTTGCACAAATAAACTTTGGGATCATAAGAAGCTATTGCAAAAAGAATTTTTGAAAAAGGAAGTTCCAATCAAAAGATATCCCAAAAGAAAACTCGAAAAAATCTGAAATTTCAGAGCTCAGCATGCCATGGCCGGTGTGACCGCTCTAGGTCCGGTCCAACCGGCCCTGAGGGCGGTGCAACCGCAGGGGGGGCGGTTGGACCGACCCTGACAGGCTGAAAAACCCGACTTTTTGCAAATTTTGTCAAAATTGACACAAACAAAGTCCAAAAAATTTGAAATTTTGAGGAGATGAACTTTGGACTAATTAAAAGGTTTTGCAAAAAGAATTTTCTCAAAATAAATTTTATTTTGAAAGTTATGGCAATTTACGCTTTGAGGCATAAAAGGAAATTGATTTTCACGAAAAACCTCAAAATGCAATTCAATTTGGATTTCATGCAATTTTGATTTTCATGGCTTAGTTAGGTATATCAAGATTGTTTATAGCCAAGATTTGATATGAAATCAACTTGAATGCCATCATTTTGACATATTGCTCAATTAGGCTATTTTGGATCAATTCAAATCGTTTTGAGCCAAATTCGATTTCAACATATAGGTCTTCATTTTGAAAGCTTGTAAAACTTTTGAAATACTTAATAGAATACCTTTTTAAAGCTTTTCGCAAATTTGGGCCTTTTAAATATGATTTTTGACTTTTGTCCTAAATAGTCCAATTTGAAGAAGCAATAAGAGAACAAGTCAAAATCAACAACACAAGAATTCAATTAAAGCAAGGGTAAGATCTATGGATTTGAATTTTGTGTATGAGTCTAAAATACCATTTTGAATCACAATTCTACACAAGAATGGATCCAAATGGAGAAACTCACTAAGTGCAATAGTATGACCGTTACGGGTCAAGTATAGTTTTTCGGTGAGTTTCAAAATCAAATATCTTTTGATAAGTTGGTCTTTTGAAAATCTTTTGAACACGAAAATTGTTAAGGATGACCAACTCTAGGATTTTCATTTTGGAGTTATTTTCAAAATCCTTTTACTTTTATTTTTATGAAAATTATAAGTTTAAATCAAAATCAAGATACTAGTAACTAGATTTTGGGCTAAAAACTTGTTTTCTTTTGAGATTAGTTTTGTAAAGCCAAAACCATTGAAAAACCTTTTGAAAGCATTTGTATACACTTTTCAACTAGTTTTTCACAATTTTACTAATAGTATACAAAATTTTGGTTTTTGGCTAAATGGTTGATTTTGAAATTATATATATTTGCACTTATATTAATATGGGCACACGTGAGGGATGTGGTACACATGAATATGAATTAACACTCCCCTAAATGTGCCACTATTAGACTTGCTCAAGATTTGCAATAAGAGAATAGGTAAGAGGCGAGAGCAAGTGGCCATAACAAGTAATCTAAATTGATTTTTAACATGAATATTACAATATAACCTACACAAGGCTATAAGACATAAATAATAATCAATTTAAATACTTGTTACCCGAGATGGCATTGGCTCATGATGGACTTTGATAATCTTCTTGCTTGACACCACTTGTAGACGAATGTAATCCTTCTCCTCTTGATGTGCAAGCGTCCAATCCATCTCTTTATTGCCTAAACATCTTTTAGACGGATTTTGGTACCCAATCCTTGTTGGGTCCGACAATGTTAGTCACAAGAGTTTTAGGAACCCAAATGGTCCTAATTTTAGCATTATTGAAATGACTAACATGACTAGGAATAGTTTTGCGAGAATTATTCCTCCTAAACAAAATATTTGGATTTAAGTGAGAGGACTTAGGAGGGCATTGATATTTTGCAAAACTATTTCTAGTTTGATCTCTTCTAAGCGTATGATAATTGAAATTGTGAAACGGCTTAGAGGATCTAGCAATTCTAGCATATGTTTTGCTATTATTATTTTTCCTAAGCATATGATCATCATGATTTTTCTTAGTCTTAGGAAATTTAGCATTTTTAGCAAACATATTACTAGAATTACTCTTCCTATGCAAATGAATATCATTTTTAGCGGCATAGATAGATTTTACAAGCTTGGCAAACACATTGCCATTCTTGTCCTTCCTAAGCAAATAATTTTCATTAATGAGAATAGGCTTAGGAGTTATACCTTTAGGACAATCCTTCGAAGTGTCCTTTTCCCAATTGAAGCACGTTCGCCGTTTGGTCCTCTCTTGACCTTCTTGTTGTGCTCAATGCCGGTTTGCCTCATAGTCGGTGTTGTGGCCTTGTTATCCACTTGATTAGGGCACACGGAGGCGAGATGGCCCTTCTTGTTGCCTTGAAGCACTTGATGGTCTTCGGTGGCGCAGCCTTGTCTTGCTATTCTCCCTCTTGGAGTTGTGGCCGAGTCCTCGCTTGTCTTGAGGCGCCCTTGGTTTGCTCAAGATTTAAATCGAGGAGGGCTTTTCCTTAATGCACCTCTTCAAGTCATCTTCCAATTTGATGACTTGGGCCTTGAGCTCATTGTTTTCTTCTACAAGATTAGTATCTAAACACATAGAAGAACTCAAACAATTTCATTAGAGCAACAAGGCAAATCATCGCTAGAAGTGGATATGCAATTATTTGATGAATTATTTGTAATTGGAATGGGTGAGGCAATTCATCAATTAAATCACATTGTATAGCAATATCCACACTAGCTTTACTAAATTCCTTGAAAAGGAGTTTTTCATGATTTTCTTTTAGAACATCATAATCATTTTGAAGTGAATCATGTTCTAATTTCAAAACTTTGTATTTCTTTTTCTCCTTTCCAAGAAATTCATTTAGCTCCTCTAATAAATTCATAAGTTCATCATAAGAGGGCTCATCTTCGTCGTCACTCACCTCATTCTTACCTTTAGCCATGAAGCAACGAATTTTTGATTTAAGTGAATATTCGTCGTCGCTTGAGGCGGAGGTTGAGGTTGATGGAGATCTTGGTTCATCACTTGATGTTGACGTTGGAGTGTCATCAACCGACAATTCTTCCTCATTGCAATTCTCACTTGATGTGGATGATTCAAATTCATCTTGAAGCTTTATCCACATTTCATGAGCGCTCTTGAGATTGCAAATGAGATTGAATATCTCTACGCTCTGGCAGCTAAATAAAGCATTAGTAGCTTGAGCGTCGAGATGTAGACATTTCTCCTCTCCTTTAGTTGGAGCAATTTCGTTTATTGGAGAAGAAATGCCGACATCTACGATCCACCATATTTGTGGGCTCATGGATTTAAAATGATTAATCATAAATATTTTCCATGAAGCATAATTAGAACCATTAAGCATTTGTGGATCGTGTGAGTGCACTAAACCGCTAGGCGCCATCCTTTTTACTCTCTAGACGGTTAAGCCTAAAATGAGAGTGACCGTGGCTCTGATACCACTTGTAGGGTCGAGGATGCGCCTAGAGGGGGGGTGAATAGGCGTTTTTCAAAATTAATCGCTCACTAAAACTATTCGCTCTAATACACCCCTAAATCAAAACCTAATCAAAGATATATGCGAAGTTTATAAATAGGTTTTGATAATTAAAGCCTAAATCAACTAGGCTCACTAGTGCACTAACTAAATTAAGTCTCTACACTAGAATTGCTAAATTGATCAACTAAATAATACTAGCAATTCTAATTCAAGCAATTGATAAATATTCAATAATGTAAAGTGCTTGAATATAAATGAGACAAGAGACAACCGATATTTTTCCGTGGTGTTCGGAGACTTGCGGTCTCCCTAGTCCACGTTGAGGCAAGCCCGACCACTCGGACCGGCTCTGCTCGAGCACCGCCTCTTTCCACTAGTCGTGGTTTTCACGCTCGCCGTAGGCTCAACCCGAACCTTCACAAACTTGGCGGGGCTTCTCACAACCTTGAGAGCTCCGCGCCGACGCCCACGCCCGTCTAGAGTCGGCAACCTCCAAGAGTAATAAGCCGCTCCTCCGCTTGAACTTCACCGAGCACAACACATGCGCTCGGCGATCACCAAGTGCAACACATGCACAAGGACCTCACTCAAGTGCAACACATGCACAAGAGCTCACTCAATCCACTCCTAATTGCAACACATGCAATTAGTGCTCACACTCAAGCTCAAGAAGCAAAGGAGGAAGAGCAACACATGCACAACCCTCCAACACACCAATAACATCAACAACCAGCCCCAACCCCCAAGGGGTATTTATAACCTCCACCAAAGAAACTAGCCGTTTGGGGCTCAAACAGGCAGAACAAAGAACCGGTCCGGCGGACCTCGGCGGTCCGACCGGACACACGAGCCAACGGTCGAAAATGACCGTTCTTGGCCAGCTAACTTCACGGTCCGACCGGACTTCCACGGTCGCCGCGCTTCGGTCGGTCCGACCGAGCCCAATGGCCACACCGCTAACAGAGAAAGACAAACCCGAAAACAAGCTTCTCTGGAAAATACGCACCGCTGCAATCGGTCGGACCACATCCGGTCACACGCAACCCGTCTTGATCGCCCGCCAAGATGCATGCCGGTCACACCGGTGCCAACACGGCCGCACCGCCACGCCTCGAAAACACAAGCCGCGGGTCCGACCGCTTGAACACCGGTCAACCGGTGGACCACCGGTCCAACCGCCGCTCAGCGCCCGTGCGGCCTTGACCCTAGGGCGGTCCGAAGCCGCCGCTGGCGGTCCGGCCGCCCACCTCCTGATTACCTTGCAGTGTTACCATTGGAGAATTTTCAGATTTAATTCTAAAATCGATTCTCCAAAAACCGAAAATCATTTCTTGAGCCAATAAATGATCAACACATGATCTAACACACGTGCAAAATACATTTGCACCAATTTAGCTCACTCTCAAGGAATTCAACCAAATTGCGAAAACGCATTCCGCAAATCAACACCGAACTTACGCGATCAATCCTCTAGCCATGTAAGGATCAACACATGACCCCGACACTTTGCAAAACACATTTGCAAATGCCAACACATGCTCTAGAATCAAACGCATAACTCCAGCGCTTATTTGCAAAACACATTTGCACAACCGCAACCAACTCAAGATCTATTTGCAAAACGTATTAAGCAAATCAAACTCGAGTTTATGAGATTAATCCCCCTAGCCATGTGAAGGTCAACACAAGACCCGGTCAACTTGCCAACACCGGTTGCAAGCCCCACTCACATGCTCTCGGGATCTGGGACTCATAAACCTCGGTTTATTCGCACAACGAACTTGCAAATAACACGATAAACATCATTTCATGCTTGAGCACTACTCTTTGCAACACATGCAAAAGTCTAGCTCAAGCAACATCAAATCAAGATGCATGAACTCTTTAATTGCAACACATGCAATTTTCTAGTTCAATGCAATACCAAAACAAACTTCAACTCAAACCAAATCACTTGTATGAGCTCTCTACTGCAACACATGCAAGCCTCTAGCTCCATACAATCACACAAATATCAAATCATGCTTGAGCTCTCTCCTTTTGCAACACATGCAAAACTTAGCTCCAAGCAACACCAAGGTTTTATAAAGAAGTTTTATGAACCAAAACATGAAGCGTCAACTAATGCAACACATGCAAAAGTGAACTTCACGCAAAAAGCCAACGCACTAGCTTATCCTATTTGCAACACATGCAAATCAAAGCATAATCTGAAAACCAAATACATATACTCTTTCATCTTTGCAACACATGCAAATCCGAGCATAATGCAAAACAACCAAGCATAGGCTTAACACATTTGCAACACATGCCAAATGGTTAACCCTCATGCAAAAACCAAATCCAAATGGTTTGAGCTCGAGTGAGCGCGAATGAGATCACCAACACATGATGAAACTCAAGCGAAAGAGGCAACCCCTCTTAATAGTGCGGCGATAAATAACTAGACACAAAGACTAGAAAGTCCTTAGCCTATCTACTTATACCTTCGCACGCACGCTTAAAGCAATCCCCTTTGGGGTCTTTAAGATCATCACTTGATACTCCCGGGATCATCACTTTTCTTTTCTTCGGATACATCCTTGGCGTCCATCAACTCTTGATGCCATCCAAGTCCCGTTCTCATCCATCTTTGGACCTAACTCAATCACAACTCATAAAATTGTTAGTCCAAGATGCATGGTTGTCTCAATCATCTCTTGCACTCCATTAACACATAATGGATGCCTTTAGATCAATTGAGCACAACCTAAATCACGTGAAATGATTTATGTATGTCTTAAGTACAATAATGCAACTCATGCCTTATTATACTTAAGAACTATTCATTGTCCTTTCTTAATCACGAAACACCATCAACACATGATGAAGTGTTCTCTAATGATTAACACGACAAATGAACTCAATTTAAATCATCATTTAAATTGATTCTTCAAGTTAGAGTGTGAACTCCCCCTAAATATGTGCATCCATGTAATATATGGATTGGGAAACATGATACACATTTTGTGGTTAATATAACGGGGATATTCATACTTTAACTTGACTCCAAAGTATGCAACTAATATTAAGATGAATATGCAAACATACCTTGGGTTTTCCATTTTTCAATGCGATGAGACTAAACAAGGATATTCTAAATAAACAAGTTAGTCTCGATACAAGATTTGTCATTAATAATAATATCGCATTAGGGGATAATCTTAATACGAGATTTGTCATTAACAATAGATTAGATTTGTCATTAACACCAAAACCATAATTAATGAAGGTTGAACTTACACTTTGCATGCAAGGGTCTTACCACTGTAAGTTCAACCTTCATTAGTTATGGTTTTGGTGTTAATGACAAATCTAATGTTGCGATTATCCATTTAATGTGATTTTGTTATTAATGACAAATCTTATATTGAGACTAACTTGTTTATTTAGAATATCTTTGATTAGTCTCATCGCATTGAAAAATGGAAAACCCAAGGTATGTTTGCATATTCATTCTAGTATTAGTTGCATACTTTGGAGTCAAGTTAAAGTATGAATGTCCCCATTACATTTACCATAAAATGTGCATTATGTTTCTCAATCCATATATTACATGGATGCACATATTTAGGGGGAGTTTGTAGTTTAACTTGAAAGTCTCTTTGTATTGATCGATTCGTTATTGACACACATAAGGATCAAGACAAAGAAACTTAATTCTTGAGTATATATTTGAATTGCCTAGTTATAAGTATACTCATGATAATATAGGATACACTCCAATACGATCAAATTGAATATGTGCATATTATGTCCAAGTCAATCATACTTATGCACATATACATGTGGGGTTTATTCTATAATTGATGATTTAGAGAAATGATCATTTCCATATAACTTACACATAATAGATCATTTCTTTTCATCAACATGAGTATATAAAAACTTGTGTAGTTAATATATACTGATATCAATTTAAATGATAATTTAAATTGAGTTCATTTGTCTTAATTAATTATTAAAGAATATTTCATCATGTGTTGATGGTGTTCCTTGATTAATTAAGGACAAATGAATAGCTCTTAAGTATAATGAAGCATGAGTTGCATTATTATACTTAAGACACAATTAAATCATTTCAATTGATTTAGGTTGTGCTCAATTGATCTAAAGGCATCCATTATGTGTTAATGGAGTGCAAGAGATAATTGAGACAACCATGCATCTTGGACTAACTATTTGTATGAGTTGTGATTGAGTTAGGTCCAAAGATGGATGAGATGATGAGAACGGGACAAGGACGGCATCATGAGTTGATGGGCGTCAAGAATGGATCCCGAAGATAAAGAAGGGTAATGATCCCGGAGGAGTATCAAAGCGATGATCATAAAGACCCCAAAGGGGATTGTTTGTGCGCGGCGGCGAAGGTATAATTAGATAGGCTAAGGACTTTTGTAGTCTTTGAGTCTAAGGTTTTATCGCCGTGCTATTAAGAGGGGTCGTTCCCTTTGCTTGAGCTTCATCATGTGTTGGTGATCTCATCCCGCGTTCACTCAAGCTCAAATCTTATTTGATTTGGTTTTTGCATATGGGTTAACCATTTGGCATGTGTTGCAAATGTGTTAAGCCTATACTTGGTTGTTTTGCATTATGCTCTGATTTGCATGTGTTACAAAGATGAAAGAGTATATGCATTTGGTTTTCGCATTATGCTTTGATTTGCATGTGTTGCAAATAGGATAAGCTAATGCGTTGGCTTTTGCGTGAAGTTCACTTTTGCATGTGTTGCATTAGTTGAAGCTTCATGTTTTGGTTTCGCAAAACATCTTTATAAAACCTTGGTGTTGCTTGGAGCTAAGTTTTGCATGTGTTGCAAAAAGAGAGAGCTCAAGCATGATTTGATGTTTGTGTGTTTGTATGGAGCTAGAGGCTTGCATGTGTTGCGAGTAAAGAGCTCATACGTGTGATTTGGTTTTAGTTGATGTTTGGTTTTGGTGTTGCATGGGACTAGAGAATTGCATGTGTTGCAATTAGAGAGTTCATGTATCTTGATTTGATGTTGCTTGGAGCTAGACTTTTGCATGTGTTGCAAAGAGTAGTGCTCACGCATGAAATATGTTTATTGTGTTATTTGCAAGTTCGTTGTGCGAATAAACTGAGGTTTATGAGTCCGGAATTCGAGAGCATGTGAGTGGGGCTTGCAGCGGTGTTGGCAAGTTGACCGGGTCTTGTGTTGACCTTCACATGGCTAGGGAATTAATCTCATAAACTCGGGTTTGATTTGCTTAATACGTTTTGCAAATAGATTTTGAGTTGATTGCAAAATGTGTTTTTGCAATTGTGGTTGAGATTCTTTGAGCATGAGCTAAGTTGGTGCAAATGTGTTTTGCACGTGTGTGTGATCATGTGTTGATCATCTAGAGGCTCAAAGAATGGGTTTCGGTTTTCGGAGAAATGATTTTGGAGTTGAAATCTGTTTTTCTCCTGCTGCGGCATTACTCTAAGGCCTTGCTTATGATAGTACATGCAAGTCTTGATACTACTGGGGCTAAGCCGTCGGTAGCTTTTTGGCGATCGTGTGTTTTGTTTGGTGGGCAAGGCCGCACTCTTGCTTTCAGTGGGAGCGGTAGTCATGAAAGTCGGTACTACTGCGCTTAGAGGGCGGTAGTATCAAAATGTGTCCGTTAGCCGAAGTTGGGGCTCTGGCAGGTACTCTGCCCTTAGAGGGCTGTAGTACCGTAAAAAGGCTGTTTTACCTATTTTGCCCCCAAATGGCTAGTTTTCTTGTGGGGGCTATAAATACCCCTTGGGGGCTTAGGGCAAGTGTTCTTGGTGTTGTTGCTGTGTATGGGAGTTGTGTGCATGTGTTGCTCTTCTCCTTTGCTTCTTGAGCTTAAGAGTGAGACTAATTGCATGTGTTGCAATTAGAAAGTGATTTGAGAGCCTCTTGTGCATGTGTTGCACTTGGTGAGGCCTTGTGCATGTGTTGCACTTGGTGATCACCGGGGCGCATTCGTTGTGCTCGGTGAAGTTCAAGCGGAGGAGCGGCTTATTACTCTTGGAGGTTGCCGACTCCTAGGCAGCGTGGGCGTCGTCTTGCGCAGAGCTCTCGAGGTGTGAGAAGCCCGGCAAGTTTGTGAAGGTTCGGGTTGAGCCTCACGCATAGCGTGAAAAACCACGACTAGTGGAAAGAGGCGGGTGCTCGAGCGGGAGCCGGTCCAAGTGTGGGCTTGCCTCAACGTGGACTAGGGGAGACCGGCAAGTCTCCGAACACCACGGAAAAATATCGGTTGTCTCTTTTACTTTCAAGTATTTACATTTATTGTATATTGTTCAATTGCTTGATTGTAATTAGAATTGCTTAATATTAATTGATTGTTCAAATTAGCAATTCTAGTGTAGAGACTTAACTTAGTTAGTGCACATAGTGAGCCTAGTTGATTTAGGTTTTAATTGTCAAAACCTATTTATCGCTTCCGCATATATCTATGATTAGGTTTTGACTTAGGGGTGTATTAGAGCGAATTGTTTAGTGAGCGATCGAATTTTGTAAAACGCCTATTCACCCCCCCTCTAGGCGCATCCTCGACCCTACACCGCCGGCCGCCGGTTGCCCAGACGCCCCCTCCGCCCGTTGGTAGCTGGGCCGACTCCTCCAGCCTCCTCTGTAGCCTTGCTGACGTCCCGATCCGGCTAGGGTTTACAGTTTTGGAAACCTAAAGGTATAAGTTCCATGTAGTATGTCTATGCACTAGTAGCTCTTTGCTTTATATCAGTTTCAGTTCAGTTGTGAATTGTGATAAATTAGTTCATATGTTTAGTTGTGATTAGTGACAATATTCTAGTTTATCTAGCGCTTTGGACCATCCATGGCATCAAAGCCACCAACATAGTTTAGTTCGCTACCATTCATTGTACTCACATCAAATATTGCCACATGCCCGCATAGCATCGTAAATCAATAAATCAAGATGTTTTGTCCAAATTTTCTGTCTTTTCAGAACCTCATGTTTTATTACACAGGAGGCTTTCAATATAAAGAGCACAAATTGTTATCATATGAACAGAGATGAGAAAGAAAAGGAAGGAAACAACAATAGTACTACTCAGTCTACTGCTGCATCTCTGTCTCTTAATTACTTCTCAATATATTTATAATGCCACAATCAATTAATCAATAACTAGAGTATTTGCTGTTATTAACCTTAAAATTTATATTTTTTTTTGCTCAATGATTTTTTTTAGATAAAGGAATTAAATCCGGCCTCTGCAACCGCATACAGCCAAGTCCATACAAATATCATATCCATATATCAAATTGCAACAATGACAAGGAAACGAAAAATTAAAAGCAAATCCTAAAATTGCTTCGCCATCCGTTCTTGTGAAAGAATTCCAACGCTACGACCTCCAATGCATGGCATATCCGTCGAATGGTCTCCCTATTAACATCCGACTGCAATAGGGCCCAAAACCGCATCCAAGATGTCCCTCTGAACATAGCTCAGATAAAAGAAGAAAAGGATTTCCTCACAAAGATTAAATCGTTATGCAGACACCAAATAGACCATAAAATGGCAGCACTCGACAAAAATCAATTGCCTTGCACCTTTCTCCGTGCCAATTAACCAAGGACCAAACATATGAATCAAAGATTTTGGCAATGGTAAACCAAGAGCAATATGCACTACTCGCCAAATAGTTCTTGAATGATGACATTCAAAAATAAATGTGTTATTGTTTCGTTACAATTACGAAACAACATCTTTGATTCCCATTCCACCCTCTCTTAGCTAGATTGTCCTTTGTTAACAGAACACCACGTTGAAAGTACCAGAGAAAAATTTTAATTTTTAAAGGAAGTTTCAACTTCCAAATGAATTTGTTTCGGAAAGGAAGAATACCCTGGTTCATCAAATATTGGTACATAGAACGAATAGAAAATTGCCCATGTCTATGAAGATCCCAATGAAAAATGTCCTTCCCATCTGTGAGTTGACAATTAGCTATTTTGGCAATAAGATTATACCATGCCATCAATTTATTCCCTGATAAAGCTCGTCGAAAATTAATATTTGGGGGCATTTGCATCATCACCTTGTCCACAGTATCATGTGGGTAATGAGCAATTTGATATAGACTCGGAAACTGTATCTTAAGTGGTACAGAATCAACCCATATGTCTTCCCAAAACCTTGTTTGTGAACCATCCTTATCCTAAAGATCCACATTTGAAAAAATCCTCCTTAACTTTCAAGAGCCCTTTCCAAAATGTGAGTCCCTAGGTTTAATATGAACTTGGGACAAACATTTGGAACTTAAATATTTATTTCAAGCAAAGTTTGCGGATCCCATCCTCATTCAATAATTTAAATAACCACTTCTCGAGAAGACATTTATTTTGAATCAGAAATCAATAATCCCCAACCCACCTCGATCTTTAGGTTGACATAGGATATTCCACTTAGCAAGACGATATTTTCGCTTATCATTACTGCCTTGCCAAAAAAACCTAGAACGATAAAAATCCAGCTTCCGTAGAACCCCCTTGGGAATTTCAAATATGGACATCATAAACATAGGAAGACAACTTAACACAGAATTTAGGAGAACAAGTCGACCTCCATATGAGAGTTGCTTAGCCTTCCACATACTTAATTTTCTCTGAAATCTATCTTCAATTACACCCCAGTCCGCATTACGGAGTTTATGGAAGTGCATGGGAATCCCTAAGTATCTAAACGGGTAAGAACCAATACCACAACCAAACAAATCAGTGTATTCTTGTTCCTGTTGTTTAGCATCACCAAAACAAAAAATTTCACTTTTATGAAAGTTAATTTTTAAGCCCGATAATTGTTCGAACACACAGAGCAATAGCTTCATGTTTTTAGCTTGTTCGATATCATGATCCATAAAAAGAATAGTATCATCTGCATATTGTAAGATCGATAAGCCATCCTCAATAAGATGGGGAATAACACCTCTAATTTGACCATCTTCTTTCGCTCGCTTAATTAAAACAACGAGCATGTCAGCCACAATGTTAAACAAAATAGGTGACAAAGGGTCACCCTGCCGGAGGCCTTTTTTAGTTTGAAAGTACTGTCCTATGTCATCATTAACTTTAATGCCCACACTTCCACCAAAGGACAAAATGATCAATCCATAAACACCATCGATGGTCAAACCCTTCATTCGCAGAGTTTGTTGAAGAAAAGGCCATTTTACCTTATCGTAGGCCTTTTCAAAATCAAGTTTTAAAATCACTCCATTAAGCTTCTTAGAATTTAATTCATGAATAGTTTCATGCAAAACCACCACACCTTCCATAATATTACGACCTGGCATGAATGCCGTTTGAGATGGTCTGACAACTTTATTCACCACCCTCATGAGTCGATTAGTAGCCACTTTAGTGAAAATCTTAAAACTCACATTAAGCAAGCATATAGGTCTAAATTGTTGTATTTTAATAGCCTCTATAACTTTCGGAAGAAGAGTAATTATACCAAAGTTAAGGCTAAACAGAGGTAAATGACCATGATAAAAATCATTAAACATCGCCATTAGGTCCCCTTTGATGATATCCCAGAAAACCTGATAAAATTCAGCTGGGAAACCATCAGGACCAGGCGATTTATTGTGTTCCATTTGGAAAACCGCCTCTTTGACCTCTTTTTCAGTAAAACGTGCAATGAGTATTTCATTTTCCTCAGCAGTTACCTGAGTTAAATCTTGATTATATGCCTCAACTAATGTAAAATTATTTTCCTCAGGCGGTCCAAACAAACCTTTATAATAAGTTGTGATATGCTCTTTCAATTCAGATCACCAACTAATATCGACCGTCATGCTCTAATTGGAATATATCTTTGTTTCTGTGATTACCATTAGCAACCAAATGAAAATATTGTGTGTTATCATCACCTTCCAAAAGGTCTTTTGTTTTAGCTCGCTCATACCATTTAATTTCTTCTTCTCTCAACAAGTGTACCAATCATTGTTTAGATAATTCTTGAAATCTAATTCATGTTCTACCAAAGACACTATGCTCTGCCTTTTTATCAAGGTCATCCAAGATTGAAATAATAGTTTTCTTCTCTTTTTGTTGTGACCACTGTGTGTTTAGCCCATCCTCGTAAAAATTGCCTAAGAGAACGAATCTTATTCTGCCATTTCTCCATAGTTGTACTTCCTCGAGACACTGATTGCCATTTATCAGCAACCAACTCAAAGAAACCGTCTCTAATCAACCAACCACGTTCAAATTTGAACATAAGTTGTCATCTATTATGAAACGTAACCCCAAGATTCAAAAGCAATGGAGTGTGGTCGAGGTAGTCCGATCTCTTGCACGCACAATGATGAGAGGAAATTTTTTCCCACTCGGTCGCACCAAGACCCTATCCAATTTCTCAAATGTTGGATTATGACCACTACTTGCCCAAGTATATTGGCGACCAGACAGCTTTATCTCACGAAGATCTAAAGATTGAATAACCATATTAAAAAGACTAGGCCATTTGTTATCAAAGGTAGCTTTATTTTTATCTTCAGGACCACGCATAATATTAAAATCCCCCCGATAATATAAGGTAATTGTTCTTTACTACAGATATGTGCCATCTCAGTTAGAAAGGTTGCCTTGTACTCCTGTTGCGCAGGACCATAAACAGCAATCAACACCCATTTGAACCCATCATTTTTATTGCGAAGAGTGAACTTAACATAAAAGTCACCTTCAACTATGGTTCCAATGTCATACACCGTTAAGTCAGCCCCCAGTAGCATCCCACCTGACCGACCATGGGGAGCCATGCAGTGCCAAATAAATTGTTTACCACCACATAATTTTTTCAGGGTCTTATCCGGGAAATGATCCCGACCCGTTTCCAGAAGAGCAATAAAATCAAGTTGCTCCTCTTTCACCATATCTTCAATATACTTGTATTTAGCCAAGTCACCAAGACCTCTGCTATTCCAGAAAACGCCTTTCATTTGAAACTCAGCTTAGATGGTGTTTTTGGTTTTTTTGCTCTCCATCCCTCTCTATTAATATTTCGTGGTTTATATTTTTTCCTTCGAGGGGAAGCAACCAAATCACAACAAATATGGTCTAAACCCTCTACAAACACATTCTGATCAATTTCATCACGAATGTGTTCAAGTTTATTATCGACCATGTTCCCTTCCTCCTCATCCAAGTAATTTTTAGTTGAGGAGGATTTACTGCTAATAGTTCTATTTGTAGTCGAGACACGCATCCTATCTATCTCTATATTCTTAAGAGAAGTAATAGCATAAGAAATTTCCTCATTCTCTTTGCCCATAGAAACCCCTAGTTTTGCAATTCTAGAAGTTAAATCAGAATCTGAAATGGACGGAAAAGTTGGACAGTTACCTGGCACCATAGAGTTCTTCTTATCCACCAACTTCATCGCTTTCATTGTTAGGACAAAATGACGGATTCGAGAATGGTTCAGCTGGAGAGATCTCTGACGGCAGCTTGCCGAAGACTTGCACCACCCGGCGGACGACGGATCAGTCCTCGACACAAAATATTAATGGAGCTAGTGCAAATTCTCACAACAGCAACAACTACAGTACGTGTGGTCTGTTGAGCAACAACTCTTCAAGGTGCATGCTCCTTGATTAATTCGCCACAATCTTAATTTAGCCTCATTAATTATTTTCCTTATTTAAATGAACGATTAATAGTATATAAAGCTAGATACCTAGCTAGCTATATGCATGTATTTAATTCAAGTATATATGGACCAAGTTCAGTATATATAATCTACTAGCTTAATATTCAAAATACTAGCTAAACCATACATAGGAGATACATATCTATATGCATGCATGGGGGACAACTGTTCTATAAGTTTTTTCACTGTCTTTTTGTGTGTGTTGGTGTTCCCCCCTTGAGATGAAGAGTTACTGTGATAGTGTGATAGAGTACGAATACTCAGCAAAGTGAAAAATGGTTTGGTTCCTGTTCAAGTCATGAGCTACTTTTGACCTTTCCATGGTGCTCTATCTCGTACTAGGCCAATTGATTCCAGTTATTGGTTTGAAATTGGGCCGGGTATTGGTTTTTAAATCTGTGTCCTATGATGAATTTTAATGTGTGCCGGCTACCATGATTTTGAGGGAGATGAAAGAAGGCTGAGATGTGTTATCTGTAAACCGAAGAAGAATGCATGTTATCTGTTTTGTGTAGCCAATTGAGCGACTGTTTTTTTTAATGTCGATTAATTAGGGTGGACGGCATTTTTCATGTGGTCGTCCACCCTAAGATTATGGCCGACAGCCTTTTTCCACGTGGCCATCCACCCTGAGATTAGGGTCAACAGCCTTTTCCACGTGGCCGTCCATCCTAAGCTCTTAGGGTGGACGGCCACGTGGGCGGGACCGTCCACCCTAATATTATTATGGTCGACAGCTAAGAAAAGGCCGTCCACCCTAGTCTAGAGTGGACAGCTACTTTTTTCCGTCGACCTTAGCTAGTCTAGAGTGGACGGCCTACATTTGGCTGTCGACCCTAATAGGGTGGACGGCCCGCCCGTCGAATTTAATATTATGGTCGACCACTTACTTTCGGCGGCTTATGGTGGACGGCCAACTATCGACCCTACTTATGGTGGACGGTTTTGTTTCTAGGGTGGACGGTTTTGGCTGTCGAAATTACTGTTTTTCCTTGTAGTGCAAGTGACAGCTGGTTCCCAAGTGAGAGGACAGTGAGAGAGCTACACATACGCTATTATCATTTTGGTAAATCGATGTATATAACCATGGAATGGAATGGAAAAAGGACGTCCAATAGATAGCGCCCATGACATAGCAGGTTGACGCACAAATGCACAGTTGATAGATCATATCTCCACTCTCCATTATTTCTCCAAGCTTGGGACGGCAATAACAATCCACAAACGATATCGATCGATATAATCGTATACGCGTACGTTAGCTTGCTTGGACATGGTGATGACAATCAGAGAAACGATGAATGCTTCTCGATCGGGACAACATAATGATGGAACCCCGTGCAACTCCTTTTCAGTTCTTGCTTTCTACTACTGCTACTACTCTCTCTCTCTCTCTCTCGCATATATGCATTGCTAGTACTGTGATAGTGTGATGTGCATGTGAGAGGAGGGTGAGGGGCGAATGATGGAGGCCATGGAATCATGATGAGGCGTCCTTGCCCAACCTGCATGATTACTGGATGTGGTCGATGCTACTGTTCACGCCACAGCAATATAAGCATGCATGCCCATTTCTTTCACACACACACTCCTTGATTTGCTCCTCCACTTCCTCGCTCTCTCTCACACACTTCACCGGATCGGCTAATCTAGCCTGCAACGTTATCGTTGTGTACGTTCCATGCCAAAGGCAAAGCACATCATGGCATTGGTACTGTGCAGCCTGTGATCGATACTAGTGCAGCTGGTTGCAGATCGCAAACGTGGAAATCTGATCCTATTTCGCCTGCCAAGAACGCCACGCGCGCTCGTACCTGCACGCAGCACGCACGCGCTCTGGAATGTCTGAAATGGGGCTTCATCGCATACGAGCTAGGTGATCTGGCAGCATGCAAGCTGTTAGCCAGCCTCATTAGTAATGTAAAGATTAGGTTTTGCTTAATTTTCATGCATGTTTGATTCGTTTGTCATTACAATTTTGGAAGAGTACGGTGCATTCCCCATTGAATTTCCCCTTAATTTCCTATGCCAGCCATAATGTGCAAGGATCATCCCATCTGTTGACAAGCATGCTCTGGCCCGATTAATAGTGCAGAAAATGATGCAGGGAGGAGACACAGGTGATGAATCGGTGGGAAGAAATTAATTAACATGGCTCATGGACTGTCAGTCATGGTCGTGCTGTGAGCCTCTGAGGTAAAGCAGATATGCAGAACCTGTTTACTAGCAAAGCTAGCAGCTGACGGATTAATGGCCAAATATATATCGAAAATGATCTAATTTACATCCCTTGTATAAAAGAACATGTGGCAACCATTAAAAAAAAACGATTGTTTGGCCGAGTTCCCCGAAACCAGCTACAATACCAAGCGGAGCCTAAGCTGAAAGCAAAGAGTTCGTCAAAATTTCTGCTCTGCTTAAGAAAAAGGGGGAAATTTCGATATATGCCACTGCTAACCGACCAATTTAGAGAAGCATTGCAGTGACAACTTCTAAATATGCCATTCCAAACATCTCTTTCTCACAAAAATGCCACTCCTGTACACCTTTCACACATATTAGACAGTAATGCCCTGTCGCGTCTTGCCGTCGATCCCTACCTCTCAAGCTTTTATCCATGGCTGCCACCTCAAGTCCACCTTCGCCGGCCACCATGGCGCTCTCAGTCGATCCTGCCTGACCACGCCACACCACCCTGCCACCGTCGCAACGTCTTGAAGCTAAGACTATCTCCAGCGGCATCCTTTCAGCCTCCAAATACCTTCGCAGATAAATCCCAAACACTCCAACGAATTTCCTTCACGGTTCCCTTCGGAAGGGATTTGGAGAGAGAATCTTTTCAGAAAGATATTCTCTTTCCAATCTCTATACAAAACCTTTCGAGGGGATGCCGCTGGAGATGATAGGAATGAAGGGAATGAATATGGGAAAGAGAATGAGAGAAGAGAGGAGAATGAAGAAAAATTGCTGAAGATAGTCTAATACTTTACAGTGGCATTTCTCTAAATCCTTCACTTTGCAGCGTCACACATCAAAATGTCCTTAGAAAAAAGGCAGAAAAACAAAAGAAGCGAAGAGTTGGGCCTAGACGCTCACGGTTACACGAGGTTTCGGGCCCATCCTTTTCGAACGTTTAGGCCCATAGACATTAGGCCCATTTTCTTAGTTGGGCTGATCAGAATTACGGCCCATCTGAATTGACAAAGCCTCGCCCTTTCGTTCGTTAAACCCTAGAGGGAGAGGCCGAAGCCCATCTCGCCCCGCCACGCCGACGCAAACGCCACCTTCCGCACGCGCACGGATTTCGATGGGACACGAGACGAAACGAGGCGCTGCATTCGCATGATCCCAAATGCTAACCAATTGCAGGATCCTAATCCCGATCTGGAGGCAGGCAGATTGGATTAATCACTTTCGACCCGATCCCGACTGCGAAGGCGCCACCCAAATCGACGCCTTAATCCTCTCCTCTCCTCGCTGTAACCTCTCTCTGCTACTCCTAGTCCTAGGGTGATACTCTCCGCGCGCGCGCGCGCTAGACCTAGGGTTTTTGTGGTGGTTCCGATCGAATCGGCCGCCGCGCCATGGAGAGGGAGAGCCACGCCGCCGCCGCTGGTTGCCGCCGCCGGGAGTCGTTGCTGGAGGACGTGATCGTGCTGTCGTCGGGGAGGCAGCCGCGCCAGCAGCAGGAGCAGAAGCGGTCGGCGGCGGGGCTGGGGCAGCACCCGGAGCCGCCGGAGAAGGTGTACTACAAGACGAAGCTGTGCGACAAGTACGAGTCCAGCGGGCGCTGCATGTACGAGGACGGGTGCACGTTCGCTCACGGCACCGCGGAGCTGCGCCCGCCGCTGCCCGCGCACGGCGGAGGCTGGCGGAGGCCGCCGGAGCACGAGCACGGGCACGCCAGGGGATCCGCCGGTGGGTTCCACGGCGGCAGGGTGTGCTTCGAGTTCAGGGAGAAAGGCACCTGCCATTTCGGGGACAAGTGCGCCTTCGCCCACGCGTCTGCACCAGGTACGTACGCTCGTCGCTAGCTCACGCTCACGCGTACGTGTGCATGGCCGATCGCGTCGGGATCTCGCGAATCGTGGCTCGATTTCACTCGCCCTCGCGTTTTGGTGCAGAGATGCGCTACCCTGGTGGTGTGGTGGCGCGCCGGAGTGCGCCGCCTCTCGCTAGGGTGTTCTCCCCCGCGGCCGTGGAGCCCCGCGGCCACAGCAACGCCATGGCTGCGCCGGCTCTCGCGAGGGCGTTCCCGCTGGTGCATGCTGCGGCCGTGCGCGATCGTCTTCTTCAGCAGCAGCAGGAGCAGGAGCAACAGGAGGAGGATGGCAAGGCCGGCGCTCTGACGCGTCTGAGCCGCAGGAAGATGGGCGGCATCTACGGCGACTGGCCGGAGCAGTTCTGAGTCCACCATGCGTACAGCCATCATTAATTGCCATGCCCATGTCTACCTACCATGCATTTCTCGTTTCAACAAAAAGACGGGGGAAGAGCTGAGCAATCTGCTCCCAAAGGGAACAATTCTACCATAGATTTTCTGTGTGTGTCTTCAATTGTTGTTCGATCTGTACCTGTAATCTGCACAAGAACACCAGCGTTGGCATTGCTGCCACCACGTTTATGTCATGTTAAAAAGAACTGGAATGTTTTATCAGTGCTGTTGCTTTCACTTCTGCCTCTCCATCTTATTCTGTTCCCACTGGACCTTTTGGTTGGAACTCGGCCCATTGGCCTTCCAAACCATTTCTTGAGCACAGAAACCGAAAAAGGGATTTGCTAAATGTCACTTCAGATTTTTTGTTTTTGGTTTGTGAACGTCTAATTTTTTTGTTTATTAGATATTGATGTTTTTCATTTGTAAGCATTCAATTTTTTCCGCTAGATATTACTTTACGATCTATGTTGTGATTTATCATTTTGACTTTGTGATCCATGTTTTTGTTTGTTATATTTCTCTTTTTATTTACAAATTATCACATTATTTTTTATAATTTAATTTCTGTAAAACTAGTACATAATTGATTAAAAAAGGCTATTAAAAAAAGAATGATGTTCTTTTTTTACAAATTGTCATATCATTTAACATAATTGATATAAAACATATCCATTTGAGAAAGATTGGGGGGTTGGAATGAATGAGTGAGAGGGCGATTTGGCGATCTCGTCGGCCGACGAGTGCTTCTCCAACAAACTTCATCGAGATGGCTTCGGGATGTGCCTAAAGTCACCTATCTGAGTAGCGCCACCTGGAAGGATCTCAGGGCTTCAGCTTGATCGGTGTGGCCGCTTAGATGGGGAGAAACTCTGGTTTGAATTGCTTCCAGGCACAATCGAGGAAGGGCAGTTTGGGGAAGATGACGCTACGCTAGGGTCTAGAGCTTTCACGTCATCGTCTAGCTTGGGCCCAGATGCAGCAAAGGAAGAGATAGATGAGAATATAGAAGAATTTTTTGGTCAGTTGTGGGCAATTTCAAAATCTCTTCCTCCACGGTGTAGGGTTTAGACGGTGCAAGAGGCGCTCGTCTGGATCCAAAGAGATTTTCTTTCCTTTGGTAATTTTTCAGTTTCTGATTGCTTCCCTACTTCTTCTCGAGATCATCTCGCCTAATCGCTGCTTCTTAGCTTCACTAGGATTTCTCTGAGGGAAAGGTCGTCTCTTTGCTGGTGAGGATGTTTGATCGTGGGTGGAACTAATGGGGGAGAGGGGATGGAGGTGGCTATGGTCGTGGCTGGCATCCGCCGCCTCCGTTCAGAGGGCAGAGGAACCAATAGGGGCGTTTCCAGTGGAATCAATGGTTTCCTTTGAATCCTCAGCCGCAGGTTCCAAATCGACCTATGCAGCCTCATCATCAGAAAAGTCAAGGTCCTCTAGAAATCCCTACTTCACAGCCTCCTCTAATGAATCAAGTTAAAGGTAATCCTTCTATGGTGCCAATTGTTTCAGAGCTATAGTATGTTAATTCAATCTGCTACAATTGTGGGGAGCCAGGGCATTTGGTTGGGAGTTGTAAGAATCCAAAATTATAATTTATTTGTGAGAACCGGGTCATTAGGTTGAGCAGTGTCCTGTTCGGTTGCAGCCTCATCTTTCGGCTAGGTATTTGGGAAGTGCTGCTAGTGGCCTAGGTTTTTTCATCTGGAGGTTTCTGAATCCAGTAGAAGTGCCTCTTTTAGATTTAACAATTATGGTATCATCACTATTGACCAAGGAAAATTACTTTATCTAAACTGGAAAAGAATTTGGCTGATATCTTTGATGTTCACTGGCCTTGGCAGATCAGATAGATGGACGAGTTTAGGTTCTTAGTTCGTTCCCCTTCCCAAAAGAAAGTGATAGATCTAGCTCTTCTTCCTAGATTTAATTTGAACAAACTAGGGGCGACTGTGTATGTTGAAGCTTGGAAAGGAGATTTAGACGTCTTTGATGAACTGCAGGAGACTTGGGTTCAGGTGAAAGGCATTCCTCCTAAATGATGTACTTGGAAATTTTTTGATCAAATTGCTTATTGCTTTGGTATTCTTGTTAATGTAGACTGGACTGGTATGTTTGAAAGTTTTTATGAGACAGTACGGATGCAGATTGTCTGCAAAGACCCTACTAAAATAGCTAAACAAAGACTCATGGGTGCAAAAAAAGTTTTGTTCATGATCAAGCTACTGGTGGAGGAAAATGAAGCTCCAGTTTCTGTTGGAAGAAATAGTCAAGATGATGACAATGATGATAATAATGAGGGGTTTGATGGTCTGGATGAGGAAGAGAAGAAACCTGGAGAGAAAAGTGTTTTTATGGATACTGAACATAACATAGCTATTAATGAGCAAAATCAGTCTGGAATTGTTGCAGATTCTAAGTCTGTTCATCTTGGGAAGAAGGTGGCTAATATTTAGGATCCAGAAGGCTCAACTCAAAAGATGAGTTATGATCAAACCTTCAACAGTAGGGAAAAGATGACTTGGCTACAATTGTTTCAGGAAAATGTAAGTAAGGCATCTCAGGAAGAAATAGTTGATGAAGGTAAATGCTTTCAATTGCTTAGAAAGCTAGAGATGATTGATCCTGATGAGGAATTAGGTGGCTTTAGAGATGAGATTGATGGAAGTTATGGGCTCCTGAATGTAGAGAAGTCAGTCCATAGCAATCTGTCTTATGCAAACTTTCCTCCCTTTGACTTTTAGAGTATGCAGGCACTAGTTTCTCATACAAGAGTGTGTGATGAATCTTGTGAAGAAGTAGTGGTTAATTCTAAACAAGGGCAGCAAGATGGAGCTCAGGAATTACAACAAGGTAATCTATTTCATAAAAGGCAGATTTAGTGGGGTCCAATCCCTAGTAAAAGAAGAAGCAAGAGAATTGAAGATCAAGGCAAAACCATCTTGCAAAAAGCTCAGGATCTGCAAAAAAAAAAATTGAGGGCTGTTCCAAACCTAAAGGTATAATTACTAAAAATTCTTTTGATTCTTTTTCAACTCATGATTTAAATTTGTTATCTGATAGTGTTGACATTAAGATGGGTAGTTCAGATATGTAAATATCAGAAAACATTTCCTTTTGTAAAGAATTTGATGCGATGAGAGTATCTAACTTTGAGCAAAACATCTCTGTGGGAGATAGCTCTATAGTTAGTGATTTCCTTCTAAAGAAGGTGGTGATACAGTTGATATTTCTAATAGTAGACATATTTTGTCTTTTGGGCTTCTGGAGAAAGCTAATATGGAGGATTCTATTCCAAAAGAATGGATTACAGTGGGTAAATATAGACAAGGCAAGCACCCCAGGAAAAATGGAAAAATGAGAGGTTTATTTTGGAATATTCGAGGTTTGGGTCAACATGGCAAGACTCAATATCTATTGAATCTCATTAAAAACCATAAAGTTTACTTTGTTGTCTTTCAAGAAACAAAGAGAGATAATTTTAGTATTAAAGATTGCTCATACTAGATTAAACACCTTTATGAGATTGAAAGAGAAAGTGTTTGCCCATTGAAATTTGCTATACAACAAGCACCTGATTCTGGAGCAAAATATTAGACACTTTCTCCACTATCGATCTTGTGGGATTCCCCACAAGTTAGTCATTGGGTTAATTCTTTGGTGTTCATCATCAAAGCCCTAACCCTAGATCTAGTGGTGGGCGAGGGTCGACGAGAAGGACTTCGTTATTCATCGAAGCCCTAACCACTAGATCTAGTGGTGGCCGGGGTTGACATGGAGACAACAATGAGTTAGGTGTTGTGCTGGCGCCATCGTCAACATATCTGAGAAGGCAACATTGGAGACAAGGAAGGTGGTTGCTAACAACAAGCGAGGTTGGTAGTGGAGGACCAAGTAGAGAGACAAGTTAGATTTGCGACGATGGTAAAGCATCTAGCCCCTAATTCTAATTGAGTTTTGGTAATTAATGACAATCTTGTTATATGACTAACGATTTCTCTTAAGTGTGTGAGAACAGGTTAGTCCTCGCGTTGACACCATGAGGAGATTGAAATTCTTGTAAGAAGAGATGATTTATTGAAAGGAACCAAAAGATCAAGGACAAAGGTATATATATTGTTTAAGGACATTTTATTTAGTTTTTACCGATCTCGTAGGTAGGAGTAAAAAGATTGGATTAATAGGATTGAATGCCGTACTATCAAGGTGGAATAATGACTAGTAGTTTGATTCTGAATTAAGTGTCATATGGCTCATACTTTCTAGAGATATCATTCCTAGTTGCATTGGGTTATGAGTTTTACAGCAAAATACACTTCTTCAGTAAAACCGGTACTACTGCTGGCATAATTCCGGTAGTACCGCATGAGTGGTAGTACTGCAGTATGTACTGTGGTACTTATTTTTCAGAGATACCTCCCTTTGTCTTCCCTATCTTCTACCAAGACGGTACTACCGCCATGGTATAGACGGTACTACCACAAAAGCGGTAGTACCAATATGCATGAGCAATAGTTTATTTACAGAAAGGGTGTTTTGAGTATTTTTCTTTGAGCGGTACTACCGCAAGCAAAATTTTGGTACTGTCGGGTCTCGGTAGTTCCGCAAATAGCACAGTGGTAGTCTTTTTCTATAATGAACTTCTTTTTGAGCAGATCTCACCCGAAAAGTCGGTACTACTGCATCTTGTGCGTCGGTAGTACCAGACCTTTTCAACGGCTCTTTCTCGCTACTTTAAATGCTTAAAATCGACTGGTGGGATTGGTCTGGTACTACCGGGCTTTGCACGCCGGTAGTACTGGATTTCTTGATTTTTTAGGATCAGTGCTTCCAATGGTAGGAACAGTGGGTGGGGGTTATAAATACCCCCACACCTGCATAATAGAGCTGGTTTGTCATTCATTGAATAAATATTGAGCTCTAGCAAGTCTTTTTAGATCACAAGTGCATTAAATTCTCATTTTTGAGTGAGTAATAATCATTCAAGTATTGCATTTTGACTTGAGCCATTTAGACACTTGATTCACCTTCAAGCAATCGTCATCATTCTATTCTCTTGGAGGTTGCCGCCTCCTAGACGGCTTGGAGGCATTCATGTGCCATGAGCTTCTCGACGAAGATTGTTATAAGTTCCATCAAGTTGTGAAGGTCGGAGTTTGCATACTCGAAGCGAGGAAGAATGACCAAAGTGATTGAGAAAGACTCAAGTGGTTGGAGCTGGCTTGAAATTGTTCAAATCACCTCAACAACTTGGATTAGAGGAGACTGGCAAGTCTCCGAGACCACGAGATAAATATTCGTGTTTCTCTTGTATGATGTGTGTGTGTGTGTGTGTGTGTGTAAGGTCAATAAAATTGTGCATTATCACACTTTGCGCTTTTTTATGCAAAGGATACTCAATGGTAGCACTTTATATATGAAAGTCGCCAATGCTTTCTTTTTTATTCTAAGTAGTATTATCCTAATAGGAGCGTCTAATTTACAGTCAACCTCAGGGTTTGAGCAGTGCGGATGAGCTACAGCTCTCCCTATGATGCCACGTGTCAATTTCTCATTCTTCATCTGCTACCACATTACAACTTCACTTCTTTTCTTAGTACCTCGTGATTGTACAAAAAGGGAAGTTTCAACCGGCAAATTTTAACTCATGAAAAAAATTCAAATCGAAATTTTCAACTCGGAAAATTTCAACTCCTCCCAATTTTTAGGTTCGATTTTAATTGGTAAATTTTAACTCATGAAAATTTAATATTTCAACTTAGAAAGTTTCAACTTGAAAAATTTCAATTCTAAAAATTTCAACTCGAAAGGTTTTAAAACGAAAAAGATTCATCACGAAAAGTTTTTCATTGAAATTTTGAAATAAGAAAGTTTCAATTCGAAAAGTTTTAAATCAAAAGGTTTCAACTCAAAAAGCTTTTAGTGCGAAAAGTATCAACATGAAGTTTTAAATAAAAAATTTTCAAATCAGAAAAGTTTTAACTTGTAAACTTTCGACTGGGAAAATTTCAACTCGAGAAACTTGCAACCAGGAAAATTTCAACTCAGAAAAATTCAAATAAAGGACTTTCAACTAGGAAAATTTCAAATCGGAAAAAAGTTTCAACTCGAGAAAATTCAAATTGAAAAGTTTCTACTCATAAACTTTCGATTCAAAAGTTTTCGGTTTCAAAAGTTTTGGTTCAAAAAACTTTTGGTTTGAAAAGTTTTGATTTAAAATTCAAATAAAAAAAGTTTGAACTCTGAAAATTTTAAATTCAAAAAACTTTAGGTGTTTTTTCAGACGAGTGTTAAAAATGCCAAGCACACCCAAAATCTCTGCAAACTAGTCGAGTCGAGCATAGAAGAATCGCTAGTCATGCAGTGGATCCAGCACTCCGGTCCAGGCGAGTGTTGTGTTGCGATCGGCGAATACTTTGCGCCGGGGGCATTATCGTCAGCCCGCGCTTTATTTTTGCCATCTGGGCAATCAGTCACCACCGGCGCCGGTGGAGAGCCTCCGCTCCCGTCAGATCGGATCACCCCGCCACGAGACCGCCCGTCACTCGTCTGAACATGGCGGCGCTGCTGCTGCGTAGGCTCTCCGGGACCCACCGCGGCCGCGTACCGCTGGCCGCCGCTGCCGCAGGTGGAGCCGCGCTCTTCTGCGCCTCGTCATCCCCTACCGTTGTACGAGACCTACCCCTCGCCCCCCTCCGTTTCTCCTTGGGGTTTCCTTTCTCCGTCCCTTGGCGTTGCTTATAGGGAAAAATACGAATATTTTGTTTGCCTCACCGTGCCGAATGACTGCAGGCACACATGGAGGAGAAGAGCGAAGAGGCCGCTGCTAAAGTTGGTGAGCTGCAGCCGCCCGCCTCCTTTCTGATTTTTTTCCCGGTCTAGTTTAATGGATGTGTGGATTAATCAAAATTTATGTGTATATGTTTGTAAAATTTTGTTTCGTTTGTCAATTCTACGGCATTTCGTGTTACGTGTTTCTGCGATTTTAGCCGCAAATGATGCATGCGTCCAGAATGCCGGAACCCCACATTGTTTGGAAAACAGGAATTATAGACGAATTTTGTAGGGACAGGAACATCAGTAGAGTGCTAATGGAAAATGTCATGTAGCGTCCTTTTGTTATGACCAAGGCCTAAAATGTGTTAATCGATACATGCCCCTGTCAAATATACTTAATGCACATGAACTTACATCGTCACTTTGTCAGATGGTGGATTTTGGCACCAACGGATGGAAACAGTGCTCTCCAGGATTAACATATGTCTAGGCAGTCTAGTACAGTGGATTGCTGCTTCCTAGATATTGTTTTAAGAGGCTCTGTTGCTTAGAATTTCATCTGACAACCAATGAGTTGATGTTCAAAGTCTGCAAATCATGTTTTCCATGGTCCAGACTCTGGTTTCAGGTTGCTAATTTTGTGATAGTTTATAGTAATTTTTTGAATAGAAAATTTAGTTATTTCAGTGTTCACTGCAACGTATCCTTTTCTTCTTTTAGTTGTAATTAAATGATTGTTGTCTTGTTTTCAGCACTCAACCCTGAGAAGTGGTTAGAGTTCAAGCTCCAGGAGAAGGCAACAGTAAGCCACAATTCACAGTTATTCAGGTAATAGTTACAAAAGTTACACTTTGTGATAACATCATTGCAGAAATAATTTGTTCTCTTACTTTATCTTAGTTGTGTGATAGTATAGACGGTTATGATGTTACTCTATAGATTATCTTCAAAGCATATGTAGTATATTGCAATACCATATTTGTATATATTGGTTATTGCATTCGCCATCGTTTTCCCATATTCAATGTCAGTGACTGCCCATTTATTTCTTTTTTAATTTGGTTTCTTTGTCAACTTTGAAATCAAATTTATTATTAGGCATTGAAAAATGGCGGCAAATTAAAACCCTGAAATCAGTTTTTCTTTGGAATATCAGCTCTGAATCATGCTATTATATTTTGTGAGTTTATTTTTCATAATCTGAGTCTTATGCAAGTGACTTGACCTGGCAGATTTTCATTTGACCCATCTGCTAAGCTGGGCCTTGATGTTGCCTCGTGTCTCATAACAAGGTATCTCTCAACTTGCTGGAGTGCCATAGATACATCTACTAGCAGAATCTTTTATATGAAACTTAAAGTGAAAGCATGCATTTTATTTCCACTCATATTCACTGCAACATTTTAGCAATTTAGTCTAGTTTACAGGGGGCTGGACTCCCTTGTTATACCATCTCTTGTACATTTTGGTGTAAAAAGTTATCCACCCCTCTATAAGCATGATTCATTTTGTTTACACTTTCTTTCCTGATTCTATGAGCTAGTGTTTTTGTATGTATTTCTTTCCTGTGTGTTAACTATCTAAAAACGATGATTTCATTGTAGGGCTCCTATAGGTGAGGAAGTGGAGGGAAGAAGAAAATATGTTGTTCGCCCGTAAGCGCACACACAAGCTGTTCTCTATTATTGCATGCGGTAACATAATATAAATTAGTAATTTTGTTTAATTAGATTAGAATTAGAATTCTATCCTGTTTTCTGCAGGTACACTCCTATCTCTGATCCAGATTCTCAAGGATACTTTGACCTATTAATCAAGGTGTCCACAACATTTGATATCTCAATTCCAGAACCTGCTAGCTGCTGTAGATATTTAAAGTTCTATTGTAAGTTAGTCTTGAAAATGGAATCAAGACTACTGGAAAATGTTGTCGGCCATATTTGACTTCTGCTATTAGGCGATGCCTGGCAGAAATTCTGCACCCTTTTTTGTTGCTAATTGTACTTTGCACTGGTTTATCCTGATGGAAAAGTGAGCCAGCATTTTGCAAATCTGAAGCCAGGAGACATCGTCGAAGTCAAAGGGTAAAGTGAAATGAATATTTGATTAGCTTTCTCCACATGTTATTGCCTCACTGTGATTGAAGTCTTCCCTCTTTTCTAGGCCCATTGAAAAGCTCAGATATAGCCCAAATATGAAAAGACAAATTGGCATGGTAAGACTGAGCCTTAACTTGTGCCAATAATCTACCTTTTCCAATTTATTTCAGAAAAAACACTTATTTTATATATTTACTGATGTCTTAATTTAACTCCTTTGAGCAAGCTGGTTCATTTATTTTGTTCGGTTAGAGCATAACATAGTGACTATACCAAATCTATTAAATAATGTTTATTTCTATGCTTTCAGATCGCTGGTGGTACTGGTATAACACCAATGCTGCAGGTTGTCAGGGCTATCCTCAAAAACCCTGATGACAACACTCAGGTAAGTTGTCATCACAACTTTGCAAGATTCTTTGCATTGACTTCCATGCATTCCTGTGATGCTTCATCATCTTATCTTGTTGAGAACGTATTATTTTACTTGGACACTTTTCTCATACTGTATTCCACTATACGTCTATACCACAAGGAGGCATGCTTCCAGAGCAGATTTTTGCTTTATTGTCATATAGTTTTCAGATACAATATCAGCAGTTCTATCGTTGAGCGAATGTTTGTCCTTGTGTATTCTGACCTTATGTTTTTATGGTTTGTTTATTATTCTTATCTAGGTTTCATTAATTTATGCCAATGTATCGCCAGATGATATCTTGCTGAAAAGGGAATTAGATAGACTTGCCAGCAGCTATCCTAATTTCAAGGTTCGCATTTCTGGGGTGGTCCATTTTGACCTGCGTAAAGTTATTTCTGAACATAACATCATTCTTGCAAATTCAGGTATTTTGTACAGTTGATAAACCATCACGTGATTGGAGGGGTGGTGTTGGCTACGTATCAAAGGACATGGTTTTGAAAGGTTTGCCAGGTCCAGGGGAGGATTCTCTCATTCTTGTGAGTAGTTCTGACATTTTTGCTCAGAGTTATATTAAATATGGTGTGTTTTAACAATATTTCATTTAACAGTTTTGACCCTGTTAGCTTGCTTCTGATCTGTCTCAACATTATCTTCACTTATGGGTATCATTGTTATCATTGGATCATTAAGAAACCTTTTCCATTTTGTGGTTTTTGCTTGGTAGGTTTGTGGTCCTCCAGGAATGATGAACCATATATCTGGAGACAAGGCAAAGGATAGATCACAGGGCGAGGTACTGCCAATTTATTCAGTTATTTATATTCCATCTGATGGTAGGTTAATAACCTTATAATTCAATGTTTTACTTAATTGGAGGAAGGCAGCAGCAGATACTGATTCCTAACTAGGCAATGACTTTCGCATATTGAGTTTGTCCATTTAATAGACATGTCAGAAAGCCAACCAGGGAGCATTCCACTAAAACACTGGATTATACACTATATTTAAATTGACCCCTTCAACATGCCTTGTGTGTACCCTTTTAGTCGTTTTATTGATCCGATTTGGTTTATCTGCAGCTCACTGGCCTTCTCAAAGAATTAGGATACACGGCAGAAATGGTATACAAATTCTGAGTGACTCGCAAAGACGTAGAGGTGCTGACGTGCTTACTGCCATGGCAAGATATAAATTACAGCTGAACTTTTTTTGTTCCTTTTAATAATGCCTGTTGAGAATCCAAGATTACGAATTATCTGGACGCTGAGCTGAATGTAGCATGACATGATCTCTGCCTATGGTACATCCTTGTGTCTTGTGCGCTTGCGTTCCGATGCACTTGAATACTAACTTGAGGGCGCCCAGGAACTTTTGAGCTTCAATCTTGCGATGCTTGGTGTCTAATTATGAGGTGGTTTGAACTGACAAGGATGATCCGTGTGGGGACGAATTGGAGCCTACTGAACACGAATCTAGGCTGGCCTGCTCCACAATCCACATTGTGCAGCTGCTCAATTCAGAGTACGGTGTATAAACTAGAACACGCTTCCATGCTATTGCTCAATTCACTAGTCAGTGTTGAGCTAATCATCCGCTCTCATCTGGTCTGAACGTTACGTGCAGTTCGTCTTCTTCAACGGCTTGTGCACGGCTAAAGTTTGGCGAGTGCTAGCAATCAGATGTCCAATGCAATGCACTGTTTATTTCATCAGACATTTTTTACAATATTTTTTTTCAACGTGTGCAGTATTTTTTTCAATATGTGCAATATTTTTTTAACATCTGCAACATCTGTTTACTATGCCGATATTTCTACTGTTTAGATTGTTATCGAAGGAAAATGTTGTATGCATAGAAAAAATATTGCACACGTAGGAAAAAAAATGTTGCAGGTTTCACGCGAAATTCCGACGATCCGATTGCGCGGGTTCCGTCAAGACCGCGCGCCAAAACGGTCTCCGCTCCTCGTGCCGCCACCACGGCACCACCTGCCCGGGTCTCATTTAAGGGAAGAGAGAGAGAGAGATGGGAATGGCGGCAGCGCAGGTGGAAGACAAGGAGGAGACGACGGGGCATCGCCGTCCGGCGGCGGCCGCGGTGCGTGCGCCTTCCTCCTCTCCTTTGCGAAGGTCACAACTGTAAAGCCCAGCCCTTTGTACTGCATTAGCGATGGACAGATTGGATACAAGCGGGTTGCACTTGCGTTCTGCTCGTTCGTTTGCGGCGTGAATCGTGATGCCTATGGAGCTCCTCGGGACGAGTGCATGTCGCAATCGCGGTGGAATATGGCTATGAGAGGCTTGGCTTCGTTGTTTTCTTCTACCGGACTGGACACTGGAATGTGTGGCAAGCAAGAAGGCTGTTTGCTTCAGCTTGTTGCGTGTTAGGATTTAGGAACCGATCGAGATTGGTTAGGCCAGCTGCAATTCTAGCCTTGCTCTTTTCTAAATTGGTTTATCGTGCTGATGCTAGATGGTAGTAGCAGAATACTACACTTGCCTTGAGGTCCCCTATCTGAGGGAAAAAAAGGAGAAGGTTAAAGAAAAGCATGTGCTGAGGTTTGCTGTATTCGTTGGTGAAGGCGTCTAGTGGATCTATCAGTGAGGAAGATTGTTGGACTGCAGAGATCTTCACAGACGTTTATGAGGTCTGGTTTATCAGGCTTGGTCTGGGATCAGAGGCTTATGTCAGATGGGCAGAAACAGAGGGATCAATGGACCTCTGTTGCCGGGGAACCAGATGGTGAAGCCCTAGATTTCAAAGAGCTAATGCACTCCCGTAGTGTTGGCTCCTTTGGACTGTAGGTTCAGCAACCACCAGGCTTTCCATACTCGGCGTGTACCACCTACTCTGGATCCACCTTCACCTAAGTTTCCTGATTGCATCTTCTGTGGAATTTTCAGGAAGGCAGGAGTCAGGACCTTGAGAACCATCTAAGCCCAGAAGGTACTAGAGTGCTGTATATCTTCCAATTATATACGGGGACAAGGTTATCAGTTTTTTTTTAGGTTGCGAAGTTCACGTCCATCATGTTTAGATGCTAGTAATGAGTCGTATAGTTGCAGATTGGACAAGTTTGTGAATTTCTGCTTGTTGTTCTGCTATATTTCTTTCTATATCGTATGGCTGTTGAGCATCCTTGATCTTTGTGCAGCACAGCGATTGATCTCTAGTTCATGTTGACAATACAATGTTGAACAGACTAGAAAACCTTGGTAAAAACATCAATAGCATTGATATTCATTTTTTCTACATACAAAGGCCTGACTATAATTTTAGCACAGGGCCTCTGAAATGTTAGGTATGGCCCTGCTCAAACAACATGTACATGGTAGAGTATATGCATCTCTTTGTAGTATACATGTATATGTCCTTTCTACATGAACTTGGTGTATGAACATGATGCTTTTTCTTTGTTCTTGTATCTGTCTTGTTTCAAGGTCACTCTGTATGGTGTACATCCATGCTCCTCATGAACAAATTTAAATTAAAAGATAATTGTTCTATGAGCACGATTAATTCGCAGGACGTCTTAAATCTTCTCCAGCTCGATCAATGAATATTCTAAATCTTTAGCGCATTTTATATCGGTTGGTGGTTTCCCTCTATTTCTTTGTTGCTTGAGATATACAGATTTTCATAAAAAGATCATTGTGAGAACTGGAAGATTAAATATGTAGGTAAGTGCATATACTGGTTGATTGTGAAGGAGGCAACATGTTCTATGTACTGCTAGGAGTAGGAGGTTTGTATGTTTTAGTTATTGCCTAAACATTTATTCCAAGGATTCCTATATAAACAACAATCTGGAGGCTGTTGCCCCACATATCTTTGCTCTTGTTCCTTTTGGCTCATCATGTTCAATTGCCTGTAGTTCTGCCATTTTTTATTTTATTACTCTTGTATTCAAAGTTGAGAAGTTTTTTTTTTATGGATCTTTTAGCTGCTATTATTGCGAACTGATGCAGATCACACAAGAAACTGGCATACTAGTGTTTGCTTCTTGTTTGTGACATGCTGATTATAATGAAGTTTTATTTTGTGTTTCTGACTATTGTTCAGTATTTTCTTCTCTTAGCTTACCTAGGAAACTCTCCAAGGCCGTGCTGGCGCTGGGTGTATTGTGTTTGATGCACACTTGACATGAATTAATAGAAGAGTATGCGCCCGTAATTGAAGAACAGGACTGGGATTTCCACTGATAAAGTTTATATGTGAGTTGTTTCCAGGTTGACAAGTTAACCTGGTGCACTTTACACATGGTTAGAGGGATGGGTTGTAGCCTAGTATAGGCATATTACGAGACTTCTTTTCTGACAATGAAAGCTATATTTGTTTTGTGGTTGCCTTTGAAACGTTCAGAAACTCGCTAGATAATTAATCTAATACATCAGTCAACTGCCAGAACAAGAATTAGAAGAGGGCAGTAGAGTTTGTGCAGTTCGCTCATGCCTCTCAGGAATTTTATGACTTTGTTGTGACCATAGACAGTTATTTGTTTTTTCTCATATTATCACAAGAAGATGAATGGCTGACAATTACTTCATGAGGATGCCTGTGTGTAGTCATTTGTGAAAACATGTGAGTAGCCGTAACATCCTGGTCAAATTAGCTCAAAGTCCAGCCTACCGTAGGATAGATCTACATATGCATAGCACCCCACTTACACTTTCATTCTCGTTTCGTGTAGAAGGGTTAACCTGAAGGTGCTATGTTTGGATAGCATTATATACTACTACACCTCACTTTGTGTAAGCAATGTTGGACTAATCATACCACCGCTCCACATGGGCCTTCACATTAACGGGTTGGGGTATTACACTCACCCTCCTTAAGGGTTGACGCCCTCGATAGCATATCACATACACGGCAGATACCCAGAACCAACTTGTCAGCCTTCGATTAGAGCGTGCTTATGTGAACTATATTTCAATTTTCTTTACAGATGCAGAGCTTTTGCATTTGCATCTAGGGATTTATAATGGGTGATGGTGTTACGTGTTGCCCTCAGCCACAAATGAAGTAAAATAGTGCTGATATTTTTAGGAGGAAACTGTCAACAGTAACTTTTACTAGCATGTCTTGTTATCTTGTTTTCAGAGGATATTTCCGGCGCATCCTACCTCCTGTTTCTATAACCTGTGCTGATGATGAAACTCATGGTTGTTTATGAGTCTGAAAATACTGCACGGGAGTATGTCCTCTTTCGGAACAACTTCTGATTATGCAAATTTTGGATTGTAGGAGAAGCTGCTTCTGATTGTGGAAGAATCAGACCGAGCTGACTGTGCGTGGAGGTGAAGGACCGAGCTGGCGAGAATTAGCTGGCCAGGATTCTGATTCTATGCAAAGGACAACTTCTGATTATGGAAGAAGCTATCTAAAATCCTTCCGTTCAACAATAATTTGATTTTCTTTTAAATAGAAGCTGGGCAAAAACTGTCCCGAAGAAGCCTATATGGTCATTTGTAAGCTTCTTTAGGGCAACTTGGTTGATTAGTTAAGCATAGAAGTCAGATTAGCTGGGACTGCTTGAGTAGCAGTGACATGGAAGCATAAAAATGTCAAAGCCAGATGGCGGCATGCATCCGTCCATGATTAATAATAAAGCAATCAATCCAAAGGGAAAGGCAAGAAGGTCCAGATTTCAGGAACTAGTTGCTTTCTCAGAATTCAGACAAGTATCTGTCAACGAACAGAAGGCCGATGCCATGCATTGATGATCTGCGAACGCATTCTAATTGCTGTTTGGGTCTACCATGAGCATGTGTCAACGCCAAATTCTTCTCAATTAAGAGCACTTCATTTACTCTAATTCTTTTGGTTGTGTGGGGATGATCTGATATGAGATTCTATGTGTTGGGCAGTCACATGCTTCGGACTCTTACGTCCTTCTAAGGAGGAAAGAGCGGAGAGAGACGCATAACTGATACACGTACCTGGTGGTGACAACGTAATCCGGAGAGGGACGCATAACTATATATTTTTATTATTTTTTAAGGAAGATTTTTATCATTTATGATTCACAACCCACCCCCCGCGCGGCCGGTTTTGGACACCTGGGAAAAGAGAAGTGTGATTTGGACCTTTGGAGGCGAAGCACATGACAATGTACTCTGGATCGTTTGCATTTGGTAGTATGACTTAAACTGTTGTTATACTATTAACTTGTTGCACCGGTGTACTGTCACATTTAATTTAGGTTTTTTTTGGATAGAAGGATTTTCATAGGAAATTTAGAGGATTGTAATCCTTTGTTTTTTTTTCTTACGAGGATTGTGTAGAACATAAGAATGGAGTTGTCAAATTTCTATGGAATGTATTCCTACGCCTCTAATTCCATAGGAAAAATAAACATGGGCTCAAACCTCATGTTAAAATTTCATTTCAAAGTTCTGATGCGCTTTCTCTCCTTATGTCGGCAACATATCCCGTGAAAAGCCCTTTATCATGAAAACTCTATGAAACTCACATATACAAGTTTTAAAAATTTCTCAAAAAATTACTATACGTAGGGGAAATGAGTTTCTACAATCCAGCAAAATTTGAAGACCAAACCCAATCGTATTTCAAGGATATGAAAAGGACAAACAACAAAATAAATAGTGCTATCTTTCAAATGTAATTGAGTTTGGTCTTCAAAGTTTGCAGGATTGTAAAAGCTCACCTCCCGTATGTACAGTGATTTTTTAGGAGTTTTCAAAATATGTACATGTGAGTTTTACAAAGTTTTCATAGTAAAAAGGTTTTCATTGAATATATTTCCCTTTATCTTCCCCTTCTCTCTAATCAAGTAACATCTAATATGAAAATTCCTGTTTTTTTAGTGAAGCATCCAAACATCACACTTAAGCAATTCATGTGGTTTTGTTTCCTATAGAATTCAATATACCATGTGTCGGTGTTTCGTATAACCAGCAAGTAAATTTATAAATATGGAGGCCCCGCGTTCCCTCTCTTTGAATGGTTAGACTACAGGAGTCCAAGATATATACTGGTTCGGGCTAAATGTCCCTACGTCCAGTTCGTGGTGGTGGTTTTGTATTGCTTGGGGTGCGGTAATTTGCCTTTGGAGTTACTTGAGGCTCAAGACAGCCTTGGCGCTCGTCCGAGTGGGAGGAAGCAGCTCGGGAGCTAGGAATTTTAAATCAGATGTTTGACTTGCTCGAGACCGGATGTGTTTGTTTAAGTCGGATGCGAATGCGAATGCCCTTCCCTGAGGGCCATGCCTCCCTTTTTATAGGCGGAGGCGGGTTACACGGAGTTTGGAGAAAAAAGGTAGGGTATACTACATGGAGTCCGGTCTTGATCTTGGTGGTAGCGAGTTCTGGGTGTCCCACGTCTAGGTTGGTAGACACAACGGGCGGCGTTCCGTCGGGAAAGTGCGCACCTGCCCTCTGAGGGCTTGTCAGGTGCTGACATCGTTACGCTGTGCTCTGGTACCGCCTTGGGACGGAGCGCATCTCTCATTCTTGTGAGACGGAGTGAAGGGATCGGGCGCTTGAATTTGGCGGCCCCAGCCACCTTAGGAAGGAGCCACTGCTCCATATATAGCCGTCGCATCCATGGGGCGGTGACACCTTGAGGTCGGCCGTGACGTGGCGAGGTCATGAGTTGGAGGTCGTTTGGGCTCAGACACGAGGCCAAGTCGAACTGCTTGGGCGTCCGATCTGTGGCAGTCGGAACCTCTGGTGAGGCAGGGCGGACCGCCCCTGATGGGCCTGAACGAGGCCGAGGGTCCTTTGTGGGCCCACGAGGCCTAGAGCTGGGTCCAAGACGGATCATTTGGTGTTTCAGCCAATATTCAGTGATAATCCCATCTGTGAGGGACGGAGACTTTGGTAATACCCTCTCCAGCATTCTGTATGGCTGCCGATCTTGCCGCCTTATCCGTACGACTAAGAGAGAAACGGTCTTGAAATAGATGTATACCATGCTGTGGAGTAGCCCTGATATAAGTATTCGTCATCATGGCAGTTCAATCATGCATTTTTCCCATTCGTGTGTTTTTAATTCATGCATTCCAAGGAGAGACGCGATTAGCAATTGCACGAGATCTTTCTCTACCGCAAAGGAAGAGGGTTTTATTGTCCTATTATATTTTTGAAAACTTTACCTCTATCGATTTGGGCCTTCTGATTTTTTTTCATTCATGTGCAATTTTTTCATACAGAAATTTCCAGTGTTGACATATTTGGTAGAGTTACGATCTTAAACTTTCGATCATTTATAACAATGGGCCAAGCATAAATATTGAACGAAAAATACTATAGTTATAGCTTTTTCTTTCACCTCGACATCTAACACTCCACCCATGATTTGTCATACATGGAAGATAGGGTGTGACATGATAAACAGTGATGTTTTGATATTACAGGCAGCCGTTTGGGCGGTAGCAAAGATTGCAGCCAAAAGTGCAAAACTCATAAAACACAAATGTTTGTGCCTAAAAATTGATTTGTCTCTTTACGTGAGGTTTCGTGTTTCGTCGAGGAGAGATAGGGAAGTGGTTCGTTTGCGAATCGGAGGGATGGGCATGCGGCCACGCTTCCAACGATGTCACCGTCAGATGCGGCGGAGTCGTGTATGGTGCCACGGCACGCCACGCTCCCCTCGCGGCGGCCGTCGGATGCCGGTGCCGTACACGGCGTGGACCCCCACCCCCACACAAAAAACCGGCGGCCCGCGGCGGCGCGCACACAGACTCTCTCATCTCATCCGATCTGTGTCTGCCTCTCTCCATCCCTCTTTGTTGCTCGTTCCTCTTTAGGAGGAGGACGCGGGGATTGGTGGTAGGGTGGGAGCGCTTGCTTCATCTGTTTCTGTTCTTGGAGGCGAGCGGAGGAGATGGCGGCGCAGGAGCAGGAGAAGCAGCAGGCGAAGACGAGCACCACCAGCTCGCTCCCTTCCAGCAGCGAGCGCTCCTCCAGCTCCGCCCCCAACAATCTCAAGGAAGGAGGTGCGTGTCCGTCCGTCCATCCGCCGCCTCAAATTCTTGCTTTTTAGCTCGCTTAACTCAGCGGGTCGAGTCTTGAGATGACGCATTTGTGTGCGCAGGGGTGGAGAGCGACGAGGAGATACGGCGGGTGCCGGAGATGGGCGGCGGCGCGTCGGCGTCAGCGTCGTCGGGGGCGGGGGCAGACGAGCGTCCCAACGAGGACGGCAAGCAGCAGGCGGCGGCAGGGGGGCAAGGGCAGCCGGCGGCGGCTAGGAAGCGCGGGCGGAGCGCGGGGACAAGGAGCAGAACCGGCTGAAGCGGCTGCTGCGGAACCGCGTGTCGGCGCAGCAGGCGCGGGAGCGGAAGAAGGCGTACCTGACGGAGCTTGAGGCCAAGGCTAAGGACCTCGAGCTCCGCAATGCAGAGCTCGAGCAGAAGGTCTCCACCCTCCAGAACGAGAACAACACGCTCCGCCAGGTAGACGACGAATCCCAATCCTTTGTGGATCGAATTGCTCCCCTCGTTTCACCCTCACGGCGATAGTAAATCTTGGATGTGTGTGTGCTCTTGCACAGATACTTAAGAACACGACGGCGCACGCGAGCAAGTGGGGCGGCGGCGGCGGCCGCAAGGGAGGTGACGGCGGCAAGAAGCACCACTTCAGTAAGAGTTAAAGAGCTCGTGGTGGTGATGGTGCTGGTCTGCTGGTGATTTGTGCTTAGGAATTGAACTGCTCGTCTGATCTAACCATTGTTGTCGTTGAAGTAAATTTCACAAAATTACTGATTTAGCTTCTATTATATAAAACTGCATAAAGTAGAAATTGTGTCACAAAACTATAGTTTGTAGAATTGTTCATTTCTTTTAACGGGTGTCACAGTATAGGTCTATATAGTAGCCTCTGTGTCTTTATTTTTCATTTTACTCATGTGTGAGGCTGTCATATAGGCTCAGATTGTTAACCTGTTACAACAAGAAATGATTAATTCTAAAATTTATAGTTTTATGATACAAATTCTTTTAAAATCTATAGTTTTGTGAAATAGAAGCTAAAATCTGTAGCTTTGTTTGTTAGGTTACCATGTGAATTCACACTGTCAGACTTACAAGAAATGATATCGATTCTAAAATATGTGGTTTTGTGACAAAAGTTCTTCAAAAATCTGTAGTTTTGTAAAATAGAAGCTAAAAACTGTAGTTTTTTAACAGTTTGTACTAGAAGCATGTAGTTTTGTGAAATTTATTCTCGTTGCTGCTGCTTCAGTTGAGGCCTTCCTGTTTTCTTTTCTGCGTTTGCTCGTCTGCTTCGCTGATCATGTCACTGTTATCTATCTGTCCATTGTAGTTTCTTCCCAGGAAGTTGAACTATGAACATTGTGTCGTTACTTATTGTATTTTCATCTCCCAATTTGGCAATCCAATCTAAGGCTACCTCGCAAATTTGATCACTGAAATTGCATCGGTGCTTCCCTTGCGAAAAATGAATTCCACGCGAAACGGTTCAATTCCAGCAACGTGGAATCCAAAAATAGGCTTAAAATGTTAGAATTTAGTGTTTTAATTTTCCCAACAGGTAAACAATAAACAATAGCCGTCTTAATACGAAGAACTTGCTGAAGAGGAAGAACTATCTAACGCAAGATGATAATATCAACTGCGTTCTTTGTGACCAAGAATGTGAAGAGACAAGAGATCACCTTTTCTTCAATTGTCCGTTCAGCTCTAGATGTTGGAATTCCTTAAATATATCCTGGGCTCATGAAGCTGACTTTGTCCAAAAGATTCATATCACTCGGCTAGCCTCTGGTGTTCCGTTCTTTCTTGATGCGTTCATGATTGCTTCTTGGGGTATATGGAAAATTAGAAATGACCTCATATTCCGGTCTAAACCAGCTAATTTTAGAGTTTGGAAAGAGTGGTTTCTTGATGAAATCCACTTACAAGCTTTCAGACTTTTACCTTCTCATAGATTTGGTTTAAAAGCCTGGGGTGATCGGATTGCTTAGTGTGTGTTTTTCTTGGCTGGTCTCTCTCCAGCTTTTGTGTATCCTTCCTTCTCTTGTAATTATGTTTTTATCCCTTCTTTAATATATTCCTGATAGGGGCCTCTTCTATCAGTTTCTTGTTCAAAAAAAAAAAACAATAGCCGTCTCAAATATTGTACATGCTCCTATGCACGATAAACTGTAACTACTGTAAGCTGGCCTCTCTCTCTCTACTCTTTCTATTTCCGTTAGTAGATAGATATTCGACTCATGCTTCTGTGCCATAAGAGAGCCGAATTTGTCGCAACATATCTCTTGCGCGTGTCGATATTTAATTATTGTGCGTTATGCGGAAGCGAGCTATACACATACAGCGATGGGTTGGTTTCTGACGAATCAGCTGAAAGCAACGCCATCTCAAAAGGGAAGAACAAGTTGAAATCAACACATTTAAGTGTATTCTTGGCATTCTTGCTCTCGTCAGATCCACAAAGAGATACGTATTCAGGATGTCTGTTTGAGCTGTTTGTTCTCTGACAAATACTTCGATTATTTTATTCAGATTATCGTCAGATGCGTAGGATCAAGCCACGCAATGATCAGGATTGGTTTCTCTAATGGTAGAATTTAATCGTAGATCAGATTATCGTCGGCTTGCTACTTTCTTCAGGCATGAGCACTACTTCAATGGTAGAATTTTAAGCGCATTTCCCTTCTTGAACCGAATTCGAACCGATATGTTTAGTGGTCTATTTCAAAATCTGGAAACTTTCAGCGGTATGTACCCAATTTTTGCTATTAGCGTCCGTCTCATGGACCAGTAATTTTTCAGCATCGTCGACGAGTCAGACAGCCTCAACGGCATGGAAGGAAGGAAGAAGGACGCACTGAGCTCTCAGTTTCAGCCATTCGCTACGTATGCGTCCATCTCATGGTGTATTCTGCTACAAGCTCTGAGAAGAGAGACGACTTGTGCTCCAGCAACCTGGCCGGCGTGTCGCGCTCCACGGCCACAACTGCAGAGATTGCAGTGGTGTTTCAGCTCAGGCCACGACAGAATGCCAATCAGACGCATCGGGATCAGACAAATTGTCGAGTAGCCGAAATTGCTATCTGTTGCAGAAGGCCAAACCGTCGTCAAGGAGAAAGACCATCTCGCTGTCGAGGACCGAGGTGATTCGATGGGCGATCGTGACGACCGTCGGCTCGGAGAACTGCTGCCTCAGTGTTCTCTGGACCGAGTTGTCTACTGATATAATCCTGTTCTCAAGGGTGCACATGCTGAAAACAACAGATGCTTGCAGCAGCATATTCAGATTAAGCCCATATGTTTACTGCAAGACCAGCAATTCATGAAAGGATGACGTAGTGTTCGTTAAAGCTCGCATCAGCTCAGACCAAACTACAATCTTTTCGTACTGTTCGCAGCAAAATTTATACCTGGATCAATGAGGCCGGTCGGCAGGTTTATCAAAAATATCAAGGAGAAGGCAAATGTAAGGGATGACAGCATATCCAGACGGAAGCAAAGCCACTCCATGGCTCCAGAATTGTAGAATTTCGGTCGAGGGTAGGCATCCATCAGACGGCTATTGGTTGATACAAACTAATTTTCCTTGCCAAAGCTTCTGATGGTAGCTGATCCTGCTATTGATTCTGCAAAGTGGTGTATGATTGGAGCTCTGCAAGCTCCTACTAGCCTCTGCAGCTCTCTAGCCGTATCAATGTAATATCGCTGCAGTGCAAAGAGAAAATGTAATGATATGTGTGAAAATGACATACAATGAGATGGCCATGTTGCAATCTTAACAATAAGGGTCTGGGATTAAAGTAGACAGATACGTATACCTGATACCTGAAGCAGGCAGCGATTACACGAATGAAAACAACATAGACCTGCCATGCAGCCTGGGACATCAAAGCAATTATTCCCACGATCTGTATGATGGAAAATGAAACGGAGCCCATCTGGTTAGCAATGCTGGTGCCCACTTCACTTTGGTCAGTTGAAGCCTGCAAAATTTAATATCTTCTGTAAGCACAGCACAAGCAATTTAATATAAAGTTTATTTTGCTACCAAATTTAGTCAAATGCAGATGGTTTACTCTATTCAAGGTGCGCCCGCTCGGCGTGGAACCGAAGAACGACATGGGAGCTCTGAATATGCACATATGCATCCTGTTGAACGGCAGAGTTGCCGTCACGTAAGCAGATGTTACAAGAAGCAGCGCTCGCACGAGGACGCAAAGCGAGCTGCCAAGAGCCAACGCGACGTAGACGTATATCAGCGTCGTCACGCTCACCGGAGGCTCGTCGTCGCTCGACGCCGGAGCGGCCCATGCCATCCAGTAATTGCCAGAAATCTGAAGCACTTTGAAGAGTATCTGCGCTGGCAACACGAATGATGTGAGGTACTTCCAGTAGACCCAGATCCTCACCCTTCTTTTCTCCCTTTCTTCTTCCTTCACCAATTGCCATTTTGTATGCCTTCCTTTTCAGCTGATGATAATGAGACGGATAGCCTCATTGTACCGATGTCCAGGTCGTCGGTCGGGTCCAATGCTGCAAGAACATCCTTGTGAACACCAACTAGTTCCATGAGCACTTCCCCTGAGCTAAGTATTTCATTGTATTTGCTAGCTTGTGCCATTCTGCCATCTTTCATAACCTGATCGCAAATATATTTTGTAAGGGCCTAGATAGGGAGGGCACTTCTAGAAGAAGAAAAAAAGAGGAAAAAAAATCCAATTTACACCCCTCAACACTTGTTGGAGTCCAGAAATCAGCCTTCAACGTCAAAACCGATTATTTGTCACCCTCAAACTCTCAGAACCAGTTAAAACACCCCAAACCAGCCTGGTTTACCATGACGAGGCATCCCCGTCGTCGAGGCCCGGGACGTCGTCATGGCCGAGCGTCTTCTTGTAGAACACAGCCTACAATTATAGCTTGGAAGAAGGTTTTTAAAGGAATTTGCCTTAACCATAAAGCAAAGAAAAAAATATTTCCCTTAAATAGAAGATTGACAAGCTACTTTTACTCGAGACTTAAGGCCAGTGATCCATACAGCGTATGGATGGACCGTATGGTTCGACGAATCAGCTGAAAGAAACACGATCCAGCGGGAAACAAGCTGACTCAAGTGACTCAAACACACACTCGTAATAAGAATAATAATCAGGATGGGATCTGAGATGTCTGTTGATCAGCTCTCTAACACAATAGCAACAAGAAAAACACTGCTCCATTATTTATTCAGGTATCACACAGTCCGTGGAATTACATTGCCCCAGAACTTTTCCCACGTGTACAGTCCACCGTCAAGCACATATGATCAGGATTAGGTTATTTATGTACTCAGCAAACTACTGTGTTGAGAGATTAACACTACTTTAATCGACCTTTAAGCACCTTTTTGGCTTTTCCTTCAGAACATGTAAGTTATCACTGCATTAGTAGCACTGACACCACGTAGATCCGCTAGTTCACATCTCATCTAGTAGTAATTTTTTCGGCATTATCGACGGTCAGACTCAAGACAGCCTCAACCCCGTGAAAGAATCACCAAGCTTTCACTCGTTCCCTATGTATGAGTATGTGTCGATCTCATCGTGTATTCTGCCACAAGCTTTGAGAACAGAGATGACTTATCCTCCAGCAATTTGGTAGGTGTATTGCGCTCCACAGCCACACCTGCAAAGATTGGTTCGTCAGACAACAACAGAAATGCCAAACTCAGCAGACAGACAAATTAGTAAGGCTTAATTGTGATTTGTTGTGAAGGCTGACCATTGTCAAGAAGCAAGACCATATCGCTGTCAAGGACCGAGGTGATTCGATGCGCAATCGTGATGACCGTTGCATCTGAGAATTGCTGCCGTAGTGTTTTCTGTATCAAGTTGTCAGTTGCGGTATCCACTGAAGCAGTGGCCTCGTCAAGAACCAGTATCTTACTCCGTTTCAGAATCACTCTACCAAGACAGACAAGCTGACGCTGGCCCACGCTCCAGTTCTCTCCATTCTCTATCACTGCAAGGCAAATTTCTCAGAATTTTCGGAAGAATACACACGATGTGAATATCATGTGCTATGGTTTTTGGATTTTGGAAAAACTGGTGCTGGGAAAAATGTGAAAGATTTGGAAAGTATTAGACTTTGAACTGCATGACTCGAGATATAGATATCAGACCTGGTGAATCAAGTTTCATCTCCTTCTTCCTGACTTCATCTCCTAGCTGACAGCAATCCAAGGCCTGAAATGAAGAGTAACAGATTCAGATTATAACAATACTACTAGTCTACAATTGCTGTGAGAATATTTGATGATTGACAAGCAATGAAGCATGTGAAAATCGAAACTACCTCCCAGATTTGATTGTCGGTGTACTCTCCAAGAGGGTCGAGGTTGCTTCTCACAGTTCCCTCAAACATTGTTGGATCTTGCGGAATGATGCTCAGTCTAGACCTCAGATCATGCAGCCCAATGGTGCAAATGTCGACGCCGTCTACTAATATTTGACCAATAGTAGGGTCCACGATACGGAAAAGGGCTTGTATGAGAGTAGATTTACCACTGCCTGTTCTTCCAACAATTCCAGTCTTCATGCCTCCAGGAAAAGTGACCGTAAGGCCCTTCAGAACAAATGGTAGTTGTGGAGCATATTTCACCTGCATCGAACTAAAAAGTTAAGAATGTGTTCTATCTAGAATAATTAATTCTTTTGCTCATTGGCAAAGCACTCAATCTAACAATTCCTTTGCCCATCACACTGGATTTCTGTTAGTTCAGAAAGATGCAACTTCCGCAGAACAACACGGTAACAAAGAAAAGTAAACGGGAGGAAAAAAAGGATGAGGGTATTTACATGGAGGTTATGGAGCTGAATTTCTCCCTCTGATGGCCAGTTATGAGCCCACCTATCTCCTGACACGGAAAGAGGGGGTTCTTCGGGAATGCTAATGTATTGCAGAATTCTCTCTACTGATATGATCTTGTTCTCCAAATTGCACATGCTCCAGACAACCCATGCTTGCAGCATGTTCAGATTAAGTCCATAAGTGACTGCGAGACCAGCAATTACTGAAAGCAGGATGTAATTTTAGCTGAAGCTAAATATCAACACAGATCTGATTTGCTACCATCTATTCAATATAAATACTGTTCAGGACTAACATCATACCTGGATCGATGAGACCAGTCGGCAGATTGATCAAAAATATCAAAGAGAAGGCAAATGTAAGGGATGACAGCATATCCAGACGGAAGCAAAGCCACTCCATTGCTGCAGCATTGTAGAATTTTGGTCGAGAGTAAGCATCCATTAGATGACTATTAGTTGATACAAACTGATTTTCCTTGCAGAAACTTCTGATGGTTGTCGATCCAGTTATTGATTCTGCAAAATGTTGTATGATGGGAGCTTTGCAAACTCCTACCAGCCTTTCAAGCTCTCTGGCCGTATCAATGTAGTATCGCTGCAAAATGATAAATATAGTGAGGTACCGATCTTGCAGTTAAACAGTAAGAAGAATAAGTAGGCACAATTACCTGATACCAGAAGCAGGCAGCAATTACAGGAACGAAAACAACAAAGACCTGCCATGCAACCTGAGACATTACAACAATAATTCCAACTAGTCGTATGATGGAAAACGCAACGGAACCCATCTGGTAAGCAATGCTAGTGTCCACTTCGCTTTGATCTGTTGAAGCCTGAAAATTTTAATTTTTGTGTTAGAATGGTCCGAGCAAATAAATTGAACTTCCTACGAAATGTGTGCAAATGCAAATGACTTACTCTATTCAAGATGCGCCCACTCGGTGTGGAATCGAAGAAAGACATAGGAGCTCTGAATATGGACATATGCATCTTGTTGAACAATAAAGTCGCTGTCTTGTACGCTGCTGTTACAAGAAGCAGTGCTCTTACGAGGATGCACATCGAGCATGCAAAAGCCAATGCGACGTAGACATAGATGAGTGTCGACATGCTCACTAGAGGCTTGACGTCCGTGGACACAGGAGCAGCCCAGGCCATCCAGTAATTGCTAGCAATCTGAAGTACTTGAAAAAGTATCTGTGCTAGCAACACGAATGGTACAAGAGCTCCCCCATAAGCCAAAGTGAGGTACTTCCAGTAGACCCAAAACCCAACTCTGCCTTTCTCCCTTTCTTCTTCCTGCACAAGCTGCCCACTCTGAGCATCTCCATCATCATCATCATCTTTGCTGTCTTGTTTATGTTTCTTCTCAGCTGATGACAGTGACCTGGACACGCTCACTAACCCACTGGAAGAGGAAGCCTCATTGCCTCCATTTACGGTATTGATCGCGTCCAATGCTGTAAGAGCATCCTTGTGAGCACCAACCAGTTCCATGAACTCTTCCCCTGAATCAAGTATTTCGTTCTATTTGCCTGCTTGTGCTATTCTCCCACCTTTCATGACCTACATTACAAATACCTTCTAAGTAGAAGCATATACTTTATGGCAATAAATATACAAGAAATTCTGCCCATGAAATTCTCACCAGAATAAGATCAGCTGCAGGTAGGAATTCAACCTGATGAGTGACATAAACCACAGTTTTTGAAGCCAAAGCCCCTAGCAAGCATTCCTACAAAAGATAGAAACCATAAGCAATGTGTTCTCAAACTTCTATTGAACATAAACGATCATACTATACCTTGAAAAGGTGGGATCCTGTATGAGCATCGACTGCGCTGAACGGATCATCGAACAAATAGATGTCGGCGTCCTGATACAAAGCTCGGGCTATCTGAATCCTTTGTTTTTGCCCACCACTAAGGTTGATGCCTCGCTCTCCAATGACCGTCTGGTCACCGAATGGAAAGATCTCCAAGTCTTTCTTCAGCGAGCACGACTCGAGGACCCAGTCGTACTTCTCATTGTCCATCTGCTTGCCAAACAGTATGTTTTCCTGAATCTTGCCGCTCTGTATCCATGCCGACTGGCTGACATATGCCGTCGTCCCGCAAGTCTTGACCTCCCCTGAAAGCTTCGGAATCTCACCAAGAATGCAAGACAGCAAGCTCGATTTTCCGGAGCCGACTGTCCCACAGACTGCAACATGCATGCCTTGCCGAGCTTGAAAGTTCAGGTCCATCAGCGTTGGCACTTCAGGTGAGGCCTCCCAGGAGAAGCACCCATTGTTGACCTCAATTGCAACATGTGAGCTACCATTTGGCAGCCTCTGCACAGCATCCGTCGGCAACTCCTCAAGGCATAGGAACGATGCTATCCTGTCAAGAGACACCTTGGTCTGAATCATCATTGAGATCGTGTCGGGAAGGTTGTATATTGGTTCTTGAAGCACCCGGAACGTGGCCAATGCAGACAGCACCTTCCCTGATTCCAATGGTATCCCCATGAGCATGCAAGCTCCGAAGGTCACCACGGCGACGACGGTCGGGGCACCCCAGAACACAAAGATCACCATGGTCGACGTGTAAAGGTATTTCTTGAGCCAGTTTGTCTCGGTCTTTCTCAGGTCGATGATCTTGGACAAGAACTTCATCTCCCACCCCTGCAGTTTAAGAATCCTCATGTTGCGCAGGATCTCGGATGTCGCCTTCATCCTGACGTCCTTGCAGTCCATCAACTTCTGCTGGAACTTCTCCTGCAATTGCCCCGGAGGCACATTGGCAAGCATAGCGACCACAGTGGCGCCGAGCGCGGCAAGCGAGGCGAGCCCGAGGGTGGAGTAAAGGATGAACAATGCCATGCCTACTTGGAGTGGTACCAACCAGAGGTCGTGCATGTGCCATGAGAAGAGCCCGATGCGGTCGGCGTCCACGCTGATGATGTTGATCATCTCGCCGCTCGTGCGGCTCTGCCTCGACCGGCTGGACAGGGCGAGCCCCTTCTGGTACACGACGGCAACGAGCGCAGACCGCGCGCGTATCCCGGCTTGCTGCAGCCGGAAAAACCAGTGCCGCTGCGACAAGCACTCGAGCACCTTGGCAACGATGAAGGCGAGGACAAGGAGCTGCCCCTTGCTCGCGTACCTCCCGTCGCCGTTGAGGTATTGCACCAGGGAGTCTATGAGGTACGGGCCGACGTAGGTAGCAACGTTGTAGACCAGCGCGTAGAGCGCGGTCACCATGACGTGCCACCACACGGTGCGCACCAGGGCCTTGGTGAGCTTGAACGCCGTGAGCTTCCGGCCAGAGCCGTCGCTGGAGAGCGCCTCGATGTTGGTCTTGAACGACGGGAGCAGACCGGCGACGCTGTCGCCGGGGTCGAGGCCAGGGACGTCGTCGAGGCCGAGGGCCTTCTTGTGGCCGACGGCGAGCAGGGGCCCCATCCAGGAGAAGGTGAGGACGCTGAGGAAGCCGGCGCCGGTGAACATGGAGGCATAGGCACTGCTGTTGTTGTTATTGTTGTTCTCGCCGGCCGTGTCGCTTGCACCATTAAGCAGAGGCTCCTCGCAAGCAGGGCCGCCCGCCTCCCTCTTGCCCAAAAACCCGGCGAAGAGCAGTACCAGGGCTGCGACGACTGAGACGGCGTCGAGCGCCCACGAATGCGCGGGCACGGGCAGCCCGTCGAGGCTCGTCACGGCATGGACGGCGACGGCGAGTACGGAGAGCAGCAGGAAGAGCACCCACCAGAGCCTGAGCGGCGCGGGGAACCGCTCCTCGCGGCGCCGCCCGAACTCGAACTGCAGGTACGCCGCGAGCAACAGCCACGCCAGCGCGCGCGCGGCGGCGTCCACCTGGTCAGCGACCGCGTCGGGCGACCACCCGGCGCCACCGTCCAAGTACCACGAGTACGCGGCGAGGAGGGCCTCGACCGCTGACAGAGCCCACGTGATGCAGACCGCGACCCCGTACCACCGGAATCCGCCCACGCCGCCCCCTCTCCCCGCCGCTCCGTCCTTGCCGCGGCCGGCGGAGATGCGGCACCGGCGAACAAGCAGGCGCCCCGCTACGGCGAGAGCGAGGAGGAGGTGCGCCCCGGCGCTCACGCCATGGATGAAGATCGGCCGCAGGAAGAAGGGCAGGAGGTGCTCACTCGCCGCCATCGCCGCCGCGAACGGCGACGTCGCGGTGGCCGCGGCGGGCGAGGGCATGGCCGCTTGAATGGGTGGCTCAGTGAAGCGCGGAACGGATGGGCGATGGCTTATATAGGCGACACGTCACCGCGTCAACGACCGCTGGGCGCTCTCTGGTTGTGAGTCGTGACGGCGACGCACGATGGCGGTCAAAGGCGGCTCCTTGAGGTGCAAGACACCACAGCCCTCCCCACGTTTCACCGCGGCACGTCTCGTCTTACTGCCGGACTGCGACGGCGAAGGGGAGTCCGGCAAAGGTCGAGAGAGGGGGGTTAATTTAATTCCGTGGGAAGGGGTAAAAACAATTGAAGTGAGGATGACGAAGGGGTTAATCTAGGGGTTTTTTTTTCATGTAGTTCTTGCTCCCGACGAGCTCCTCCATGGCGGTAGATGTCGCAAGCAAGCTTCTCGTCGGGGTCCCGAGGGAAAGGCTCCATCAGGTTAGATTTCGAATTCAGGTTGAGGCTGGCCGTAGCGGACTTCCACTCGTGTCTTGCCCTATGTGCGGCGACGAGATACTGGAGTTGACGTCGAGGTCGAACCAAAACCCAGGGAAGATCTTCTTTAAGTGCAGAAAGAACGAGCAACATGTATGTGTATGCTTGTCTTTTGATTTTTTGTGGGGATTCGGTGTTAGGTGCTGTTTCGATTCATGGTTTTTGATCATTATAGATGCCCAGCAGATGCAATTTTTACCTATGACGTGATCAATACATGGAGTTTCTTGCAAATTTCGGCTATTCTACTATCTGTGATTATGGTCATCCGGTGGAAGAAGCCGAAAAGCTGAAAGAAGGTAGTGCATGGGTGATAGAAGGTGTCCCCGAGTTAGTGAAGTTTGTGAAGTTGTTGTTGCTGACTAATGTTGTCATCATTATTTTGGTGCTGATATGTGTTATAATTTTGCTTGGCAAATAATTTAGATTAGTTGTAATCCAGTTTGGATCTGTAATGTGAACTGTTGTTTGTGATATTGTGATAATGAAGTGAGAATTGGTTGTCTGAAATATTGGCTAGTCAGTTTTGGTTGTCTGAAATTGACGAATACCCAGGGCATGGGTATCCCCAACGGCCCAGGAGAAGCATATGGGCCGCCACCGCGCTTGAGCCTCAAACAAGAAGCCCTGCTTGGAGGTCCACGACTTCCGACCAATCCAGCCCTGAAGGGGGCCCCGACCGACGCAATAAGTCGGACGCCCTCCGCAAAGACTCACAAGAGGCGGAAGGCCAACCGACCATTTCACACGAGGCGCTTCGGTTCTCGACCAAGCCAACCCCAGAAAGCAGTCCGACCAAGCGCTACAGGACCGGCGCCCCACGAACTACGGCAACGACGACCCAGGGTTGGCCCGACCAATGGGTCGGACCGATCCGCGGCCCCGAACAAGCTCGGATTATCTTCACCGAGAAGCAGACGTCAAATCGTCAGAAACCGGCCTCTGCTGGTCACCTAAACAGGCTGATGCGGCAGTTCGTCACGATCGAGCAGGGACGGGACGCTACGCACCTTCCCAAGACGGTTCCGAAATTTCGCGCCCTCGACGTCAAGACGACATCTGCTGCGAGCAGTCGCCGCTTCCGGAGGAACGGACCGAGCCGTCGCTCTGCGCCTCCACCAACCCAACACAGGACGTACGGCTACCCGTCAAAGGTCAAGTCCAGCAACCAGACACCGAGGCAAAAGACCGGACTCCAAGGCGTAGGGAGCCCCATCCATTTTTTTCCCTTTACACACTCCCGTGTAACCTCCGCGTAACCTGCCTCCCCAGGCTATATAAGGGGAGACGTGGCCCTTCGGAACGGAGGAGGGTGTAGGAAGTCGAACATAGCATTCCCGAATCACGCTCGTCGCCATTCCCGGCAACCCCTGTACACAAGGCGCTCTGAGCCCGAGCTCAGCCCTTGCTTGTAGCGCGATGGATACACCAGAATCAATAACACCCGACCACCTCACGAACTGGAGTAGGGACGTTCTGCCCGAACCAGTATAAATCTTGGACCTCCTTTCTTTCGGTCTAACCATTCGAGGAGCGGGAGCGCGTAGCCCCTTTAGACCTACAAATTTACTTGCCGGTTCTCGAAACACCGACAGTTGGCGCGCCAGGTAGGGGCTCGCGCGTCATCAGCATCTCCGGATTCCCATTTGTCTCCTTGATGGCTTCCACCACCAACGATAGCGCGCTTGCGCTTGGGAGCCGAATCCGGTTCGGCTCCCTCGACTTCGTCACTACCGCGGCAGGAGAGCTCGTCCTTGTTCCCGCCGCATCCCAGGACCAGGCCCCCACTGAGCGCCTGGACCTCGTCGCCGGCGCCTTCGACAGCCTTCGGCTCGAGGCCCCCATGCGGGCTTCAACGCCAGCACCACAAGCGGCGCCTTCCGGGAGAAGGCAGCAGCATCCGCGGGCGGCGCCACCGCCTCAGTGAAGCTTGCGTTTACGTGGCAATGGTCGCTCGCGCTGACCTCTTTCCACGAAATCCTGAAGACCCCCTCTGACGGCGACTCCAGCTCCGACACGGAGCAAGCCTCAGAGGAGCTATACTCCCGCGAATGCAACGTGGCCGGCGTGAGCCATCAGTCGGCCGCCACTTCCCCGAGCCAAGAAGCCGCCCGCCAAGCCCCGGCACCAGAGGCGTCGGCCAGACGACCAGCTTGGGTCTCCCCAGATCCACCACGACGAGCTTCTCTAGCAACGAGAGCGGGAGCTGCAAGCGGCCAGACTCGGCAAGGCGAGGGCCGACCCGCCGGGCCCGAGCCACCTCGTGCCCCACATCAACAGGTGGCGGCGCTGCAAGCGCAGTGCAAAGAACAATCGCGGAAGAGCCGGTCGTTGCCCCGTGTTTCCCCCTTCCTAGCCAAAACTTCGCCGCGGCCGCGATGTTACTCCGCGGCATCCCCGAACCGAACGAGCCTGAGGCCAGGGCTACCTACCAGCACCTCCGGGAGCTGGTAGAGCACGCCGCCGTACAGCATGTACCGGCCCCGGACACTCAGCACACGAGGTCTCAGTCGGGCCGCCAGAGCCTGACTCGCCGCGAACCGGCGAAGATCGCGCCACAGTTGGAGCGGCCCCAGGCCTCCTATACTCCGGCGCGCCGGCGCCTCGGGCAACACCACGACTACCGCGACACCCTCGACGCGCGGAAAAGATCGGCCGGCGCCGGGGCCCGTTCGCAGGTTGCGGACAGCGGTCGGCGCCGCGACCGTAGTCCGAGCCCGGAAGGACCGGGACCCCAAGCGTTCTCTCGGGAGATCCGTCGGGCGGATTTTCCCGCCCGTTTCCGAGCACCTGTCAACATAGCCAAGTACACGGGGGCGACGAACCCCGGTGTTTGGTTGGAAGATTACCGGCTCGCCTGCCGAGCCGGTGGAGCTACTAATGATCTTTTTATCATTCAGTACCTCCCCATTTACCTAGCGGACTCGGCCCGAGCCTGGCTCGAGTACCTGCCCGTCGGAACCATCAAGAACTGGGCCGACCTGAAGAACGTCTTCGTTGGAAATTTCCAGGGCACTTACAAGCGCCCTGGGAACTCCTGGGATCTTAAAAGCTGCAAGCAACAACCAGGAGAGACGCTCCGGGACTATATCCGGCGCTTCTCCCAGCAGTGTAATGAACTCCCCGACATCAGCGACGCCGACGTCGTGGGGGCGTTCATCTACGGCACTACGTGCAGGGCCTTGGTCCACAAGCTGGGTTGCATCAAACCCAGGACTACCAAGGAGCTGCTCGACATTGCCACCAACCACGCCTCCGACGAGGAGGCCGTGGGGGCCATCTTCGATAAGGGTAAGGCCAAACGAGAGTCGGTTCGGCCTGCCCTCCTCCGATCACTCCGACAAGCGGAGGCGGAAGGAAAACAGTTCTTGAGGACCACACGATGCGCCGCCGACCGCCATACGACAAGCGGCGGTAGCGCAGCACCGACCACCGAAAAGTTGATGGAGAGCCCAGTCCGCACCACGGGTACCCGTCAACACGAATCTGATACTGCGAAGTCTGGCGCTTTCTCCCGAACCCCCGCGCCACGGGGTAAAGGAAAGAAGCGCGACCCGGCGCCGGAGGTCGGGGAAGAGAAGGCAGGCGATGGGTTCCCGGAGCCCGACGGATGCCTCATGATCTTCGGTGGACCGGAGAGCTACGCTGACAAGCGGAGGCAAAAGCTTGCCTACCGCGAGGTGCACACGGTGACCCCTGCGGTCCCGAAGTACCTCCGGTGGTCAGAGTCTCCGATCACCTTCGATCGGACGGACCACCCCGACCACATCCCGCACCCGGGAAGGTACCCGCTCGTCGTCGATCCCATCGTGGGGTCGAAGCGCCTCACAAAGGTGCTCATGGACGGCGGTAGCGGTCTTAACATCATGTATGCTGAGACACTCGACGCCCTGGGAGTTCCGCTCGACCCTGCGACCGAGCAAGGCACCTTTCCACGGTGTCATCGAGCCAGCGAGCCTACCCCTTAGGCGGTCGACTGCCCATCACCTTTGGGGGCCCGAGAACTTCCGCCGAAAACCTCACTTTTGAGGTTGTGGGGTTCATGATCCTACCACGCCATCCTAGGGAGGCCGTGTTACGCTAAGTTCATGGCGATCCCCAATTATACTTACCTGAAGTTGAAGATCCCAGGGCCGCGGGGTGTCATTACCGTGGCCTCATCCTTCGGCTTCGCTTTCAAGCTGCGAGCGAGCAGCGATTCTTGGTAACCGGCGGTTATTGCGTCCGTCGAGTTTGACCACTCTGGGAGGAAGCTTCGAGTCCTCCGCCTCGCAAGTCGGGACCCGGTCTTTTGAGTCCGCCGAAGACACGAAGAGGGTCACGGTCGACCCCAAGGACCCAGCCAAGACTGTGCGGGTAGGGTCCGCCCTCCCCGCCAAATAGGAAAGCGCGCTCGTCGACTTCCTCCAGGCAAACCGGGATGTCTTCGCATGGAAGACCTCCGACATGCCGGGCATCCCAAGGGAGGTCGCCGAGCACACCCTGAATATCCGACCCAACGCCTGCGCCGTTTCGACGAAGAAAAGCGCAGGCTCATAGGGGAGGAGGTAGCCAAACTTTTGGAGGCAGGGTTCATAAAAGAGGTACGCCACCCCGAGTGGCTTGCCAACCCTGTTCTTGTAAAGAAGAAATCCGGGCAATGGAGGATGTGTGTTGATTACACGGGCCTGAATAAGGCGTGTCCCAAGGACCATTTTCCTTTGCCCCGGATCGACCAGGTCGTTGATTCCACTGCTGGGTGTGAATCGCTCTCCTTCCTGGACGCCTACTCTGGTTATCACCAGATCCCGATGAAAGAGTCCGACCAGCTCACGACCTCTTTTATCACTCCTTTCGGCTCGTTTTGTTACGTGACGATGCCCTTTGGTCTGAAGAACACGGGTACTACATATCAGCGGTGCATGTACACCTGTTTTGATGACCAGATCGGCCGTAACATCGAGGTCTACGTGGATGACATCGTCGTCAAAACCGGAAAGGCCGGCGACCTCGTCGCCGACCTTGAAGAAACTTTTGCGAACCTCCGACGGTTTCGCATAAAACTCAACCCCGAAAAGTGCGTCTTCGGGGTCCCCAAAGGGAAGTGTCGGCGTATTCCACCAGACAGGCCCGTGATCTCTGAGCCGGGTTTTGTTAGGTGGGAGGCGTCTTCGTGGTCGGCTTAATCGAGGGGCGAAAACCCTAGAGGACTCCCACGCGGAGGGTTTCGGCGCCTATGAACTGGAAAGAACAAGTGATTTTTTACCCAGGTTCAGGCCCCCTTGTGAGAAGGGTAACAACCTTACGTCCTGCTAGATTTCGTATATGATATTTTGAGCCAGTACAGAGTTCGTGAGTTACAAGTTCTCCTGCTAGCTCTTTCTAGTATTGCTTGGCGATTGATCCAAGCTCCGATCCCTCTTCCCCATGCACCCGAGGGCCCTTATATAGGCCAAAGCTAACGGGATAGGTACAAGGAGGGTCATCATGCTGATCTAAATACATTTAATGCTTCCTCTCGTGTTGTCCTTCCTCCGGCCTCATTAAATGCCTCGCGCGTGCCTTTGCCCGGTCCGCGGATGGGACCCCCTGACAGTAGGTGAGAGGCGTCGAGGAATGGGCTTGTTGCGTAAACCTTGCAATCGATAAGCTGCTATGGCGAACTGCCGTTCGACACGCAGATGCAGCGGCGGAAGGAGCCTTCGAGGCGATGCCGTCGCCCACCTTTTGCCTTGCGGCGGGCGGCGAAGCGTCCTCGCCAATCGCCGCCACCCGCCACGTGGATCGGGCGCCGGGCGGCGGCGAGCGTGCTCGCCACCGCCGCCGGCGCCACGTGGGCCGGCGCTGGCCGGCGGCCGTGATCGCCGCCCGTCGCCCGAGCCGCCACGTGGACCGACGCCGCGCGGCGAGCCCGTGATCGCCGCCCGTCGCCAAAGCCGCCACGTGGGGTGGCGCGGCCGAACGGCAGGCGTGCTTTCGCCCACTGCTTCGCCGGCGCCCGTGGGCCGACGCCGCTGGCAATGAACGTGATCGCCGCCGTCGCCCGAGCCGCCACGTACGTGGCGCCGCGGCCGGCGGCGGCGTGCTTCGCCCACCGCTCGCCGGGCGCCCGTGGACCGACGCTGGCCGGCGGGCGTGATCGCCCGCCCGATGGCCCGGCCGCCACGTGGACCGCACTTTATGCGGTGGAGAGGGTACCCTAGCGTATAGTACGCTGACAGGAAGCTTCTCGACTTCATGATATCCGAGCGTGGCATCGAAGCCAACCCGGTAAAGATCTCAGCGATCATGAAGATGGGCCCGATCGCCGATCTAAAGGGCGTCCAAAAGCTGACGGGTTGCCTCGCAGCTTTGAGCCGTTTCGTGTCTCGCCTCGGCGAGCGCGGGATGCCGCTCTATAAAGCGCCAGAAATCCGACCACTTCAGTTGGACGCAAGAAGCTCAGGAAGCCCTTGACCGACTAAAGGCCTTCCTGACATCGCCCCCGGTCCTGACTGCGCCAGCGCCATGTGAGCCCCTGCTCCTCTACATTGCCACCACGACCCAGGTCGTGAGCGCGGCACTCGTCGTCGAGCGGTCGGAAGAAGGCCGCGCCCTCAAGGTGCAGCGACCGGTCTACTTCATCAGTGAAGTACTCTCGGAGTCCAAAGCCCGTTATCCGCAGGTGCAGAAGTTACTCTACACGGTGCTAATCGCGAAGAGGAAACTGATCCACTACTTCGGCCAGCACCCCGTTTCCGTCGTGACTTCCTCACCCCTTGGCGAGATCGTCCGCAACCGCGACGCCTCGGGAAGGATAGCCAAGTGGGCACTCGAGCTCAACGGCCACGACATTTCGTTCGTCCCCAGGACGGCAATCAAGTCTCAAGCCCTCGCAGACTTCGTCGCGGAATGGACCGAAGCCCAGGCGCCCCCGGTGCTTGAAGACCCCGAGTGTTGGACGATGTACTTGGATGGATCCTACGCGAAGAACGGAGCAGGTGCTGGAGTCGTCATCATTTCCCCGCTCGACAACAAGCTCCAGTACGCCGTCCGGTTGCTCTTCGACGCTACCAACAATATCGCCGAATACGAAGCCCTCATCAACGGTCTCCGGATCGCCGCCGACCTCGGCGTACGCCGGCTTTATGTATACGGCGACTCCAAGCTGGTGGTTGACCAGGTCATGAAGACCTCAGAGCCTCGAGACCCCCGCATGGCGGCATACTGCCGAGAGGTACGCCGACTTGAGGAAAGGTTTAAGGGGTTCGAGCTCCACCACAGCTACCGGCGCAATAACGGCGAGGCCGACTACCTCGCGAACCTTGCTTCCAGCAAGGGACCGGTCCCGACCGGGATCTTCGTCCACGACCTCCGTCAGCCGTCCATCCGACCGGACCCGGCGGCCGAGCAGGCGGCCGGTCCGTCCAGCTCGGCCGAGCCAACCGCCGATCAACCGACTGCGGCGGCGTCCGGGTCAAGCCAAGGCGTGATGACGACCGAATCCGACTGGAGGAAGCCCTTCGTCGAACGCCTGACAGACGGTTCGCTCCCCCCAGACCCGACCGAGGCCCGGCGCCTCGCTCGGCGAGCGAAGTCTTTCGTCCTGATCGACAAAGACCTTTACAAAAGGAGTCCCTCCGGTCCTCCAACAGCATCTGGCCGACCGGGGCAAGGAGCTCTCGCCGATATCCACGGCGGGTGTGCGGCCATCACGCAAAGACCGCGATCCCTCGTGGGTAAGGCTTTCCGCCAAGGTTTCTACTGGCCGACTGCCGTGGCTGATGCCGAGCAAATTATTCGCACCTGCGAAGGGTGCCAATTCTTCGCCCGACAGACACACCTACCAGCCCAAGCCCTCCAGACGATCCCCATCACATGGCCGTTCGCGGTCTGGGGACTTGATCTGCTCGGACCTTTCAGAAAGGCGCCCGAGGGCTTCACACACCTCTTTGTCGCGGTGGATAAGTTTACTAAGTGGATTGAGGCGAAACCGGTCGCCTCCATCACGTCCGCGCAGGCGGCAGACTTCTTCCGCGGCATCGTCTATCGGTTTGGAGTCCCAAACTCCATCATCACCGACAATGGCACGCAGTTTACGGGGAAGGAATTTCTCGAATTCTGCGACAACTTCAACATCCGCGTCGACTGGGCGTCCGTGGTCCACCCGCAGACCAACGGCCAGGCCGAGAGGGCGAACGACATGATCCTATAGGGGCTCAAGCCGCGAATCTTCAACCGATTGAAGAAGTCAGCGGGACGGTGGGCAGCCGAGCTGCCCTCCGTCCTTTGGAGCCTGCGAACCACTCCGACCCGGTCGACCGGGTTCACGCCGTTCTTCTTGGTGTTGGCGCCGGTCATCTGCCCCGCCGACCACGGAATCTGGCGCTCGAGGTCGCAAACCTTCACCAAGCTCGGGGTTCGACTCACAGAAGACGCCGTCGACCCATTCGGCGAGGCCGCGACGTTCTTGTCCTCCGGTCGACCAAATACCGACCAAGCGTTGTGGCGCTTCTCGAGTCGCCAGATCATGGCCGAGCCTTCAGCGTGGCGACTTGGTCTGCGCCAAGTTCGATCAACGTTGGCGAGCACAAGCTTTCTCCTCCGTGGAAGGCCCTTCACCATTACGGAGGAAATCCGCCCGCACACCTATCGACTCAAAGACGCCGCGATAACATTGTTTCAAACACTTGGAACATTGAAAAGCTCGAGCAATTTTTCCCTAAGACTTGTCCTTACATACGACCTTGTTAACATGCCAGGCCCAAGCGGCGCGAACCCGCTCGGGGACTTCCGGTCTACGTAATCACATTACGTAGCGCCCAAACCGACCAAGGGTCCTCCCCTTAAATGAACCGTTTCAACCCGGCTACTACGGCCTACGTCTTGTAAAAACTCCAGCAGTTTTTCTTGACTACGGCCTCCAAAGTAGTGGTCTGCGGGATGAGGCGGACTCCATATGGGCGACCCACGAGCGGTCGGCAGAGGGATCTCGCGGACAATTAACAATAAGCGGGCATCCGACAAAGAAAGAACGAGGCTGAAATATTAAGTATAACCAAAAGGTGCACTGTGTTTCGTCAAAAGCGCGAAGCGTTCATTACAGGGAAGCAAACATCAAAAGTGCACAGTTCATGCTAACCCTAAAGCAGGAAAGAGTGCAAAAGTCTGCAAAACAGCGGGTCGGAGCGACGAGACCGAAGGTGGCTCCCTGGCGCCAGAGATGCCTCGCCTGCACGACGAGTTTAGGGGCGAGCGCGCACCAGGCCCCTAAGGATCTGGTCCCAAGAAGGCGTCGTCCTCGTCGTCCCCGGAGCTCCCGCTCGCCTCGGCCTCATCGTCCGAAGCCTCCAGGTGCAGCCGCTCCGCCACCATCTCCGCCGCGTCCCGTACTCTGGCCCGCGCCTGAGCCGGCTCGCCTCGGATATGGCGACGATGCGCCACGGGTCGAAGGAGCGCCGACTGATCGGCGCAAAGACGCCCGGACGTACTCATCGCCGTCGGCGGCGACCCTCCGCCCTCCCGCGGGAAGCGTTCCGGAGAGCTCAGGGCGAGCCCTCCAACGCCTCGGCCGCTCGGGTGAGCCCGAAGGCGTACTGCGCCACGGTGGGCTGAACCGGTTCGTTCAGCTCCACCCCAAGTGGCCTCAGGCTCCTGCCCATGCTCTCGTAAGCAGGGCGGAGCATGGAGAGGAGAACCCCAGCGTGAGTCGAATCCTCACGCTGTGCTATATCTCCGCCTCGGCCCTCGGCACCGCCCATTGCCTGCCGCCTCGTCTTGGCGGCTGGACCCGCGCCGCCAGCGCCATCACTGCGCCCCAGGGCGGCGAGGACCCACTGGGACACTGGTCGGCATGCGACCGCACCGGTCGTCCACCATGCTCGCCGCCTCCCCTCGCCAGCCACTTTTCACGCACAGAAGTCTTGGATCTACCCGTGGCGCTTATCGGCACCAGCGCCACGGCAGATCGACTGCGGGAAGCAAAAGATCAGCAGGCGTCAACTTGGCAACCCCAAAGATCTCACCAAAAACGAAGGAATCTACATGGCGAGGGCTCCAGATGAAGAATCTCGGCGAGGGCAGGTCGAACCCACCCCGCCGACCGGAGGAGCCCTCCGTCAGGGTTTCTTGGGGCGGACCCCAGTCGCCTCGCCACTCGTTTCCCCGACCTTCTGTCGTCGCCGCCACCGCTCGCCATAGCGCTTACTAGAAGCTCCTCGAGGAAGCGCTTGGAAGACGAAGAAGGCAAGGGAACGAAAACCTCAAGGCCGGGTGTGAGTTACCACTATCCCAGCGCCCGTATTTATAAGGGCGGATTCGCGCAGCCAAAAAACCGCCATCGCTTCGGGCGCTCCGCGAACTCCCCCTGGTACGCCCACCGTCCGATGCGCCGACGCGACGGGCATTAAAATTCCACTCCACATTAAATGCGGCGAAGCGACACGAGCGCAGAGGGCGCCGTCTTGGCCGATCATCTACGGACAACCTCGGAATCCGCACCAGCGCCAATGAAACGCCGACGATCGAAACCCAAAGAGATAAGTCTCTTGACTCTCGGTCTCCTTCGATTATTTCGAAGACCGAAGAATACGCTACCGACCATGGCTCGGTCGCCATGCATTGCTCGGGGCTCGAGAGCAATGTCATTCACATTCATACGGGTCGGCGATCCGACTGAGCACTCGGCTTCCCTAGCGGGTAGGGGTAACTGTCGACCAAAGTTGCGGCCTCGCCAATGGCTCACGGTTTCAAAGTGACGCTTTGCGGTAAGGGGCTACCCGTGCGGCGCGAGCCACAAGTCAGTCGGGGGCGTCCTTCTCCTGCTCAAAAACGTGAATGAATGCTTTTGTTTTCCAACGTCATTCATATTCATACAGGTCGGCGGCCCGACCGACCACTCGACTTCCCTAGCGGGTAACCCGTCTGCCCCAAGCGCCATGCCCAACCCAATGACTAAGGTTTCAAGTAGCTCGCATGCAAGGGGTTACCCGTGTGAAGCTGTCAAGTCGATCGAGCCCTCCTCCCCTGCATGAAACATGAATAGACGCCTTTCGACCTCAGGGTTCGTTAGTGAAAGGACCGATATGTCGCCTAGAGGGGGGGTGAATAGGCGTTAATTCAAATTTAAATGCGCAACGGAAATTTACTATTCGGATAGTCTGAAAATACCTTCGGACTGTCCGAGTGGTTCGGATAGTCCGAATGTCTATTCGGATACTCCGAACTGCTTTTATAAGAAACCCTAAAAAGTAGATCTGGGTTATTTGAGAGGCTAGATTACTACCAAATGAGGTTTCTAAGCTAGGACAACTTCAGATTATGAGATCCACCCAATATCTATTGCAAGAGGCTACTAAACCCTTGAATCCCCAAAAGATTAAGCTAAGCACAAAGGGGACAAGTGTAAAACTTACAAACAAGAGAGATGCAATGAGTTTTCTCCGGTTCGGATCCTGAAGGATCCTCGTCTCCGCTGAGGCGGCACAAAGCCGGGTCTCTTTCAACCCTAATCCTCTAGGTGTTGCACCAAGCACTCACCTACTTTTCTTTGAATCCTTCCCTTGCGGAGGTGGATTCAACCTTCACAAACTTCCGTGCGTCCCCACACAAGCTTGGGGCTCACCGCAACTCCTAGCCGTCTAGGAGTCCTCAACCTCCAAGAGTAAAAGATCCGGCAAGAAATTCGCTTGAAGATGAACCAAGTGCTCAAGATGACTCACAACCTCTAGAGCCTTCAAACTCTCTACTAGATTTCCCCCAAAAGATTTGCTAATCAAGAGATCAAGAGGGAAGAACACTAGAGCTCAAGAGTGAGAGGGAGCACAGCTCAAAATGAAATGAATGCACTTGTTGGTTGGTAGGTGGGAGTTGGGGAGGTATTTAAAGCCCCCCAAAACTAGCCGTTTTTCACTTCAGCCCGACACTGTTCGGATAGTCCGAACCCATACTCGGACAGTCCGAACCAATAGAACTAAGGCAATGGAACACTCAGTTCGGACAGTCCGAACCAATTTGAACTAGGGCAACTGAACACACTGTTCGGACAGTCCGAACCATACTTCGGATAGTCCGAACCAATTAGACTTAGCCCTAACCGAGAGGGGTCATTCGGATACTCCGAACCAGTGTTCGGACATTCCGAACCAAATAGAACTGGACCAACAGAGAAGGCAAGCTCGGATACTCCGAACCTATGTTCGGACATTCCGAACCAAATTTTGCCTGAGCAACCGAGAGGGCCAGTTCGGACATTCCGAAAATATGTTCGGATACTCCGAACCTTTTTGAACATTTTGCCCCTAAGACTTTACACATTGACCCATATATAGTCTAGGATTCATCTTTGAGCACATTAGATCATTCCAAAGCTATTTCTTGCCCTATCCCTCTTTATAGTACGGCCGTCCTTAAACTCAAATAAAATTAAACGTACATACGCAGTCATTGAGTTTGGTCGACGCCTTTTCTTCTTCAAATTGAGGGACCTCTTTCCTTAAGCGACTTTTCCATGAGCGTATCTATCTGTTCACCATACTCAAAACACTCATTAGTCACTTAATCTTGTTGTCATTAATCACCAAAATCATTAAGGGGCCTAGATGCACTTTCAATCTCCCCCTTTTTGGTGAATTGATGACAACACGATTAGATTTAGATAAAATTGAAATGAGAGAGTATTTGGAGAACCAAATACACGGAGAAGCTCCCCCTAAATGTGTGCATTGAACTAATTTGAGTAGAATGTCAAACGCACATATTTACGGGAAATTTTGCAAGAGCTCCCCCTAAATTTCTGTTTTCGAGAGAATATAACAGGATATATGACAGATAGTTTGCATAAATAAATATGACATGATATCACACAAATGCATTGCCAAAAAGAAATGGAACACAGGTATTAATATCAAGCATCCAACAAGCAAACCAGTATACGCAACAATAGTTCAACTAAAGCAACGACCAAACACACAAGTTTAATAACACGAAGCAAACTAAGCAAACAACCAGCAATCTAATCTCCTCACTCCCCCTTTGGCATCAAGGCACCAAAAGGGTCACTCCTCGCTTGCCATCGCTGCCGCCATCGCTTTATGTCGTTCTCTGAGCCAAGACATCTTGAGAGTCTCCTCATCGTCACCAAGAGGCGCCAAGTGGCGGAAGGTCGAAGAGTTGCCGGTCGCCGAATCAACTGTCATTGAATCGACTCGACTGGGACTCGAGGAGCAAGACAGATTTAGCTTCCCTTTATGACGTTTAGTATTGCAGTGGCGGAGATCTTCTCATTTACTTGCTTGATCTTGACGGTTCTTGATCCCAAGGCAAAAGATAGCACGAAGCATGTCCTTGATGGAGCCATTGGGAGAGGAAGGATCACTGAGCGTGCCTCATTGAAGTGGCACCTGTCTGAGCCGAGGGTTTGAAGGAGGAACTGGTGAACTCGAGGAGGTGGAGCCTTGATCACCACGAACACTGACGCGGCACATGCTCCACATCCTTAGCAAACCACAAGCCCGAGATACTCTCAACCATACACATCACATATGGAGCGAACCCACAATCGCTACGCTGGCCGAGAGTTGAGACGATTCTCTTGCCGGATAAAGTCAAATACATCAAATGGCACGAACCCTCACCAATCCTCAAAAGGTGTTCCTAGAGTAGGAAGCGATGTTGGTGGCGTCCCTCCTTGGGCCACAGGGTCTTCCTCAGCAACTTGTATAGGATGGCATAGAAGGGCTTCAAACCTTTTGTGGTGCCCAGCTTGAAGTTCTGAGAATCATCATAGAGGGGTGCCAAATCATTGATGCTGGAGGAGTCAGAAATGTGCAGCTTGTCCAGATTGTCCCAGCCTTCTGTGGAGAAACCGATGCAATCAGCGAATTGAGCCTTGGTCACTGAGTAATACAGCCCATCAACCATAAACCACATGGTACTCTCAGCATCTTTGTCGACATACAAAGTAGCATAAAACTGCGCCACAACCTCATTATTCCATTTGCACCTGAAAGACATGATTTCTCTCAGATTGTGGCGCTCACAAGCATCAATCACTTCATTGAAAACTGTGTCCTCCTGCTGTGCCATGTAATCCCAGTCAATGTACTGCATCAATGCCACTGGGTTCTTCTTCTCGGCAATCACAGAATCATAGAAGTCCTGTTGGAAGTGATTCCAGAATCGCTTGTCCACATAATCTTCTTGCAAATACACCGGATCCTCGACTCTGTCTTCGACGGACTTCCTTGCCTCTGCCTTGCCCAACACGATGAGTCCACCTTCTTCTTGGAGTCACACCCATTGGAGTAGCACGACGGGCAGGGTGAATCTCCAATGGTCCAATCAGTGCACCTTCCCTGCTCTGTGCAGCACACTTTGCTGCCCTTAACCTAGGCATGGCATCCCTAGGATTTTCAAAGGCCACCGCTTGCCTCCTTGACCCTCATCTCCTTGTTCACCACCACCCTGACTTGGAGCACCCTTATGAGTCGTCTTCTTCCTCTTGCGAATGGCTTGACGCTTCTGTCTTCCAGCTGGCTGAGCAAGAGGAGATTCCGGAGGGGAATCTACAGGAGGAACAGCGGGGGCCGCCGAGGAGCCACCGTGGGAAGATCATGCCTAGCCTTCTTGAGCGAGCGCGCCGATGTCGGCTTGGCCAGAGTGGGGATTGCCACCTTGAGAGGGATCCATCTAAAGGTATACAAGGGTTGAAGCAAGATTAGACACTAATTATAACCTTGATGAACAATAAAGAGTTGAAATGAAGTCACAAACTTCGGATAGTCCGGGTTATTTTGAGATAGTCCGAGAATTTCTTCGGATAGTCCGAAGTTTTCATTCGGATAGTCCGAACATCTTCGGACATTCCGAATGGAAACTCGGACATTCCGAGGTGACAGTTCATAAACCCTAAATTTTCAAACTAGGTGATAATTCAACAAATTTAATATCTAATCATAGGATGACTATCCTAGCAAGGTCTAGGATGGTCTAGAGTCCAAGGGTTCTCAAAATAAATATGAAAACAACCGGCATTAGGAGAGGTTTGAACCAACCTTTTGAAGGATAGAAACCGAGAATCCAAGGCAAATCCGGAGCACAAGGATGATGGAGGTGAGCCCCTTGCCCTTGGAGAAGGTCTTGAAGCCCTCAAATCGCAAAATCTCCGGCCAAAACCCTAGATCCAAGTGCTAGGGCGGAGTAGAGAGAGAAACCAAAAATATGAAGTGAGGGAAGAAAGGAGGAAGAGAGAGGGTCGGGCGGCTTAAAAGCCCGAGGCCCCCACGACAATCCGAACTTAAGTTGAGACGAGTCAACCAGATTCGGATAGTCCGAATGGAATTTCTGACGATCCAACTGCTTTCTCGAGATGGCATGAGAATGATGGTAGAAATGACTCGAGGCGAGAAATAGATGAGAGGACCTAGTGAGTCAAGTCATCACGTGATCGCAAGCCATACAATAATTCAAACTATGATCACAAGATGATTGACACGATCCAAGATCAAAAACCATCAAACACAATAAGATAAGAGAAATAAAGAGAATAAGGTTTTCTAAGACATTTTTCAATCACCAATCAACGTGAGCATGTTTCAAGCCAAATTACGAGAGTCTAGAATATTTAGTCCACTCCTCAAATCACAAAACCTCTTCTCATCAAGTGGCTTGGTAAATATATCGGCTAATTGGTCAATTGTGCTCACATGTTGAATTTCAATATCGCCTTTGGTGGAATGGTCTCTTAGGAAATGATGGCGGATATCGATATGCTTTATGCGGGAGTGTTGGATCGGGTTGTTGGCAATCTTTATGGCACTCTCATTGTCACACAAAAGTGGCACATGGTTATAGGTCGCCCATAATCATTTAGAGTTTGTCTCATCCAAAGCAATTACGCACAACAACTCCGTGCCACTATGTATTCGGCCGGTACGTGGATAAGGCTACGGAGTTTTGTTTCTTAGATGACCAAGAGACAAGGGATCTACCTAAGAATTGACATGTCCCCGAAGTACTTTTCCTATCCACCTTACATCCGGCATAATCCGCATCGGAATAGCCAACTAACTCAAAAGATGAACCTTTAGGATACTAAAGCCCAAAATGAGGAGTGTGCACTAAATATCTCAAGATTCTCTTTACTGCCACCATGTGACACTCTTTAGGAGCGGCTTGAAACCGTGCACACATGCACACACTAAGCATAATATCGGGCCTAGATGCACAAAGATAAAGTAGAGAACCGATCATCGAGCGATATACCTTTTGGACGACCGGTTTACCTTCTTTGTCGAGGTCTAGATGCCCGTTGGCTTGCATTGGAGTCTTGATTGGCTTGGCGTTCTCCATACCGAACTTCTTGAGCATGTCCTTGATGTACTTGGTTTGGCATATGAAGGTTCCTTCCTTAAGTTGCTTGACTTGAAAACCGAGGAAGAACTTCAACTCGCCCATCATGGACATCTCAAATCTCTTGGTCATAATCTCGCTAAATTCCTTGCACGGTGGTCATTAGTAGATCCGAATATAATGTCATCAACATATATTTGACATACAAACAAATCATTATCAATGTGTTTGGTAAAGAGAGTGGGTCGACCTTCCGACTATAAAACCTTGACCGAGGAGAAAATCGCGAAGGCACTCGAACCACGCTCTCGAGCTTGCTTAAGTCCGTAGAGAGCCTTATGTAGGAAGTAGGCGTGGTCCGGATGGTTGGTCTTGAGCCGGTGGTTGCTCAACATAGACCATTTCGGAAAGTGGTCCATTTAAGAAGGCGCTTTTCACGTCCATTTGATACAACTTAAAATCATGGTGAGTAGCAAAGGCAAGTAATATTCTAATAGATTCAAGCCTAGCTACGGGAGCATATGTTTCATCGAAATCCAAACCTTCGATTTGCGTGAAGCCTTGAGCAACTAACCGGGCTTTGTTTCTCGTCACTATTCCGTTCTCATCTTGCTTGTTCCGAAAAACCCACTTGGTTCCAATCACATTTTGCTTGGGCCTTTCGACAAGCTTCGGACTTGGTTCCGTTCGGTTATTCAACTCCTCTTGCATGGCCATCACCCAATCCGGATCTTGGGCGCTTCATCTACCTTAAGCGGTTCAAGAGAAGACACAAAGGAGTAAAATTCACAAAAATTAGCGACCACGAGATCTAGTAGATACTCCTTGTTAATGTCTCCCGGTATGTTGTCGACGGGTGATCTCTTTGTACACTCGATGGACTCTTGGATGAGAATGCAGTTCGTTGATTCTTTGGATCGGACCGTCATCGTCTTGAGTGGCATTCGAGCCGTCTTGAGCTCGCATTGAAGACGAAGGAGTATTATCCGGGCGTCCATCGTCGCGTCATGAACTTCTTGAGTTGAGGCGCTTGGCATTACATCTTCCTCAAGTGGCCTAACTTCTCCAATTGCCAATTTCTTGATTGCGTCCGCACGGGGTTCTTCCTGTCAATCACAAGCACGATCAACTTGTTCTACTTGAGAACCGTTAGTTTCATCAAATGTCACATCGCGAAATTTCAACCACACCGTGGTGTTGTTGAAAACTTCGGTATGCATAGGCATTTGATCCATAGCCAAGTAAAATCCTTCATCTACTTTAGAAGCAAATTTAGACGACTTAGCTTTCTTGTTGAGGATGTAGCATTTGCTCCTCAAGACTCGGAAATAGGATACATTGGGTTTCTTCCTAAGTAGCTCATCGCCGTCTTTTTCAACAACTTGTGGAGGTATAGCGGTTGGGCTGTGGCACGCGGTGTTGACGGCCTCCGCCTGAATATGTCGGAAACCTTGTATTCGTCAAGCATCGTCGCGCCATCTCGATGAGAGTTCGATTCTTCCTCTCGCCACCCCATTCTGTTGAGGAGAATAGGGGCCGAGAACTTCGTGTTTGATGCCTTCTTCATCGAGATACTCCTCAACACGGTATTTTTGAATTCGATGCCGTTGTCACTCAATTCTCTTGATCTTCACTTGAACTCATTTTGAGCCCTTCTCATGAATTTCTTCAAGCTTCCTTGGGCCGCTTTTGTCATGCAAGAAAAACACCCAAGTAAAGCGAGAAAATCATCAACAATAACTAAACCATACTTGTTTCCACCAATGTGATGTAGGCGATCGGGCCGAACAAGTCCATGTGTAGCATCTCCAAGGGTCTCGAGGTGGTCATCACATTCTTCGCGGGATGAGTAGCTCCAACTTGTTTCCCCGCTTGACACGCGCTACACACTCTATCTTTCTCAAAGACAATATTCGTTAGCCCAAGGATGTGGTTGCCCTTTATGAGTTTGTGAAGGTTCCTCATACCAACATGGGTAAGCCGGCGATGCCATAGCCAACCCATGCTAGATTTAGCCATTAAACACGTTTCAAGGTTCACTCTATCCGTATTAAAGTCGATGAGATAGAGATTTCCCTTTAAACGACCCTTAGCGACTATTGAACCATCATCCTCTTAATGACATCCACACCCTTATCACTAAATACACAATTGTAGCCCGCTTCACATAATTGCATAGCGGACAACAAATTGTAGTTTAGTGAGTCAACAAACAAAACATTATTTATATGAAAATCATTGGTAATTAGGATTTTACCTAAACCTACCACTTCACCTTTTCCATTATCGCCAAAATGATGCTTTCACTATTGATCCATTAGCCTCCAAATGTGCGAACATCGCCCTTTCTCCGGTCATATGATCGTACATCCGCTATCCAAAATCAACTTGATCCATCGGAGATGTAGGCCTACAAAATGAAATTTAGTTTTTGCTCTTTGGTACCCAAACTTGTTTAGGTCCACATGCGTTAGTAACAAGTGATTTGGGAACCCAAATAGATCGCACATAAGATGAATCTTTGGGTCTAACCCCAATGGGACATGCGACTACATCGACCATGGTTAGTTCTCTTAAGTACATATGAGGCAAAGAAAGTAGAATGAGTTTTGTACTTAGAGTTTTCCTTGCTCTTAACAAATTGGATGGGCTTGGTCAACGGAGCAATCACAATATTACTCTTTTTCCCTTTGGGAGGAGTATATCCAAGCCCATACTTCATAGTATTACCTTGGCGCTACCTAGGAACTCCTCTAGTCCCTTACTTGCCTTGTAGGACTTTTGAAGTCCATCTTCAAGCAATCCCTTGAGCTTCTCATTCTCATATGCTAATACTTGCAATGTCTCAAGGTTAGTGGCACAAGCATTAACATCTACATTGAAGCATCTAGCACAACCATTGCTAGTAGAGGGTAAAGAAGAATTAGAACTAGTGGATGAGGTAATCGGAGGGCTATTCTTGAGATCAACAAGCTTCAACTCTAGAGCCTTGCAAGCATCTTTCGACTTTGCAAGTTCCTCTTCGAGTGAAGCGTAGGTGATCTCAAGACTAGTCACCTCGGATTTGGTCACTTTTAAGTTCTTAACCAATTCCTCATTCTTCTCTTTTTCAAAGATAAGCTCTTCTCTAGCTCACGGTTTTCTCCTTTTCGAGGATGAGTAAATCCTCTTGAGCCTCGAGAATAGCTTCCTTTGTTCTACAACTTCCTCCAATTTTTCAATATCTTTTAAGAGCAAATTTAACTTATGAATATCAATGTTTTCACAGATTTAAGCAAGGTGTTAATATCATCATCATCACTATCGCTATCGTGCTCATCTAGACATTCATTAGTAATGGAGGGAGTGCAATCTTTTGATGATACCTTATGCCCCTTTGCCATAAGGCACATTGGAGCGTTGTCGTCGTCATCGCTCAAGTTGTCGAAGAGGCTCTTCGGCGTTGTTGAGGTGGTAAACACGGCGATGGCGACGGAGGCAATTCCTCCTTCCTCGTCGAATTTGACTCGAGTCGGAGTTGGAGTCGGTGTCGGAGTTCCACTCCTTTCCAATGTAAACACGACCCTTGCCTTTGTACTTCTTGCTCTTCTCTTTCTCCTTGTCCTTGCCCGATACTTGTCTTTCTTGTGCGGCTTCTCATCTTTACCTTCTTTATCACGGGCACTTTCGGCAATGAAATGGCGGTTTTACGCGCATTCATAGCATCTTCTTGTGGAGTGTCTCCCTTTGATTTTCTTCCATAGCTTCTTGATTGACCTCCTTGTTTGAAGTTCTTCTTCTTGAAGAACTTGTTGAATCTTCGCACAAATAGAGCCATATCCTCATTTGTCAATGGACCACTAGACTCTTCATCCTCACTTGTGCTTTCTTGACAGACGACAACTTTGACGGCCTTGAGGGCAATACCTTTCTTCTTGCCCGACTTGAGTTCTTCAACAACTTCACTTCCTTCACCATCATCTCGTCCATCATGAGCCGCCAATGACATCGTGAGGTGTCAAAGTATCGAAGTTGGGCCGGTCTCGTATCAACTGAACAAGGTTGCGGTTGGTAGGAGTGATCACTCGAAGTATAATCTTCACCACGGCCTTGTCAGACAGATCAGTGCACCCAAGACCTTTTGCTTGATTCTGAGCACCATTAGACGGTCAAACATCTTGTTGTAGGATTCTCCTTCCTCCAAAGTGAACCGGCTTAGCTCACCAATAATGAGCTCTATCTTCGATTCACGGACACTTGAAATCCCTTCATGACTCACTAGGAGTCTATCCCAAATGGCCTTCGCTTCCTCGAGTCCATCGACTCGGTTGAATCGGAATCACTTAAGGCATTGAATAGGGCATTGACGGCCAAATCATTAAAGTGTTGAGCCTTGTCTTCTTGGTGTAAGATTTTACGGATCATTTGGCTTGAAACCTGTTTGCACAATCTTCCAAATAGGCGGGTGAAGTGATCTCGAGTGCATCTTCATCTTATGTTTCCACGCGGCATAGTGAGTGCCATCGAAATGAGCGCGCCGAGGAAGGCACGGAAACATACGATGAAGAGCTTGAGACGCCGAGGGAATTATAATCAAAAGGAATTGCAACCCCAATACCGTCGCCCGTACCCTTGGTTTGGGTAAGGTCGTCGGTAGTCTTTCCTGTTTGCGACATATTGATTCTCCAAGCGGTTAAGCCAAACTAAGGAGTTTTGGCTCTGATACCAATTGAAAGGACCGATATGTCGCCTAGAGGGGGGGTGAATAGGCGTTAATTCAAATTTAAATGCGCAACGGAAATTTACTATTCGGATAGTCCGAAAATACCTTCGGACTGTCCGAGTGGTTCGGATAGTCCGAATGTCTATTCGGATACTCGAATCGCTTTCGAAGAAACCCTAAAAAGTAGATCTGGGTTATTTGAGAGGCTAGATTACTACCAAATGAGGTTTCTAAGCTAGGACAACTTCCAGATTATGAGATCCACCCAACATCTATTGCAAGAGGCTACTAAACCCTTGAATCCCCAAAAGATTAAGCTAAGCACAAAAGGGGACAAGTGTAAAACTTACAAACAAGAGAGATGCAGCGAGTTTTCTCCGGTTCGGATCCTTGAGGATCCTCGTCTCCGTTGAGGCGCACAAAGCCGGGTCTCTTTCAACCCTAATCCTCTGGGTCTTTCACCAAGCACTCACCTACTTTTCTTTGAATCCTTCCCTTGGAGGTGGATTCAACCTTCACAAACTTCCCAGGCGTCCCACACAAGCTTGGGGCTCACCAAGAACTCCTAGCCGTCTAGGAGTCCTCAACCTCAAGAGTAAAAAGATCCGGCAAGAAATTCGCTTGAAGATGAACCAAGTGCTCAAGATGACTCACAACCTCTAGAGCCTTCAAACTCTCTACTAGATTTCCCCCAAAAGATTTGCTAATCAAGAGATCAAGAGGGAAGAACACTAGAGCTCAAGAGTGAGAGGGAGCACAGCTCAAAATGAAATGAATGCACTTGTTGGTTGGTAGGTGGGAGTTGGGGAGGTATTTAAAGCCCCCAAAACTAGCCGTTTTCACTTGACTTGATTAATCGTTGGGATAGTCCTAACCCATACTGGACAAATCAACCAATAGAACTAAGGCAATGGAACACTCGGTTCGACACGGTCAAACGTCCTTCTGATAGTCGAACCAATTTGAACTAGGGCAACTGAACACACTGTTCGGACAGTCCGAACCATACTTCGGATAGTCCGAACCAATTAGACTTAGCCCTAACCGAGAGGGGTCATTCGGATACTCCGAACCAGTGTTCGGACATTCCGAGCCAAATAGAACTGGACCAACAGAGAGGGCAAGCTCGGATACTCCGAACCTATGTTCGGACATTCCGAACCAAATTTTGCCTGAGCAACCGAGAGGGCCAGTTCGGACATTCCGAAAATATGTTCGGATACTCCGAACCTTTTTGAACATTTTGCCCCTAAGACTTTACACATTGACCCATATATAGTCTAGGATTCATCTTTGAGCACGTTAGATCATTCCAAAGCTATTTCTTGCCCTATCCTCTTTATAATGCGGCCGTCCTTAAACTCAAATAAAATTAAACGTACATACGCAGTCATTGAGTTTGGTCGACGCCTTTTCTTCTTCAAATTGAGGACCTCTTTCCTTAGCGACTTTTCCATGGCGTATCTATCTGTTCACCATACTCAAAACACTCATTAGTCACTTAATCTTGTTGTCATTAATCACCAAAATCATTAAAGGGCCTAGATGCACTTTCAGTTAGCACTTCCTTCAGCGCCCCTTCGAAAATCGAACACGCCTCGCTCAAAAACCCGGCGGTTTCGAGGGCTACGGTTTCAACGCGAAGGATGGTTTCAAGCGAAGGAACAGCTCAAACTTCGCGAATAGACACAAAAGCGAACCCGATTCGTTACATATCAAAGTTCTTTACATTTTGCAAAAATAATAATGTCTAACATTATTCATAATCCCGTGGAGGACGCTCTGCGGCGATATCGATCAACGATCACTGGGCATGGGGCTCGGCTTGGAGCTGGCGATGGACCTCCTCGTCGGTCCGGTTCCTGGCGATCCCGCTGCTAACGTTGTCCAGGTTAATACCATTGTAGAAGGACATGGCGTTAACGAACGCAGAAGTGGCTCCCAGGGCAGCACTCGTCTTCACCGACTTCTCGATGTGCTCCGGCACACGAGCCAACTCGGTCGCAAGCAAACTTGTGCCACGCCAAATTTCGAAAGCAATCGGTTGCGACGGCCCGCCTACCTCCCCAAAGGTCGCTAACTCGGCGACCGAGTTCGGCTTCCATCGCCCTCGCCTCTTTTCGCGCTGATCGAGCCACCGCCTCGCCCGTAACGCAGAATCACACACGCCTCCACCGCTAATCGCCATTCCAAACTCATTGAATCTCTTCGCAACTCAAGATCGGCGAAGTTAAAAAGCGCGCTCGAAGACGGCACCTCCCAAGTCAACCTGAATAACAACATCTTACCGGCAGACGATTCGGTCATGGCGATGAGCTTGGCCCGAGTCTCCTCCTCGAGTTTTTTCGCCCATTGCCTCGCCAAGAAGAACCTTGGCATTGCTGGCCTCCGCCAGGAGGGACTCCAACTCTGATACCCTTGCCCTCAGGGACTGACCCGACCGGCGCTCCTCCTCCAAGGTATCGGCCATCTCATTCATCGACCGGCGGGCCTCCTCCGCCGCCGACCGCTCGCGCGCCTCGGCTTCCCGAGCCTCATGCAGCTCAGAGCCCAGTTGGTCGCGATCCTTCTCGCTGCCATCCTCGCGTCGTGCAGCGATTTGAGAGAACCCAGACTTACCCTCTAAGCGCTCCCGCAGACGCTGCAACCAGCCGACACATCGCTACGAGACCCAACGAAATTCGAAAGCGCGGGGAAATTTTGAACACAACTTACCACGTCGGCCGGGTCAACCCCTCCGGTGACGGCGTCCAGCACCCTGCCGGAGGACTCGAGGAGCTGACCCAGGCTCGCCCGAATCTTCTCCATCTCAGTCTTGGCTCGCTGGGAGCCCTCCTGCAGAGATTCCCACTCCCCAAGCTCCGCCCTGTCATCCAGCGTGAACGATGCCTCGCCAGGTGGGTCGCTGCCCGCCCAGACTAAGATGGACGGTGGCGACTGAAGGGGTCCCCTCGTGGTCGTCCCGGCAGCCCGCACCGACGGCGGGACCTCTGACACCACCGACGGAGAATCGGCGACCACCGCCACCGCCGCCTGTGGCTCCTCTCCTAGCCGCCCCCTCGGTGGCGATGGCGGTAAGGCTTCCAGTGCCAGGATCGGCAGCACTTCAGCGACCGGCGGCGCAAGGTTTGCTCCGCCATCATCGGCCCCCGACCCGGCGGCGAGCCGCTGACGGTCGCCCGGGCTTCATGGCGTGCCGACTCCACGGTCGATTCCGGCACAACCACTGGCGCAACTGCCGTTACGTCAGCCGCTGCGGGCACGACCAACGCCGCCGCCTCCGCCATTTGCTCCGGCCCGGATGGCGTATCCCCAACTTCCGCCGGCGGGAGTGGCGGCGTCGGCCCCGATGGCAATTCCGCCACCTCCGTCAGGCTCTCCCCCACGAAATCCCTAAGAGCACGAGCCGATCATAAGCAGCTCAAGCGAAATCGGCACGTATGACAAAAGAAGCAAAACTAACCGTGATCGAAGTCTTTGTGCCGAATAATCGCTCTTTCACGGTCTCCTGGCGAAGGAGAGCCGTCTCTCCCTCCTTCCGGGGGCACCTCCGCTGGAGGTGCTCTTACTTGGGGCGCCGCAACGGTGACTTCCGTATCAGCGCCCTCCAGCAGATCGTCGCTCAACGACAGCCCGAAATCGTACGCTTCGTATGGATCACCGGGATCTCTGCCGTCACTGGAAGATGACCCCGCGCCAACCGAGGAGAGGGCGGTCGACTCTGACACCTCCTCGCCGCGCGCGGCCATCGCCAAGCGAGTCTTCCTCTTCTCCTTCCTCCTGCTCTCCCTGCGCTCTTTCCGAGCGGACTCCTGCAGTTCGGCCTTTTGGCGGGCCGCCGCCCTCATCTCCTTCTCCCCCGGCAGCCACGCCCGGGAGGATGCTCCAAGTAGGCCCTGAAAGGGGTGGGAACTCTATTCGAGTCAAAGCGCAAGGGATTAAGACAAGGGACGCAGGGAAAAGTAGGGGAGCCACCCAATTACCAAATTTGGGGGGTTTTCCACCGAGAAGGGCTCGGGAGCGCCGCCTACCGCCACCGTGGCCTTCACGACCAGGACGGCTGTCACCCGAGCCTCTACCTCCGACGGGGGGAGGTCCGAACGCTCCATCCTCATGGGGTCAGATGCTCCCACATACTCGAACATCGGGTGAGGCCTGTCCATGAGGGGTTGTACGCGTCTCGCCATGAACGCACGGACAACAGCGTCACCCGTCAGGCCTCGCCTCTTCAGACCCGCAAGCTGCTCGAGGATCACCTCCATCTTCCTCTTCTCCTTCGCGTCTGCCGGCCGGTTCCATTCAGGCATCGCCTCAGGTCGTCTCCCGGTGAAGGCCGGGGCGCTGTCCCCTGCGTTCCGAATATAGAACCATTCGGAGTGCCATCCTCGGTTCGACGTGGGTAGCTTCATGTCGATGTACTCCGACGCTCGGTTAGACCGAAGCTGGATGGCGGCGCCGCCGATCGGCGCCAACAGTGCGCCCGCCGCCGACTTTCCCTTCAGCGGTCGCATATGGAAAAAGTACCTCCAGCAGGCCCAATGGGGCTCGATCCCCAGAAAGGCCTCGCACAGCGTGATGAAGATCGCGATGTGCAGCACGCCGTGAGGATTCAGATGGTGCGCCTCCACCTGGTAAAAGTGAAGAAGCCCGCGAACAAATGAGTGGAGGGGGAGGCCGAACCCGCGCTCAAAGAAGGACGCGGATACGACGATCTCGCCGTCGCCGGGCTCCGGAGCCGCGGCTCCCATCGGCACCCTCCACCGAGATACGTCCCGCGGGGGAAGGAATCGTTTCTTCGCCAGGCCAAGCACGCGAGCATCGAGAGCGGAGCACTCCGGCCACGTCATCTCCGAAAGAGCAGGACCGACGAGCGGAAAAGGGGCTGCGGCGATGAATCCCTCTCCTAGGTTTTTTGGTTTCCCTCACGGTCGCCCTCGTCTTTCTTTCTTTCGCAGTGAAGAACAGGACAACACGGAGGGATCCGACCAGTGGTTCCCCCCTTTTTATAAGGAGCGCAACGCCCATCGGCCGAACAGGCGATATCGCGAGGAGAAACGGCGTGCGTTTCGCTCCCCCGACCGTCGCGACGGTTCAACGGTACGCCGCCTCGATTCTTGATCACCCCTGCGTTAATTCTTGTCAGGACAGCAGCCAGACGAGAAGGCCTCACATCGGGCAGAGTGGCGCACGGCTCCTCGGGCCTCGTTCCCAAACTTGAAGAGCCGCCTTGCGACAGAAGAAAAACACGCCAAGGCCGCTACGGTCCCGGAAGCCACGAAAAGGCTCACCAACTTATGCTCGGGGCTCGACCAAGTGTTGTGGGCTCCGAACGCCCAGCCACCAAGTGGATGCACACACCGCCCAAACAAAAAATCGGCGAGGACGAGGATAAGGTGAGCTCCTCAAGGCCTCTAGTTGGGTCGGCGGACGACCCAATCACCTTTAATCGTGTTCGAGACCATACTTCACACTCACCGCGAGCCCGCCGACGGGTGGCGGCAAGCAACGCTCGGTTGGCGGACGACACGGGTCCGACACGAGATCGAGTAAAGAAAGGTTCTCATGGGTCGCCCCCAGAGGGTCGGACGCCCAAGCGGATAACGTCCGCTCGAAAACGGTTCTCCTTTCGGGAAGCCGCCAGGCCCACTCGGACAAACCCGCTATCGGCACCGCCACGAAAGCACGGCGTTCAAGCCAACGCATGGCAACAGCGCTAGCTCACCCCTCCAGTCCCACACTGCGCGACGGGCGTGATTCGTGGGAAACGCCGCCACCGCCCTCGCTCAACGGAAGCATGGGACGGGCGCCTCTATCTATCTCTGGCGCAACGCCGACCTTGCAGGTACATCGGGATCACGACGCAAAATGGACGCCTCCACACACGAGGTAAACCCCGACCCGGCTCTCGACCGCCGAGGCTCGGGGCTCCATCTGATCGGATGCGCCACGCCGCACCGCATGGCGACCAACCCGTTTGGTCGGACACCAGCAACCGCGGAGGCCACCTCCGTCCAACCGATGCACTTGCGGGTACTTAGGCGATTTTGACCAGGAGCTCGAGTCCACCAACCGGAGCTGCCTCCGCACGAAAGGTAAACCCCCGACCGGCTCTCCGATCCGCCGAGGGCTCGGGGCTCCATCCACTGATCTTCCATACACGAACAAAACCGACCAAACCTGACCGACCGGGCACCAGAAATCGTAGAAATCGGTCGATCAGTCCTAAGGCACAGAAATCCGGCCATATCAAAGCAGCATGCTCGACCAGGATCCGTTGAATAGGGTAAACCCCCGACCGGCTCTCCGATCCGCTCAGGGGCTCGGGGGCTATTGACGAATACCCAGGGCATGGGTATCCCCAGCGGCCCAGGAGAAGCATATGGGCCGCCACCGCGCTTGAGCCTCAAACAAGAAGCCCTGCTCGGAGGCCCACGACTTCCGACCAATCCAATACGAAGGGGGCCCGACCGATGCAATAAGTCGGACGCCCTCGGCAAGACTCACAAAGAATGGAAGGCCGACCACCAGCCCACGCGAGGGCGGTTCCCGACAAGCCAACCCGTAAAGCGGTCCGACCAAGCGCTACAGACCGGCGCCCCGAACTACGGCAACGACGACCAGGGTTGGTCCGACCAATGGGTCGGACCTATCCGCGACCCGAACAAGCTCGGATTATCTTCACCGAAAGCGACGCCAAATCGTCGAACCGCCTCTCGCTGGTCACCTAAACAGCCGGCGATTCGTCACGATCGAAAGAGGGCGGGGCGCTCGCACCTTCCCAAGACGGTTCAAGGTCAAGTCGCCCTCGGCGTCGGCACTGACATCAAGCAGAGAGCAGTACGCTGCTTCCGGAGGAATGGACCGAGCCGTCGCTCTGCGCCTCCACCAACCCAACACAGGGCGACGGCTACTCGTCAAAGGTGAAGTCCAAAGAACCGGACACCGAGGCAAAAGACCGGACTCCAAAGGCGTGGAGCCCCATCCATTTTTTTTTCCCTTTACACACTCCTGTAACCTCCGCAGAACCTGCCTCCCGAGGCTATATAAGGAGAGCGTGGTCTTCGAACGGAGGGAGGGTGTAGGAAGTCGAACATAGCATTCCCGAATCACGCTCGTCGCCATTCCCAGCAACCCCTGTACACAAGGCGCTCTGAGCCCGAGCTCAGCCCTTGCTTGTAGCGCGACGGATACACCAGAATCAATAACACCCGACCACCTCACAAACTGGAGTAGGGACGTTCTGCCCGAACCAGTATAAATCTTGGACCTCCTTTCTTTCGGTCTAACCATTTGAGGAGCGGGAGCGCGTAGCCCCTTTAGACCTACAAATTTACTTGCCGGTTCTCGAAACACCGACAGAAATATTGCATTATGAAGTAAGAATTGGTTGTCTGAAGTGTAATTGGTTATCTAAAGTGTAATCCAGTTTTGGTTGTCTAAAGTGAGAATTGGCAAATATTGTAATGCACCAGTTTTGTAAAGGCAATGCACCAGTTTTGCAAATGCAGCGGCAGTGGCAGAAATTCCATTGTGCCTTCCAAGGCAGTGGCTGAAATTGCATATGTATTCATGAAGCAAGTTAAAATTTAAAAGAAACAACTGTTGCTAGCTATGCTTACTAGATTATCATACCATTGGCATTTAGGTTGCTAGCATCTATACTGCACATGGCTGTTTTCCTACTCTTTACATGGTTTTGGTTCCCTGCACATCACTATAATGCATTAACAGAGCATTTCTTTTAAATCCACTACCAAAAGATCAATTTGACATCAACAGAGCTCAACATTATATTACAATAATAGTCATAACCAGAAGCATCATCTGTTTTTCAAGCAGAAACATCCACTGACATTACATAGGGGTAGCCACAACCGAAAGATCATAAGTTTTGGAAAAACATCAACTAAAAGTGGCACCAACTAACATTACATAACGTGAACCACACAGTCAGAGCCAACGCATTGACATTAAACTGCTTGAATTTCCCTTCTTTGGAGTCATTTTTTCTGTTTTTTCCTTGAAATTTTCCTTGGTGGAGAAGATGGTGTGCCTTCCACTCCCCTGCTGGTATCCTGACTTGCAGCCTCCACTCCCCTGCTTGTATGACTTGCCCCATCCAGTCCTAGAAGCATACTTAGGCGGCTGAATGTATGGGATTGAAAAAATATATTAGTTGCTCATTACAAGGATTTGAGGAAAAGAATATGTCATGCAATTTTAATCCATACCTTCTAGTTACAAGTACAACTCCTAGCATGGTATTTGTTGGTTCTACAGTTATTTCTCTGTTAGCTCTAGTGATGTTTTTCCTAACCTTCCTATTTCTTTTCTTGGTCCCATTCAATGGGTATTTGGAGCTAGCTTGTCTATGCCCAACCTCTCCACACCTTTTGCACTTGATAGGACCTCTAACCATGATCCTTCTCTTTGTATTGTCTTTGTTACTAGAACTGCTGCCACCCTCAAGGCATCCTTTCATTCTCAACTTTCTCTGCCTACCCACAGTTCTCCTACCCAGAGGTGCCCCCACATGTTCTATCTCCACTTCTGGCCAATGGGACTTGTCAGGTATAGGCTCAATTCTATCAGCATATGCATGCTGAAACATCTGAACAGAGTAGTATTCATGTACATAATCCCCAATGTGGGCCATCCTTTGAGATGTTATCACTACTAGTGCATGTTCACAAAGTTTACCAGTGTGCTGCCATTCAAGACATGTGCATTTCTGTGTTGATATCTTTACTACCTACTTGGCATTGGTAGTGCTAGTGTCAAGGACCTCTGCAGCCACTCTATCAGTCTTAACAACTTTCAAATGTCCCAACCCTCTAGTTCTAGCCTTCAATTGCATTATCACAGCTGGAAGTTGTCGAGGTTTGTTACCGACAATAATTAAAAGGGGGCTAAACGTTGGATCGGAAACTCGATGGTAGCACAAGACACGGGAAATTATACAGGTTCGGGCTCTCGCGGTGGAGATAATACCCTAGTCCTGTGCTCTGGAATTATGAGTAGCTAACTTATTTGCTGATGATGCCTTCCTGATGGTTCCCCGCCCCTCCCTTTATATAGCAGAGAAGGGCGGTTACAATAAGGAATCCTACTCGGATACGAGATGGAGACCGCACTTTCATATCTGTCCTGAATCTATATTAGTTTGGATTACAATCATCCCTTGCCTAATACGACTTGGTTTCCCTAGCTAGGATTTGTCCTGATTCTTCACGCCTCGCTCAGCCCAGTCTACCTCCGGCCTTTCGTAGTCGGCCTGGCCTAGTTTTGCCTGGTTGGGCCTCGCAGGTCTGCCATGCGGGCCCCCGGGGTATATATTCCCCACAGTAGCCCCCGAGTGCTTCTTGTCCGAGTGCCTTTCTGCGATCAAGTCTTCCCGAGTGCTTCTAGCCGAATGCTTGTCGCTTGGCAAAGAGGTCATGAAGAACTCGATGAAATTCTTTGTATGGTTATTCCGAGCTATTTCTGACTCAATTTATCGAGCCGACTCGTTGCTTAGTATGTTTCTTGTGCACATCTGTACTCAACCGAGTGGTATTGGCGCATCCGAGCGCATAACCCCTGGCCTTTTTACAGAGCGCATTTTATCTTGCCCATCTGGTATCCGTCGCCGACCTATTTAAGGTCACACGAGCCTCACACCTTGTAGGTGTCTATTTTTAAAGTCATCTTTATGGTATCTAGCTTCGTTCTCTGAACGTTACCAGCTTGTGACCTAGCATGAGGTATACCATAAGAGGATGTTTTTCCTTGGGAGGTACCCATGATCCCGTGTGTCACGGGTTTCTGGCTTTTGGCCCATCTTGGAGCGTACCATTTCCCAATTCATTTTGTTGGGCCACCAGCAATTGTGCACGACGTGCGTGCTCGCCGGCCCACCCTGAAGTGCTCCCTAGGGCGACTTCAGGGTATGGGAAGGGTGATGCGGTTTCCCGCTCGAGGCGAAAGTTGGCACCGCTCCCCCAACAATATAGAGTAAAACGAAGTGTCTTTGTACTGTTCCTTTTCGCCCCTTCGTCCTCCAATCTTTTCCCTCGCGACCTCCGCCGCTAGGGTTAACTCCTAATCTCACGCGATCGCAAGGCTTCTTCGTTCGAGGATGTCGTCTCCTTCTCCCACAACCGTTCACCCGTCCGCCTCGACCAAGGATTGGGCTACCTCGGTAACGATGGAGGGGCGGTTGGAGGATTTGGTCGGTATTGGTGTTTTTCCGCCATTGGTGATGCTCGCCGCCCGCCCTGCCGCAGGTGAATTCTGTCCTACCCCCCGCGCCGAGGAAGTAGTCGTCTTCGAATCCTTCTTTATGCGTGGGTTGGGTCTTCCGGCGTCCCCTTTTTTCCGCGGCATTCTTGAGTTTTACGGAATCGAACTAACTCACCTCAATCCCAATTCCATTCTCCAAATCGCTGCCTTTGTCAATCTTTGCGAGGCCTTCCTTGGCATCCGTCCCCACTTCAATCTCTTTCGCCACCTTTTCCTTCTTAAGCCCTTTCCTAATAAGAACTCCCCCAAAGTGGTTGGAGGTGCCGGATTTCAGCTGAGGGATGGTATGAAAAAACCTTACTTCACTATTCCTTTGAAGACCTCGAATAAGGGCTGGCACCAAGAGTGGTTCTATTGCACCAATCCCGAAGCTCCATTGCCTGTTTTCACTGGGAGGCCACCCAAGCCCTCTCCTGACTGGACATCGCTCCCCAAAGATGATGGGATGGACCAAGTAATTGATCTCATAGGGCTGATTACTGAGTTGAAGGAGAATGGGCTCACCGGTATGGCCATCGTTGCCAATTTTTGTACCCGCCGGATTCAGCCTCTCAAGGACCAAGTTCATCCCGGGTATGAGTATGAGGGCCGTAATGATCCCACGCGGGAGGTTTCTGAGGAGATTACTTCGGCGACATTTTTTAGCCGTGCCTCTGATTTCTTTGCCCCAAACAAGAAGATCTCTGTTCCCAGAAGCCCAAGACCTTTCACGAAGCTGAACCCAGCGCCTCCGGTAAGGGATCTTCATTGCCTTCTGATACTGATTCTTCTAACTTTTATCTGAATCTTGATGTGGATGTGCTTTCATATTTGCAGGGACGTGAGGCCTTCTTTTCCGATGCGCCATTACCTGAGTTCCCTGTGCATAAGAGTGATAAGCGAAACTTCCCCGCCAGCGCTCCTTCTGCCGCCCCAAGCGCGAAGCGAAGCAAGACGAGCGCGCCCGGTGATGATCCAGCCAGGAAGGGAAAAGCTCCGATTGTTCGCAAGGCCAAGCGGAAGCAGTCGGATAAAGGTGTACCCCCGACTGGAGGTCCGAAGATTCGGGACCCCGCGGCCGTACGACCTCCTCCCCCGACTTCTTCTTCTTCTTCTTCTTCTTCGAGCCAGTCAGTGGAACCCGAGGTGTTTAGACCCTCGGCCCCACCTTCAGTGAAAAGTGTGCCTTCGCCCGCGCGCCCGACTGGAGCTCCCTTGTCTGCCGTGCAAGGTGCGCCTGCGGGGACTCCTACTGGTAGTCCTTCCACTCGGAGGGGTTTAAAGTGCAAGATAACAAGATCCAACATGTTGGATTTCCTTGCTAGTCTTTCCTCGCTCCCCTGGATCATGTCCTGATCGTTTCTTCTCGTAGGGATCCTGTTGATGAAGTTCTTCATGAGATGTCGCCCCTGGAGCCTCCAAATGTTAGGCGAGGTAGTGCCGGCGTGGAGGCTGAGGCGCCGATTGATGCTGTGCCTCCTGTTCTCAGCGCTATTCCGGAATCGATCGGATTTGCAGTTCCCCCAACCCTCGAGGCCTCGGGCAACGAGTGCCGCCTGGAGCCGAGTGACTCCTTACCGCCTTTCCTTCTTGAGCCGACTGCCCGCGCCGCGTCCCCCGTTGATGCTACTGCTCCTTTGCCGCCAGAAGATCCTTCCACCTCCCCTCGCCAGTCACCACCGTGCGTCGAAATTCCTCCGCCTTCCCGCCCGAAATCTCCGGTGCGGGCTGCGTTTACTGATGATGAAGGTGACATAGTCCTTTTGGATGGCGAGATCGAGGGTCAGGATTGGAAGTCGTTCTTCGATGCTGCTCGCGAGTGTTGGCGCCTTGGCAAGGTGAGTTGTTCATACCAGACTTTCTTTGAAAGTCCTCTTTTTCCTTGAAGCCTAACATTGCTTTTACCGTCTCCAGCGCCTGTCATCTTTCGCCAAAGACCGGAACTTCCTTCTTCAAAAATTATTTCCGAGGATGAAGATGAGGAAGGATTATGCTGAGGAAGTCGGCGGTCGATTCAAGACCGAGTTTGAGTAGAGCTCACACGCACCCGCGTGGAAAATCGAGAGGAACTGGAAGGGCTTCGAAGTCGCATCTAGTCCCTCGAGGCAGAGAAATTGAACTTGACCAGTCTTTCCAACGGTAATCCTTTTGTCCGAGTGCCTTGGGCTCCGATTTTATCCTCCGTCTTCTGATGGCCCGGTCTTCATCTTTTGTCAAATTTCCGGGAGAAACTCGAAGCCTCTCTTTCCCGGAATGAAGAACTGAAAAAGGCTGAAGAGGACGCCAAGGAATAAGTAGCCAAGCTAACAAGAGAATTGGAAGGTGCACTTTCGGTTATCCTTCTTTTTTGTAGTTTCGTAATTACCCGACTGGTATCCTGCAGTGCATCGGGTCAACTCGCAAGCTCAGTACCGGGCTCTTGATGATAAGATCAAAAGTACTGAAGTGAGGGTCGACCGTCTTCAATTGGGCTCTGAAAGGATGCTGCGAATCCTGGGTCCTGATGAAGCCGGCACCAGTGGTGTCCCCTATGATGCTGATATCACAATTCAGAAGCTGGAAGAAGCCCCCAAGAAGCTGACTGCACACTTGGAGGACATTGCAATTACGAGCGCCTGCCAGGCGTTGGCGATCACCAAGTCCTTGTATCCGCGGGTGGAGCTCGAGGCTGTCAAGGAGGGATTTGCCCGCACTGTTGATGACGATCAAGCGCTCGCCCTTATGGATGAAGTCAAGGATACTACTTCTGTTTTGGTTAAAAACCTGGACCTTGGTCCCGTGTAGTCTTCTGTTTGTACTGAACTTATCCTGTGTTATTTGCTGCTCCTTCGGGATGATTGCTCTAATGTTGAAAAAAGTTTCCCTTGGGCCTGAATTTGTTTTGTGAAGATGCCCAGCCGCTGCCTTAATGTAGTTCGCTAATTTTCGACCCGTTTAGGGTGCATATCTGGCGTCTTGGCCCGTTTCTGCAGTCTTTGATTATCATGGCATCTGACACTCCTCGAAAAATGTGCGGCGTTACGTTCGGCGCACCCGGAAGGTGAATCGTTCCCGCCTCCATGCCAAGCGTCGCCTTGAGTCGGAGTGAGTCTCTCTCCGGAGACAAACGTCGCCTCTTATAAGAGTGTATTTAGCCTCGATCTTGGCGATTTGCAGCGCACTACCATTCTCCACCGGCTCGTTCTTCTTTATTTCTTCAGGAACTTCTTCTTGTTTCTTGGAAACACTCGACTGTTAGCTTTCTTCTTTGCTTGATTTCTTTGTTTTTCGTGCTTGTGGGATTGTGATCGCCGGTTGATCGTTCGTCTTTTTTGCAGGTTGCCTTCTTCTTCATGGATTCTTCCTCTTCATCTGAGGATTTTTCTTCATTGTCTCTCCCTCCGGAGTCCCCGGGTTCGCCGGTGGCGCCGTGGATCGAGAACCTATTCCACAGCCTTGGGGACGACGCCCCCGTGGAGCCTGAGGACGAACACGCCGAGCTTTGGGCCGAGTTTGACCTCGCCATGGTGGAGGCCGCAGAGCAGGAGGCCGTCGCCCGGGACACCGCTGCCGTCGATGCCCTGATCGAGGTCGTTCCTAGGCTCATCAGAGCTAGGGATGCCCTCATTGCAGCCGTCGGCCGCGCGCGCCGGGAGTAGTTCTCTTTTTATCTCCGTAAGGAAAATAGCACTTTTGCTGTCTGCAAGGAACGTTTAGATAGTGCTTTTGTTGTATATATCTTCTGTGATCTCTGGACAACGCTGGACTTTTGTAAGACTGTTTTAGCTGCGACTTGCCATTTCCTTTTCCTTGCTTAGATCTTTTCGGCTTTTCCCGAGTGGTTTTCATCCTCCTTTATGTTTAAGCACCCCGTGCGATTAGTATAGTCCCCGAGCAACGCGAGTTGGCGCTTTGGCCTTTTCCCTCGATCGTGCCTTTCATCGGGTAACTAGACTTTTTGTCCGGGGTTTCACAATCGAGGGTATAGAGCACTCGGATTTAGTCGTGACCGTAGGGAAAAGGATAGGAGCTGTTTTGCAAGTAGGGTTGCACATGTGCAACACTATTAGGTGTAGCCCCCGACTTACTGCTTAATTGAGAAGCAATTGAGTAGCAAGTCAATTGAATAAAGATTCTGACATATGACATCTCTTTAAACAAGTAATTCTCCTGGCCAAGTTGTGCATGCGCAACACTATTAGGTGTAGCCCCCGACTTACTGCTTAATTGAGTAACAATTGAGTAGCAAGTCTAGGAAAAGATTCAACGCCCACAGAACATTTTAAGAGTAAAAATGACGTAGCTGCTCTATGTTCCATGAGTTACTGATGATGGCGCCGTCTTCTCGCTTAAGCCTATAAGCTCCCAGACGCGTCACTTCGTCGATGATGTAGGGTCCTTCCCAATTTGGAGATAACTTGTGCTCGTGCTTCTGGCTCTTTATTAGGACCAAATCGCCCCTGGAGAACGCTCGGTTTCGGACGTTTCGGTCATGATAGCGGTGCAGGGCCTGGAGGTATTTGGCCGACTGGACCGCGGCGACTTCTCTTGCCTCCTCCAATCGATCGATGTCTTCCATTCTTCTCTCCTCCGACTCGGCCTCCTTGAAATTCCGGACCCGAGGGGATCAGTAGGTCAACTCGGTAGGTAGAACCGCCTCTAGGTAGAACCGCCTCTGAGCCGTAGACCAGGAAAAAAGGTGACTGCCCGGTTGCCCTGCTGTAGGGTCGAGGATGCGCCTAGAGGGGGGGTGAATAGGCGATTATAAAAATCGATCGCTCACTAATTCAATTCGCTCTAATCAACCCCTATGTCAAAACCTAATCAATTTATATATGCGGAAGCGATAAACTAGGTTTTGACAATTAAAGCCTAAATCAACTAGGCTCACTAGTGCACTAACTAATTTATGTCTCTAAACAAGAATTGCTATATTGAATAAACAAATTACACTAAGCAATTTTAATGCATTCAAGCAATTGATAAATATTCAATAATGTAAAGTGCTTGAATATAAATGAGACAAGAGACAACCGATATTTTTCCGTGGTGTTAGGAGACTTGCTTGGTCTCCCTAGTCCACGCTTGAGGCTAGCCCACACTTGGACCGGCTCCCGCCGAGCACCGCCTCTTTCCACTAGTCGTGGTTTTTCACGCTTCTGCCAGTAGGCTCAACCCGAACCTTCACAAACTTGTCGGGCTTCTCACACCTCGAGAGCTCCGCGACGACGCCTCTGCGCCGTCTAGAGTCGGCAACCTCCAAGAGTAATAAGCCGCCTTCGCTTGAACTTCACCGGCACAACGAATCGCTCCTCGGTGATCACCAAGTGCAACACATGCACAAGGACCTCACTCAAGTGCAACACATGCACTAGAGCTCACTCAATCACTTACTAATTGCAACACATGCAATTAGCGATCACTCTTAGCTCAAGAATCAAAAGGAGTGAAGCAACACATGCAAAATACTCCCACACACACAACCAACCTCGCCCAAGCCCCCCAGGGGTATTTATAACCCACAAAGAAAACTAGCCGTTTGGGGGTAATTTGGGCAGCAGAAAAATCGGGCCGGACCGGACCTCACCCGGTCCGACTCGATTCCACACAGGCAACGGCCGATTTCAGATCGTTGCAGCCGGCTCTCCAGCAACGCCACGGCCGGTCCGACCGCATGGCCGTCACACCGCTGTCGCCGGTCCAACCGCCCAACTAAAGTCGTGAAACCGAAAATCGCGCTCTGGAAAAATCAAGCCGCTGGGGGGGTTTGCACCGCCGCCGGATCCGACCGGACTGGGCCAGGTCGCCACCGCCGCCACGCCACCAAGACCGCCAAAGCCAGACGCACCACGGTTGCACCAACCTGGCCGGTCGCACCGCTTTTCAACCGGTTGCACGCCTGCAAAAACCGAAAACTCCGCTTACGGAGAAAAACACAAGCCCTAAGGTCGGTCGCGACTACACTAGCGGTTGGTCGCACCACACGACAATTGGTCGCACCACTTGACGATTGGTCGCACCACTCGACAATTGGTCGCACCACTCAAAGATTGGTCACACCACTCAACCATTGGTCACACCGCTCAACCATTGGTCACACCACACGATGGGTGGTCGCACCACACAAAACTAGATTTTCGCGCAAACTCATTTCCGACAAACTAGAAACCATTCCTTGAGCCAATAAATGATCAACACATGATCATACACACGCAAAACACATTTGCACCAATTTAGCTCAAGCTCAAAGAATTTCAACCAAATTGTAAAACGTATTTCGCAATCAACTCAAAGACTATTTGCAAAACGATAAGCAAATCACACTCGAGTTTATGAGATTAATCCCCTAGCCATGTGAAGGTCAACACAAGACCCATTCAACTTGCCAACACCGTTGCAAGCCCCACTCACATGCTCTCGGGATCTGGACTCATAAACCTCGGTTTATTCGCACAACAAACTTGCAAATAACTCAATAAACACATTTCATGCTTGAGCACTACTCTTTGCAACACATGCAAAAGTCTAGCTCCAAGCAACATCAATTCACGATGCATGAACTCTCTAATTGCAACACATGCAATTCTCTAGTTCCATGCAACACCAAAACCAACTCCACATCAAAACCAATCAACAGTATGAGCTCTTTACTCGCAACACATGCAAGCCTCTAGCTCCATACAAACACACAAACACTAAATCATGCTTGAGCTCTCTCCTTTTGCAACACATGCAAAACTTAGCTCCAAGCAACGCCAAGGTTTTATAAAGATTGTTTTGAACGAACCAAAAGCATGAAGCTTCAACTAATGCAACACATGCAAAAGTGAACTTCACGCAAAAAGCCAACGACTAGCTTATCCTATTTGCAACACATGCAAATCAAAGTATTATCTGAAAACCAATGCAACCAAGCATAAGTTTAACCCATTCGCAACACATGCCAAATGGTTAACCCTCATGCAAAAACCAAATCAACTGATTTGAGCTCGAGTGAACGCGGAATGAGATCATCAACACATGATGAAGCTCAAGCTAGGGAACGACCCCTCTTAATAGCACGGCGATAAAAACCTTAGACTCAAAGACTACAAAGTCCTTAGCCTATCTAATTATACCTTCGCCGCCGCGTGCAAACAATCCCCTTTGGGGTCTTTATGATCATCACGATGATACTCCCCCGGGATCTCTACTCGACTCCTCTTCGGGATCCATTCTTGACGCCCATCAACTCATGATGCCGTCCTTGTCCCGTTCTCATCATCTCATCCATCTTTGGACCTAACTCAATCACAACTCATACAAATAGTTAGTCCAAGATGCATGGTTGTCTCAATTATCTCTTGCACTCCATTAACACATAATGGATGCCTTTAGATCAATTGAGCACAACCTAAATCAATTGAAATGATTTAAGTATGTCTTAAGTACAATAATGCAACTCATGCTTTATTATACTTAAGAACTATTCATTTGTCCTTGATTAATCAAGAAACACCATCAACACATGATGAAGTGTTCTCTAATGATTAACACGACAAATGAACTCAATTTAAATTATCATTTAAATTGATTCTTCAAGTTAGAGTGTGAACTCCCCCTAAATATGTGCATCCATGTAATATATGGATTGGGAAACATGATACACATTTTGTGGTTAATATAACGGGGATATTCATACTTTAACTTGACTCCAAAGTATGCAACTAATATTAAGATGAATATGCAAACATACCTCGGGTTTTCCATTTTTCAATGCGATGAGACTAATCAAAGATATTCTAAATAAACAAGTTAGTCTCGATATAAGATTTGTCATTAAGAACAATATCACATTAGGGGATAAACTTAATATTGGATTTGTCATTAACACAAGATTAGATTTGTCATTAACACCAAAACCATAACTAATGAAGGTTGAACTTACAATCTCCCCCTTTTTGGTGATTAATGACAAATCCAAGCTTAATAAGCACATTTGGATTAAAACTAACATATCGAGAGAATTTAAGCTAATTGAACACATATGCATATTAATTCTCCCCCTTAATCATATTAAGCTTACTTTTTAAACCAAATGATATTAAGCTTCCTAATTCTCCCCCTTTTGGCATTAAGCACCAAAAATGGAAAAACTAAAAGATTAACTTGAAATACATTCTTCCTCTTTTTGGCAAACATTTTTTTTAAATATTCTCTCCCCCTTTTGATTGTTCAATTATTCTCCCCTTTTGGCATTTAACAATTTCTTTTAGGGGTCGTATCTAATGAGGGTCATACAAGAATTTAAAAGGATACTCATGACCTTGGCAAGAAATTATTTTAGATACCAAATGAAAAAGATAAGCAATGAAATCCCAAATGAAAAGGATATTCAAGGAATAAAACAAGTTTTCATTTGAAATATGGCCTGATACCAAAAGAAGAAAAACTCGAAGAGAGACCATATTCGGGATTTTGGATACCACTTTGAAAGAAATAAGCACTTTGCAAATATGGATACCACTTGTAAATACAAATAAGCATAAAAAGCAATGAAGGGTATCGCATACGGTTTATTTGAAACGATTCAAATAATTCACTCCTCATTTTATTAGGCTTTGCAAATTTCAATATGATTCTTTTAAAGAATCCAACACTTTGCCTAATAGGGACAAACGAGGAACCCAAAGGAAATAGATACCACTTGAGACAATAGATACCACTTGTAAAAGTTAATCTCAAGGGCTTGCTTGAAGATCCAAAAGAAATGAGCATTTGAAAATTTTAATTTGAAGAACAATGCTCAACTTGAGATTTTCCTCTCTTATGTATTTCAACACATAAAGAGTCTCACACAGAGAATTCTTAAGCGGTTGAACTTACAATTTCAGCTTGCGAAGAAAAATCTTAATCAAGAATGTGGGTATCGCAATAATGCTACAAAGAGGTAATGAAATACCACTTGTAGGAAATAAATGAATTCAATGATACCACTTAAAAAGGAATCCAAATACTCAAGGATATCACTAGAAGAAATGATCAATAAGAACCATGATACCACTTGGAGAAAAGAATCTCAATTATACCACTTGTAAGCATATAGATGAATAAATGCTCAATTGATACCACTTAGGATCAAATCACAAAGATTGATACCACTTAAAAAGAATAATCGATAACATCGATGGGTATCAGAGCAATATTCTCAGAGCAATATACTCACGGGTATCAAAAACTCAAGATAGTTCAATAAAATCACAAAGATTTAGTATCAGAGCAAAATAAAGACATGATATCACTTGGAAGCATTTCAATGCCCAAAACTTGATATGAATAACTCCCCAAGATATTCAACAAGTGAATTATGGAGTTATTTACATTTGAATTGTACAAGTTTTGTCTTTTCAAAAGATCAAGTGAAAATCACGCTTTAAGTCAATTAAGGTGCTCAAACTGATACCACTTTGAAAATGCGATCAAATAATTTGTAAAGCTTTTCAAATTTTGCACAAATGAACTTTGGGATCACAAGAAACTTTTCCAAAAAGAATTTTTGAAAAAGGAATTACCAATCAAATAGATATCCCAAAGCAAGCCTCGAGAAAATTCTGAAAAATCAGAACTCATCATGCCATGGCCGGTCTGACCGCCTGGGGTCCGGTCCAACCGGCCCTAAGGGCGGTCCAACATAAGAGGGGTCGGTCCAACCGCCTCAACAGATCGAAACCCGACTTTTTGCAAATTTTGGCAAAAACGATTCAAACGAAGTCCAGAAAACTTGAAATTTTGCAGAGATGAACTTTGGACTAATTAGAAGGTTATGCAAAAAGAATTTTCTTAAAATCAATTTTATTTTGAAAGATATGGCAATTTGCGCTTTGAGGTATAAAAGGAAATTGATTTTCACAAAACGCCTCAAAATGCAATTCAATTTGGATTTCATGCAATTTTGATTTTCATGGCTTAGATTGCTGTATCAAGATTGTTTCTAGCTAAGATTTATAATGAAATCCAACTTGAATGCTATGATTTTGGCATATTGCTAGAATAGGCTATTTTGATTGAAATGAAATCGCTTTTGAGCCAAATTCGATTTCAACATATAGGTTTTCATTTTGAAAGCTTGTAAAATATTTGAAATACTTAATAGAATACTTTTACAAAGCTTTTTACAAATTTGGGCCTTTTAGAAATGAATTTTGACTTTTGACCTAAATAGTCCAATTAAGAAGCAATAAGAGAACAAGTCAAAATCAATTAACACAAAGATTCAAATTTAGCATGGGGTAAGATATATGGATTTGAATTATGTGTATGAGTCTTAAAATACCATTTTGAATTACAATTCTACACAAGAATTGATCCAAATGGAGAAACTCACAAAGTGCAATAGTATGACCATTACGGGTCAAGTATAGTTTTCCGGCGAGTTTCAAAATCAAATATCTTTTGACAAGTTGGTCTTTTGAAAATCTTTTGAACACGAAAATTATTAAGAATGACCAACTCTAGGATTTTCATTTTGGAATTACCTTCAAAATCTTTTTACATTTAATTCTATGAAAATTATAAGTTTAAATCCAAAACAAGATACTAGTAACTAGATTTTGGAGTTAAAACTCATTTTCTTTTCAAAATAGATTTTTGTGAAACCAAAACCTTTGAAAAACATTTCGAAAACATTTGTATACATTTTTCAATTAGTTTTTCACAAGATTAGTAGTAGTATACAAAATTTTGACTTTTGGCTAAATGGTTGATTTTGAAAATATATATTTATGCACTTATTATTAATATGGGCACACGAGGGGATGTGGTACACATGAATATGAATTAACACTCCCCTCAATGTGCCACTATTAAACTTGCTCAAGATTGCAATAAGAGAATAGATAAGAGGCGAGAGCAAGTGTCCATACCAAGCAATCTAAATTGATTCTAGCATGAATATTACAATATAACCTACACAAGGCTATAAAACATAACAAGAATCAATTTAAATGCTTGTTACCGAGATGGCATTGGCTTATGATGGACATGATTGTCTTCATGCTTGACACCACTTGTAGATCGAATGTAATCCTTCTCCTCTTGATGTGCAAGCGTCCAAACCATCTCTTTATTGCCTAAAATTCTTTTAGGCGGTTTTTGGTACCCAATCCTTGTTGGGTCCGACAATGTTAGTCACAATTGATTTAGGAACCCAAATGGTCCTAATTTTAGCATTTTTGACAAGACTAACATGACTAGGAATAGTTTTGCGAGAATTATTCCTCCTAGGCAAAGTATTTGTATTTTTATGGAAGGGCATAGGAGGACAATGATATTTTGCAAAACCATTTCTAGTTTAATCCTTTCTAAACATATGATAATTAGAATTATGAAATGACTTAGAGGATCTAACATTTCTAGTAAATGTTTTGCTATAGATATTTTTCCTAAGCATATGATTTTCATGATTTTGCATAGTCTTAGGAAACTTAGCATGTTGAGCAAACACATTTCTAGAATTGTTCTTCCTATGCAAATGAATATCATTTTTAGCCGGCATAGGGGATTTGACAAGCTTGGCAAACACATTGACATTCTTGTCCTTCCTAAGCAAATAATTTTCATTAATGAGAATAGGCTTAGGAGTTATACCTTTGGGACAATCCTTACCGAAATGTCCCTTTTCCCGTCAATTGAAGCATGTCACGCTATTTGGCCCTCTCTTGACCGGTTTGACTTGCTCCTTGCCGGCTTGCCTCATAGTTGATGCTTGTGGCTTGACATCCACTTGATTAGGGCACACGGAGGCGAGGTGGCCCTTCTTGTTGCAAGCAAAACACTTGATAGTCTTCGAGTGTCGTGCGTTGTGTCTTGTCTTGCTATTCTCCATCTTGGAGTTGTACCCGAGTCCTCGCTTGTCTTGAGGTGCCCTTGGCTTGCTCAAGATTTCGTCGAGGAGGGCTTTTCCTTTTACGCACCTCTTCAAGTCATTTTCCAACTTAATGACTTGGGCCTTGAGCTCATTATTTTCCTCTACAAGATTAGCATCTAAACACATAGAGGAACTCGAAGCAAATTTATTAGAGCAACAAGGTAATTCAATTAAATCATTGCAAGAGACGGACATATCAATTTTTGATGAAATATTAGAATTTACATTTAAGCATGGCATTTCATCAATTAAATCACATGATGTTCCTATATCCACCTTAGCCTTATAAATTTCTTTAAGAAGGAGTGATTCATGATTTTCTTTAAGCAAATTATAATCACTTTGAAGTGATTCATGTTCATGCTTTAGAATCTTATATTTTGTTTTCTCCTTCCCAAGATAATTATTTAGCTCCTCTAACATATCCATTAAATCATTATAAGAGGGCTCATCATCGTTTTCATCATCACTTACCTCATTTATACCTTTTGCCATGAAGCAACGAATTTTTGATATAAGTGAAGATTCGTTGTCGCTTGAGGCGGAGGTTGAGGTTGATGGTAATGCCGGTTCTTCACTTGATGAAGAGGTTGAAGAATCGTCAACCGACATTTCCTCAATGCAATCCTCACTTGTTGATGTGGATGATTCAAATAATTCTTGAAGCTTGATCCACATAGCATGAGCGCTCGGGAGGTTGCATATGAGATTGAAAATTTCTACGCTCACAACGCTAAATAAAACATTAGTAGCTTGAGCGTCGAGATGTAGACATTTCTCCTCTCCTTTAGTTGGAGCAATATCATTTATCGGAGAAGAAATACCGACATCTACGATCCACCATATTTGGGGGCTCATGGATTTAAAATGATTAATCATAAATATTTTTCATGAAGCATAATTAGAGCCATTAAGTATATGTGGATCGTGAGAGTGCACTAGACCACTAGGCGCCATCCTTTTTACTCTCTAGACGGTTAAGCCTAAAATGAGAGTGACCGTGGCTCTGATACCACTTGTAGGGTCGAGGATGCGCCTAGAGGGGGTGAATAGGCGATTATAAAATCGATCGCTCACTAATTCAATTCGCTCTAATCAACCCCTATGTCAAAACCTAATCAATTTATATATGCGAAGCGATAAACTAGGTTTTGACAATTAAAGCCTAAATCAACTAGGCTCACTAGTGCACTAACTAATTTATGTCTCTAAACAAGAATTGCTATATTGAATAAACAAATTACACTAAGCAATTTTAATGCATTCAAGCAATTGATAAATATTCAATAATGTAAAGTGCTTGAATATAAATGAGACAAGAGACAACCGATATTTTTCCGTGGTGTTAGGAGACTTGCTTGTCTCCCTAGTCCACGCTTGAGGCTAGCCCACACTTGGACCGGCTCCCGCTCGAGCACCGCCTCTTTCCACTAGTCGTGGTTTTCACGCTATGCGTAGGCTCAACCCGAACCTTCACAAACTTGCGGGGCTTCTCACACCTCGAGAGCTCCAAGACGACGCCCTCGCCGTCTAGGTCGGCAACCTCCAAGAGTAATAAGCCGCTCCTTCGCTTGAACTTCACCGGGCACAACGAATGCGCTCCTCGGTGATCACCAAGTGCAACACATGCACAAGGACCACACTCAAGTGCAACACATGCACTAGAGCTCACTCAATCACTTACTAATTGCAACACATGCAATTAGCGATCACTCTTAGCTCAAGAATCAAAAGGAGTGAAGCAACACATGCAAAATACTCCCACACACAGCCAACCCCCTGCCCAAGCCCCCCAAGGGGGTATTTATAGCCCCCACAAAGAAAACTAGCCGTTTGGGGGTAATTTGGTAAACAGAAAATCCCGGTCCGACCGACCTCACCCGGTCCGACCGACCCTCACAGGCAGCAGTCGGATTTTCGATCACAGACGGCCGGTCCGCCGCCATCCGGCCGGTCGACCGCATGGCCGGTCACACCGCTTGTCGCCCGGTCCAACCGCCAACTAAAGTCGTGAGAACCAAAATCGCGCTCTGGAAAAATCAAGCCGCTGAGGGGTTACCTGCTTACCGCGGGTCCGACCGGACTGGGCGTCGCGCACGCCACCGCAACCAAGACCGCGAGCCAGACGCACTGCCGGTTGCACCAACCTGGCGGTCGCCGCCCGGCAAAAACCGAAAACTCAGCCGTTCTGGAGAAAAAACACCGAAGCCCTAAGGTCGGTCGCACCACACAACGGTTGGTCGCACCACTTGACGATTGGTCGCACCACTCGACAATTGGTCGCACCACTTGACGATAGATTGGTCACACCACTCAAAGGTTGGTCACACCGCTCAACCATTGGTCACACCACACGATGGGTGGTCGCACCACACAAAACTAGATTTTCGCGCAAACTCATTTCCGACAAACTAGAAACCATTCCTTGAGCCAATAAATGATCAACACATGATCATACACACGTGCAAAACACATTTGCACCAATTTAGCTCAAGCTCAAAGAATTTCAACCAAATTGTAAAAACGCATTTCGCAATCAACTCAAAGACTATTTGCAAAACGTATTAAGCAAATCAAACTCGAGTTTATGAGATTAATCCCCCTAGCCATGTGAAGGTCAACACAAGACCCGGTCAACTTGCCAACACCCGTTGCAAGCCCCACTCACATGCTCTCGGGATACCGGACTCATAAACCTCAGTTTATTCGCACAACAAACTTGCAAATAACTCAATAAACACATTTCATGCTTGAGCACTACTCTTTGCAACACATGCAAAAGTCTAGCTCCAAGCAACATCAATTCACGGTGCATGAACTCTCTAATTGCAACACATGCAATTCTCTAGTTCCATGCAACACCAAAACCAACTCCACATCAAAACCGAATCAACCGTATGAGCTCTTTACTCGCAACACATGCAAGCCTCTAGCTCCATACAAACACACAAACACTAAATCATGCTTGAGCTCTCTCCTTTTGCAACACATGCAAAACTTAGCTCCAAGCAACGCCAAGGTTTTATAAAGATTGTTTTGAACGAAACCAAAAGCATGAAGCTTCAACTAATGCAACACATGCAAAAGTGAACTTCACGCAAAAGCCAACGCACTAGCTTATCCTATTTGCAACACATGCAAATCAAAGTATTATGCGAAAACCAAATGCAACCAAGCATAAGTTTAACCCATTCGCAACACATGCCAAATGGTTAACCCTCATGCAAAAACCAAATCAACTGATTTGAGCTCGAGTGAACGCGAATGAGATCATCAACACATGATGAAGCTCAAGCTAGGAACGACCCTCTTAATAGCACGGCGATAAAACCTTAGACTCAAAGACTACAAAGTCCTTAGCCTATCTAATTATACCTTCGCCACGTGGCAAACAATCCCTTTGGGGTCTTTATGATCATCACGATGATACTCCCCGGATCTCTACTCGACTCCTCTTGGGATCCATTCTTGGCGCCCATCAACTCATGATGCCGTCCTTGTCTCGTTCTCATCATCTCATCCATCTTTGGACCTAACTCAATCACAACTCATACAAATAGTTAGTCCAAGATGCATGGTTGTCTCAATTATCTCTTGCACTCCATTAACACATAATGGATGCCTTTAGATCAATTGAGCACAACCTAAATCAATTGAAATGATTTAAGTATGTCTTAAGTACAATAATGCAACTCATGCTTTATTATATTTAAGAACTATTCATTTGTCCTTGATTAATCAAGAAACACCATCAACACATGATGAAGTGTTCTCTAATGATTAACACGACAAATGAACTCAATTAAATTATCATTTAAATTGATTCTTCAAGTTAGAGTGTGAACTCCCCTAAATATGTGCATCCATGTAATATATGGATTGGGAAACATGATACACATTTTGTGGTTAATATAACGGGATATTCATACTTTAACTTGACTCCAAAGTATGCAACTAATATTAAGATGAATATGCAAACATACCTCGGGTTTTCCATTTTTCAATGCGATGAGACTAATCAAAGATATTCTAAATAAACAATTTAGTCTCGATATAAGATTTGTCATTAAGAACAATATCGCATTAGGGATAAACTTAATATTGGATTTGTCATTAACACAAGATTAGATTTGTCATTAACACCAAAACCATAACTAATGAAGGTTGAACTTACACCTGCTGGGGGTGGTTCTCAGCCCCCAGAGTACCGAAGGCAATTCTTTTACCCATCGGGTGGCGTACGGTTTGAGCCGGTCGAAGATGCGTGCCTTTAAGCCCTGTAGCACCATGCCGTTTGCCCTTTCTACCTGACCATTGCTCTTTGGATGAGCCACGGAGGCGAAGCAAACTTTGATGCCAAGCTCGTCACACCAGTCTTAAAATTCTTCTCCTCGAAATTGGGTTCCATTGTCCGTGATAATCCTGTTTGGTACGCCGAATCTTACGACGATCTCCTGAAAAAATTCTTTGGCCTTGGCCGCTGTGATTGTAGCTACTGGTTTTGCTTCTATCCACTTGGTGAATTTATCAACGGCGACAAAGAGATGAGTGGAGCCGCCTCGAGCTTTCTTCAATGGGCCGACCATGTCGAGTCCCCAGACTGCGAACGGCCAAGTGATCGGAATTGTCTGCGGCTTACGGCGGCACGTGTATTTGGCGGGCAAAAATCGGCATCCTTCACAGTTGAACGATGTCTTCGCGTCGATCCACAAAGATCGGCGAAGAAGCCTTGTCGATATGCCTTGCCCACCAGAGTGCTTGACGCCGCGTGATGCCCACAGATTCCCGAGTGGATTTCTCTGAGTAGGTTTCTTCCTTCTTGCTCTGATATGCATCGCCTTAGAACTCCGGAGGCACTTTTTCGGAACAATTCTTCGCCTATTATCACGTAATTCTTGCTACGCCGCGAGATGCGTTCTGCCTCTGTCCGGTCTTCTGGAAGTTCGTCCTTCAACAGGTAATTTAGAAAAGGAGCTGTCCAATCTGTGTTGATGACCAAGACCTCTTCTTCAATGGGTATTTCTTCCGACTTGCCTTGTTCCTGTTTTGGGTTTATTGAAGGCTTATGGAGCTCTTCGACAAACACACCAGCTGGTACTGTTGCCCGAGTGGATCCTAGCCTTGCCAATTCGTCTGCTGCTTCGTTGTCACGTCGGAGTACGTGAATGAGCTCTAGCCCATCGAACTTGCCTTCTAGCTTTCGTACCTCCTGGCAATAGGCTGCCATGTTGTCTTCGACGCACGACCACTCCTTTTGTACTTGGTTAATTACCAGCATGGAGTCGCCCCGAATAGTTAGCCACGGATCTGAGGGATATCGCAATCTGGCCCGTGGATGAGTACCTCGTACTCGGCGGCATTGTTTGACACCGGGAAGTGGATCTGGAGGACGTATTTCAGGCGCTCACCTGTTGGAGAGATGAGGACCACGCCGGCTCTTGCGCCGTTGAGCATGAGGGAGCCGTCGAAATACATCGTCCAGTACTCCAGCTCTTTAGTAGTCGTCGGAGTTTGCAATTCTGTCCATTCGGCGGTGAAGTCCGCAAGTATTTGGGATTTTATTGCTGTTCATGCTGAAAAGAGATTTCAAAGGCCCGAGCTTGATCGCCCATTTTGCGATCCTCCGAGGCCTCCGACAGTGAGTATGTCCCCAGCGGAAAGTGGTGACCACCGCAATTGAATGTTCTTGGAAGTAATGCTTGAGTTTGCGTGAGGCAAGCAACACGGCGTACAATAGTTTTTGTACCTGTGGGTAGCGCACCTTGGATTCTCCCAACACCTCGCTGATGAAATAGACTGGCCGCTGAATTTTCTGGAGGTGCCCCTCTTCCTTCCGCTCTGCAACGATTGCAGCGCTGACTACATGAGTCGTCGCGGCAATGTAGAGCAAAAGGGGCTCCTCGGGCATTGGAGGAACCAGCACAGGTGGGGATGATAAGAATGTCTTCAGTTCTTCGAAAGCCTGCTGTGCTTCAGAGGTCCATTGAAAGTTACCCTGCTTCTTTAGAAGTTTGAAAAAGGGCATTCCTCGAGATCCTAGGCGAGAGATGAATCTGCCGAGTGCCACCATGCATCCGGTGAGCTTCTGGACGTCCTTCTGACTGGTTGGAGGTTTCATTTTCAGAATTGCATTGATCTGCTCTGGGTTTGCCTCGATGCCACGCTGTGACACAATAAATCCGAGTAACTTTCCTGACGGGACTCCAAAAACGCATTTTTCTGGATTCAGCTTCATTTTGTAAGCCCTTAGGCTTTCGAAGGTTTCCGCCAAGTCAGATACGAGGTCTTCCCTCGCACGAGTCTTGACAACGACGTCATCGACATATGCTTCCACGCTATGCCTAATCTGGGAGTGAAAACATCATTGATCGCGCGTTGGTAAGTTGCGCCGGCGTTTTTCAAACCGAATGGCATCGTGATGTAGCAGAATGCGCCAAACGGAGTGATGAACGAAGTTTTGATGCAATCTCCTTCTTTAGCCTGATCTGGTGATATCCCGAGTAGGCATCCAGAAAACTCAGGAGTTCGCAGCCCGCCGTCGAATCCACCACTTGGTCTATACGAGGCAGCCCGAAAGGATCTTTCGGGCAAGCCTTGTTGAGATCGGTATAATCAACGCACATGCGCCAGCTTTTATTCTTTTTGCGAACAAGCACTGGGTTCGCCAGCTGTGGAGTATATGGACCTCGGATATCTGCATGGCGGGCTGGGAGGACCGCCCAAGGGGGGATGGGCCAAGCCGACTGCATGAAGATGGGTATTGCCTAGGAGGCAGGCCGCCATGCGCAACAAGGAAACTCCGAAGATGGAAACCAACCTTAATTAGGTAGGATATAATTGTAATCTGGTTGTTGCCATGTTGGGCGAATCAGATAGAGATACAATCTCCACTTCAGATCCGAGTAGGACTCTCCTTGTAACCGCCCTCCTCCGCTATATAAAGGGGGGTGGGAGAGGAGGAGAGGGACGGAGACAGAAGATCATCAGCGAATAAGCTAGCCAATCATAATCCCAGAGCACAAGACTAGGGTATTATCTCCACCGAGAGAGCCCAAACCTGTATAATTCCTCGTGTCTTGTGCTACCATCGAGTTTCCGATCCAGCGCTTAGCCCCCTTTTAATTATTGTCGGTAACAAACCTCGACAGTTGGCGCGCCAGGTAGGGGCTGCGTCAAGATCAATCTCGGCAAGCTCGATGGCCTCCATCAATGGAATCGTCATCACCTTCGCTCCCGTCCATGTTTCCACTTCGGGAGCCTCAACTTCACCCCAACAAGCCTCGAAGCATCTACACGTACGCAATTACACGTACCCCATCGTCACGCTTCGGATCGGCTCAAGCCTCTCCATCTTCGTCGCCGACCGACGACTCGCGCACGAGGCCCTCATCGGCTTCGACATCGCGGCCGGCGACGGTGCGCAGCGACCACGAACACGCTTCTCGGCGTGGCGACAACATCATCACCCGTCAACTACGGGCCCGTGTGGCGCCTCTGCGCCACAACCTCGTGTCCGAGACGCTGCACTCGTCAGCGTCAACCTTTTCATACGGCCGTACGCGCGGTGCGTCGCGTGCTCATTGCGGGAGGGGACCGTAGCGTTATGGATGCGTTTGATTACACGATGTTACGCCTCCTCGTGCTCATGTGCTTGGCGATTCACGGAGGGCGGCGATGGCGCGGGCTTGGACATGTACGGCACCAAGGGGATCGAGATGATGTCGTTCGGCGTCGGCCGGAGGACTGCGCCGGGCTCACCATCGCCATCTTGCACCGAGTACTTCGTCGCCAACATGGTTAAGGAGTTCGAGTGGAAGGAGGCGGTCGGCCACGAGGTGGACTTCACCGAGAAGCGCGAGTTCACCGCAGTTATGGCGAAGCCACTGCGCCAACGGCTTCTGCTTCTCCATCTTCGTCACCGACCGGCGACTCGCGCACAAGGCCCTCATCGTTCGATCAACATGATCAAGCCGCTGGCAGTTACGTTGTAGGATCATCACGCAGCATAATGATCGGCGCGGCCAAAACCACGCCGCGCTGCGCCAACTCCGCGCCAACTCGCGCCGGCCAAGCGCCACGCCGCGCTTCGAGCCACGCGCCAAAGCTCGGCACGACCAAGAGCCGCGCCGCGCTTCGAAGCGCCAACTCCGCGCCAAGAGTTTACGCCGCGCTTCGAAGCTTGAAGCCAAGAGCCGCGCTGCGCCCGGCGCCAACTCGCGACGCTAAGAGCCGCGCTGCGCCCGGCGCCAACTTAAGACGGCCAAGAGCCCGCTATGCTTGCGCCGGCGCTCGCGCTTCGAGCGCCACCTTAGGCACGACCACGAGCCTATGCTCGCGCCCGAAGCGCCACCGCCGCACGCGCCACGAGCCTCGCGCCGCGCCACCTTGAGCGACCACCTTCGCTGCGCCACGAGCGCCACCTTAGGCACGGCCACGAGCCTATGCCTGTGCCCCGAGCGCCACCTTCGGCACGGCCACGAGCCACGCCTGCGCCCCGAGCGCCACTTTCGGCACGGCCACGAGCCATGCCTGCGCCACGAGCAAGGACGGCACGATCGTCAGCAACATATGGAGCATAAAGCAGCTAAGTCGCTTTTTACTCAATTATGTCATTGTTGGCTTTCTTGACTTGCTACTTAGTTAATCCACAACTAAGCAGTAAGTCGGGGGCTACACCTAATAGTGTGCGCATCTTTTTCGGTGGAGATAATACCCTACCTAATAAGGAAAAGCAGTAACAACTAAGCACATCTTTTTCTGAGTACCTAATAAGGAAAAGCAGTAACAACTAAGCACATCTTTTTCTGAGTTGTATTTTTTCTTTTACTTAACGATTGCAAATGAATCCGAGTGCGTTAATTCCGAGTTGTGAAGCTCTGACCCCATGAACGGTGAACTTTAGTCACCCAAAACGCGTGTCTGGGAAAAAGTGCCATGAGCCGACTCCCGACGCTCGGGGGCTAGACTAGTCGGGCAGAGTGCTTAAACAAAAAGAGTCAAACCACTCGGATGAATTCAAAATCAATAAGGAAAAGGAGTAAAAAACTCTAAAATATATAAACCAGTCGAACACCACATCCGAGTGAATGGTTTCTACATTGCATAAGTTCTGCATATACATGATTTCGTGGCTACTAAATTTGGATGCGACGCGTGTGGAGCTAACGCTCAACGATTTACATCAAGAACTTTGGCGATTTAATGAATTTAAAGGGAGCGGCGCAGAATTTCGCCTTGAGCGGGAAAAGCGTTTTGACTTCTGCATATCGTTTGGGATACGGTATTCCCCCATGATGGGCCACCAGCTGTACGACGCGACAGTCGGATATAGTTCAACGCGTGGAGCTCTATTGAGTCCTTCACGATCTCTTTGCCTACAATGGGCACTCAGCTGGAAAGGAAAACCAGTCGGAAAACTACATCAAGAACTAGAAGCACTCGGCGTGAAGCATGATTCAGTTGAGCTGTGACCAGGAAGGCGGCAACTCGATCGCAAAGCACTCGGGGGCTACTGTGGAGTATATGGACCTCGGATATCTGCATGGCGGGCTGGGAGGACCGCCCAAGGGGGGATGGGCCAAGCCGACTGCATGAAGATGGGTATTGCCCAGGAGGTAGGCCGCCATGCGCAACAAGGAAACTCCGAAGATGGAAACCAACCTTAATTAGGTAGGATATAATTGTAATCCTGGTTGTTGCCATGTTGGGCGAATCAGGATAGAGATACAATCTCCACTTCGTATCCGAGTAGGACTCTCCTTTGTAACCGCCCTCCTCCGCTATATAAAGGGGGGTGGGAGAGGAGGAGAGGGACGGAGACAGAAGATCATCAGCGAATAAGCTAGCCAATCATAATCCCAGAGCACAGGACTAGGGTATTATCTCCACCTAGAGAGCCCGAACCTGTATAATTCCTCGTGTCTTGTGCTACCATCGAGTTTTCGATCCAGCGCTTAGCCCCCTTTTAATTATTGTCGGTAACAAACCTCGATACCAGCCAGTCGGGATGGTACACTTCTTTTATGAAACCTGCTGCTAAAAGCTTTGTGATCTCCTCCCTGATGGCTTCTTTTCTGTCTTGAGCAAATCTTCGGAGCCGTTGCTTGATGGGCTTGGCCTTCTCGTCAACGTTCAAAGAGTGCTCGATCACCTCTCTGGGAACACCGGGCATATCGGATGGTTTCCACGCGAAGATGTCCCGGTTGGCCCGAAGAAAGGTGACGAGCGCGTCTTCCTATTTGGGGGTGAGGCCTGTCCCGATCAGAGCTGTCTGGGCAGAATTGGATGGGTCAAGGATTACCTTTTTGACCCCCTCATCAGGTTTTAGGCTCGCCCTGGTCTGCTTCTTGGCCGGCACTTCTCCTTCGTCTTCTTGGTGTGCGGCTGCTTGCCGGATCTTCTCTCTGTCATCTGCCGCCTCTTGAGCTTCGGCCATCTCGCAGCTCTCTCTGTCGCAGACGAACGACTGCTTGACATCACCACGTATGGAAATGATACCCTTCGGCCCTGGCATCTTCATGACGAGATAAGTATAATGTGGTACGGCCATGAATCTGTCCAGGCCAGGTCTTCCTAAGATGGCGTGATATGCCGTCTGAAAGTCGGCTACTTCAAAGTTGAGGTACTCGGTCCGAAAATTCTCCTTGGTTCCAAACGTGACTGGCAAAGTGATTTGCCCGAGTGGTACCGAAGAAGTTCCAGAATTACCCCATGGAATGGTGATGAGCCCCGCTTTAACTCGGAACGGGGAATCTTCATGTCGTCAAAAGTTTTGGAGAAGAGAACATTGAGCCCACTGCCTCCGTCGACCAGCACCCTCTTGAGTTTAACATTGCGCACCACCGGGTCCAACACTAGCGGGAATCTTCTGGGATAAGGGATGTGATCCGAATGATCTGAATGGTCAAAGGTAATGGGAGTCTCGGACCATCGGAGATACTGGAGAGCCGCTGGCATGACGGCGTTGACGTCCCTGGCCATGAGTTTTTGCTTCCGTTTTGACTCGTAAGCCATCGAGCCTCCGTAGATGTAATTGAGCTCCCGTTCCATCTTTTGATACTCGCCTTCATTCATCTTCAGGGGAATCTTGCTTTTTCTTATCTTCTTCTTTTGCTTCGCCTCTCGGTGGTCGCTATACGGATTCATTGGCAAATCTCCTCAAAGTGAAGCAATCTTTTGCAGCATGCTTACCTTTTGGATGAAAAGGACAAGTAGCCTCCATCATCAGATCGTAGTCGGTTGCGTGGCGTGTGATGCCGCCTTGCTTTCATTCTGCCGCCACTATTTCTTGAGCTTGCTTTCTGTCGCGTTGCCTTGACGACTCGGCATAATCCTTCCTATCTCTTTGTCGTGGGCGATCGTCTTGTCGTTCGGCCAATGCATCTGAGACTGTCGCATAACGATCCGCCCGATTCGAACATCTCCCTTACAAAGGACGGCGCTTTTGAGACATCTTCTTGATCGGTCGAGTCGTTGACACCTTTACGGAATCTTTGCGATGACTGCAGCTTCCGAGATGTCCCTGATTGTATTCTTCTTTTTCATGAAGCGCCGGATAAATTCTCGGAGCGTCTCATTCTTTTTCTGGCGGAGCTGGTACAGGTCCCATTGCATTTCAGGTCGCTCGTAAGTGCCCTGGAAGTTGGTGATGAATTGTTCACAAAGATCCTCCCAGGAATCTATGGAATTCGCTGGAAGTCCTGTAAGCCATGCTTGAGCCGAAGAGGTGAGCATGACTGGAAGGTAATTAGCCATCACATTGCGATCGCCCCCGGCAGCCATGATCGCAAGGGAGTAAACTTGGAGCCAAGCTTCAGGATCTCTTTCCCCGTCAAATTTGGTGATGCTCTTTGGGTTGAATCCTTCGGGCCAGACCACTCGGCGAAGGCGAGGAGTGAAAGCCCGGATGCCCTCAATAGGGCCATCGTTGCGCCTTCGTGGAGAACGTCGATAGGGTGATTTGGCTCATCGGTCTTCGTTTTCCCCTCCGCAATAGCGGGGATTATTACGGTGATCGTCCCGATCATCGTGGCCAATGCCAAAACGTTCGTAGTTATCTCTGCGCCTACGGCGCTCTTCATCTTCACGATCACGCCGCCTGGCATTTAAATCCATGCGGAGGTCGGCCGATCTTGTCAGCGCGTCTTCCCGTCGGAGCTCTCGCTTTGTGGCGATCGCGAGCCAGATTGCCGCTAGCGACTGCGAGTTGACGAGGCGAGTTCGACCTGGCTCCTCCTGGTGTTGCTGAACTGCTGCCGCCGCCACCATAGCCTGAACCTAGGCTACGATCGGAGCGGCAGGGCTATCAGGACCAAGCAGTGGCCCTAAAGTATCAAGAAGCGTTTTGGAGGCGATGATGTTCTGTTGAGGAGTATGGAAAACCGATTGGTTCCCCATCTTTGCCTGCAAGATTTCTTCATTAACATTGCGGCCTCTATTCTGGAGGAGTCTTGCATGGCCTTCTTGTCGCTGACGCTCTTCCTCTGCAGCGTTCGCTGCATTCTTCTGTTGCTGTGATTCTGTTCGCGGCTCCTCGATCACAAAAATGCCGCGAAAGCTCTGGAAATCTTCCGCTTCGTCTTCTGAGTCGGAGGAACAAGAAGACGAGTGATACTGACCTTTAAGTCCGAGTGGTTTTCTGGCGTGTTTGACCACTCGGGGTTCGTCATCAGCTGGTTCCGACTCTGGACGAGGTTCAGGCTTTTGGCTTACTGTCCAGGGACAGATGGCCATGCCTGTTCCCTATCCGAGTGGTTGTCCGGCGAAGGGAACCTCAGAATTGCTTCCAGATTGGAACTGATCCGAATCCGAAAGGGAGAGATGGCCAAGATCGTCGGCGATGAAATCCAGACTTCCGAAGCGAAACGCCTGGGTCGGCGTGAAGGTGGCCATGCTTTTGGTGAAGATCGCCATCGAGCTTGCCAAGTTTGATCCTAGCGCAGCCCCTACCTGGCGCGCCAACTGTCGAGGTTTGTTACCGATAATAATTAAAAGGGGCTAAACGCTGGATCGAAAACTCGATGGTAGCACAAGACACGGGAAATTATACAGGTTCGGGCTCTCGCGGTGGAGATAATACCCTAGTCCTGTGCTCTGGAATTATGAGTAGCTAACTTATTTGCTGATGATGCCTTCCTGATGGTTCCCCGCCCCTCCCTTTATATAGCAGAGAAGGGCGGTTACAATAAGGAATCCTACTCGGATACGAGATGGAAACCGCACTTTCATATCTATCCCGAATCTATATTAGTTTGGATTACAATCATCCCTTGCCTAATACGACTTGGTTTCCCTAGCTAGGATTTGTCCTGATTCTTCACGCCTCGCTCAGCCCAGTCTACCTCCGGCCTTTTGTAGTCGGCCTAGCCTAGTTTTGCCTGGCTGGGCCTCACAGGTCTGCCTTGCGGGCCCCTGGGGTATATATTCCCCACAGAAGTATTCTTCCTTGGAGCCTTTCTCCAATTCTTCTTCTCTTGTCCCATAAAATCATGATCATTTGCCTAAGCTTATCAGCAAGGTCCACTACAGGGAGATTCTTTATGTCTTTTACCCAATTGTTGAAACACTCTGCCAAATTGTTGTTGATATAGTCACATTTCACACCAGTTTGAAAAGCACACCTCATCCATTTGAGGGAATGATACTTAGGTCCTGTTTGGGAGAGCTCCAGATCCCAGCTCTAGCTCAAAGCTGAAACTTATAGGCTAAAATAAAGTGAATTAAGTTTATATTTTTAGTCTAAAATGTAAATAAGATGATCTACCTAAACACTCTTAATGTACCCACAGCTCCAACTCCACAAATTTCTAGAGCTAGAAATACCCTGCTCCACTAACTCCACAAATTTTGGTGGAGCTGGAGCTGTCCCAAACACCCCCTTACTCAAGTAATTCATCACCTCAGGGCATCCTCCAGCAATGTTGTCCATGTGTTTTTCAAACACCTCAGGTCTGTAAGCCCTTACCGTAGGATACATCTCTCCAAATGTGCTTCCATGAAACCTCTTCATAAAATTTTGCATCAGATGTCTGAAATATTCCCTCTTTTCTGCATCTGGAAACACCCTTTGTGATGCATTCTCCAGACCCTTGCAAGCATCTGAACATATTGCAAGAAGTGGTAAGTCACCAATGGCCTTGTGAAGTTGACTCATGAACCAGGTCCAGTTGTCTTCAGTTTCTGCCTCTATGAACTCAAAAGCCAAAGGAAACATCCAGTTGTGACCATCAAGGGCTGTGGCAGCTGCTAAATGTCCATGCCACATTCCATTCAAAGCAGTGGAGTCTATACTAATATATGGCCTACAACCTTTTATAAAACCAGAAATACAAGGGCTCAGAGCACAGAAGAACCTATGGAAAAAGACTCTACCACCAACAACCTTTGTATCAAGCTCAACAACACTACTTGGTGATCTCTTCAATACCTCAGCCCTCTATCTGTATAACCAGTGAAAACTCTCTTCCCAGCTTCTATACATATCTTGCAATGCCAATTGGTGACCTTTCCAGACTGTGTCGTATTGAAGTTACCTTGTATTTATCCTCCAGCCTTCTCTGCATCTCTACAGCACCAATAGTGGGGTTTGTCCTTAATATGGTTGAAGCCTTCTCAGCTACCCAACCTTTTGAAGCGGTATGTCACCCTGCTGCTTGATGCACAGTTGTGCTCTCCAACCAAAACAGAAACCTGCATGACAAACAGTTAGTACCATGATAGTTCAACAATTTCAAGTAAGCAACTTAATACTATAACAGTTGAACAATTTCAAGTAAGCAAGTTAGTACCATGACAGCCCTCAGATCAGGCCTCCTGCGCCCAACAATTCTCCAAGGGCATCCCCTAGCTTTACAATAACCTCTAAACCTAGTTTTATCAGATTTTTCTATGCCCAACTCAAACTCCTCATTGATGGCAAATTGCCTCACAGCTAGTCTGAAATCCTTCATTGATGGATATAGGGTGCCAGGGTCCATCTTTGGGTCATCCTTGTCATATGCAATATTGACTTCATTTCTGCTGCCATCATCAACTGTCATGTCACCACCTTCACCTAATCCTTCACCAGTATGTTCTTCTGCAAAACCATGTGCCCCTTCATCATCATCCCTCAAACCCAATAACATAAACATGTCATGCTCATTCATCATTTCTGTCCTCCCTTCTTCATCTTCTCGCCCAGTATGTCAAGAGAATCCCAGTTTATATAATCTGTCGCTCCATCACCATTATCTGCAACAACTCAGTGATCACTAACACCAGATTGTCCTGCCTCAGCACTTGCCACTACCTCATTCATCACACAATGCGAGCTACCAACAGATCCTCTAGTTGGGTGACAACTACCACCATGTTGTCCTGCCTCAGCACTTGCCTCCGCCTCATTCATCACACCAGAGGAGCTTGTCAACTGCTCACTCATCACCCGAGGGGAGCAATCGACCACACTTTGCGACCCACCTATACTATCCATCCCGGCAACAACTCTACGACAATGTAGTGAACAAAGAAAAAATAGCAACAGTTAAGGTTCATCTAGGGTTTACCTCTTGTCAAATGGAAAATAAAAACAATACAACTACGAATAAACACGATCCCCATGGACATCATAAGTCTCATTCCACCCACTCAACGAATAAACACAGCTCGAATCAAAGGTTTTTATCTAGGGTTTCATGAATCAACGAAGAACTGAAAGAAATTCATCATCCGACAGCAAATACAAGTAAACGATTTCGTAAGACGGACCATTCTTGCCGTCGCCAGCGCGCTGTTGTAGAGGAGCTCATCGGAGCGGATGGAGACCGCCTGCGCTGTCGCCGTCCTCGCTAGGGACCCGTGGGGGGGAGGGAGAGCGAGAGGAGAGCGGTCTGGTCCGAGAGGAAGGAGGCGAAGGCAAGACCCATTTGACCGAGGGCAGTACCGTCCGATCACTTCTCCAGGCCCACCAGAAAACAGTAAAATCTCTGAAATTGTCCTGTAATGGCAAATGCACGAGCTGTCACTGTTGTGGGGGATATTAAACCGAACCAAACGACGGGGATGGCACATATGTGAAACCCACTCTTCACAGTGGCATATAACCAATTTTCTCTCCCCCAAAGGTATCTTTACCCCCGTTCCCCAAAAATAAGCGTGATGGCCGATATAGATAGAGGCAGTTGAGATTAGAAAACCCAAGTATTTATTACAGCTGTACGCTAGCTTCAATTTTTTTTAAAAAAATTGGCCAGGAACTCTGGCATTCAGTATAGAAGAAGAATCACCAGGCGGGCTACATGCGCACGCACTCCACACACACGCACTCACACGCCACGCACCTGCCTCACGCGCGCCCGCACCCGAGCGACGTCGAACGCGGGCGGGCTGGCTGCTCAACGAGCGAGCCAAGCCAACTGAGCCACTCGCTCAGCCGCAAATCTGACTAATCATACATAAGTAATTTCATCGAAAAGAAATCTGTCGGTGCTGTTATTATTGTCGCTCCTGCAGGTTCTAAATCGTCCAAAACCACTCGATTTTTAGTGAAAACCGTCCATCCTGCTTCGGTTTGAAAAGCTATACTGTTTGGTTAACTAGTCAACTTCAAATTTAAATTCAAAAAATTTAGAAAATTTAAAAAAATTTATTCAAAATTTTTGTAAAATTAGTATTAATAGCTTCTTCAGCTGTTTGTGAAAAAAAAAGAAGTTTGGAAACTTTTTGAGCCATTTAAAATGTAGAAATTAGAAAATCCAAAAAAAGAGAGAAAAAGCCTGGTCTACAGGTCCAACATGGCATTTGTGTAAAAAAACGATGAAAGTATGCCTACTTTACAACTTCAAATAAAATGTATCTAAATATAAATAGTATTGATATGTGAATGGTATTGAAATAAATTGTAATTTGTTGATATATTATTACTAAATGCCTACTCTACAACTTTAGCTTGTCTAAAATGTAGCAAAAGTCATGCCAAAAATGTGTTTCATTCGTATTTTTTTTCATTGCAACTCAATTTTTTACTAACATTCTATACATGTAGGTCGAACATGGTATACTTGTGACAATAAAAATGACGAAGCTATGCCTACTTCACAACTTCAAATGAAAGGTATTAAAATTAGGGGTGAAAACAAGACAGGAAATATCCGCCCGATCCGATCCCGAATCCGTTTAAAATCCGTACCGATATTATCCGTATCCGAAAAATCCGATGTAATATGGGTTAGGATATGGCCTATTTTATAAGGCCTATTTTTTCTTAGAACATAGACTAAGAAGGTATTAAAAATGACTAGACCATCCCTAAATATTATTGCTAAACACAATATCCAATATATGTATGTAGAGAATATGAAGTAAAGATGTATATTTATTAAGAATATATAGGGAACAACACACTAATTTTGCCTTGGAACATGAAAGAAGTCTTATATTTATGAATAAATTTATTAAAAAGTAAGTCTTATAAATTTAGACGAAGAGAATAAAATATATACCGTCCTCTCTTTGTTCAACGGGTGCTAGCTAGAATACATGTGGTCGTATGTCTAACTATCAACGTATAAACAACGCATCACTTTTGCAAGAATACCCAAATCAATTGTGCAATATGCTTTTATAAATTTTTTTCCTTTGTAGCAATGTATTATGATTGCAATTTAAATCATGCGCTATAGCGGTTTTAGCCCTTACAACGCTAAGCTATAGCGCATATGTACGTTATTGTAGTCACTACTACAGAATGGTACATCACTATCGCTTCATCTGTGTCGGTTTTTAAGTTTTTAGGAAAAAACGATTATGATAGATAACCTAGGAGGGGTGTTAATAATAATCACTATCGGTTCTCAGGTTAGAAGCGATTGTGATGTAGCATTCGACCCATCACAATCGGTTCTTATGTGAGAAGCGATAGTGATATTCACGGTCATCATTATCGGTTCCCATATAAGAAGCGATAGTGATGTTATCATGCACATCACTATCGGTTCTTATGTGAGAAATGAAAGTGATGTGCATACTCATCACTATCGCTTCTCACAAAAGAATCGATAGTGATGTGCGCGTTTTCATCACTATCGCTTCTTTTGTGGGAATCGATAATGGTGTTCATGCACGTCACTATCGTTTCTTACATAAGAATCGTGTTGACGTTTGGAAAATAGGTTTCCCACCGAGCTTACTTGTTGATTGAGGGATCAACCAATGCCCCTTTTTCGTGAAGAGTTTGTGTCCGATGCTCGAAAGGACAAGGGACAAGAGAATTTTATACTGGTTCGGGCCTCTCTTGATAGAGATAATAACCCTACATCCAGTGATCTTGCTATTGCTTGAATTCTTACAGGAAAGCTTCTATGCGAGCTTTTTGATGTCGTGTGTCTGTGTGTGTATGTCTATCCCTGTCTACGTCTTTATGCCGATCTATCAGTGGGGTTTTTATAGATGATCGAAATAACTATCGCCGAATAATGTGCCATTACTGCATTAACCGGGTTGTAACTGTATCCTTGATTCTCGCCACGCCGTGTCATGGACATGATGGGCTCAGATCGTGGCATAATGGACTTAAACCGTAGCGTAATTACCGCCACGTCCTCATTATGGGCCGAGCACAACTTCTTAATCACACTCGTGGTTTTCCCTTAACTCTGACCGACCGTTGCGCACCTCCGAGCAAGCATGCTCGAGGATCTATGGCGCATGCTCGGGGACGAGCCTAAACATGGTCGGAGCGGACCAACCAGCTGGTCTATCCGAGGATCCTCCTTAGGGACACCATCCAAGGACATGCATGGTCGGCTGAAAACCGGCTGTCGGAGTATAATAGTCTTTACGGAAATTATCCAATCCCCGACAAATCGATACTGATGTTCATGATCACATCATTAAACTGTATGTATCACTATCGCTTCTTAAGTATGAACTCTCGTATGTTGTTGTTCCAGCGGAGATTTCTCCGCCGCCACTCAAAAAAACAACTCGTATTTTGTGGTTAGAAGTTATACTTGGGTGCAAAAAATTAAAATCCTCAAGGGCAGGTGTTAAGAAGGTAAATTTGAAGTCTAGCTTGAGGAGATTTCCCCTTATTTTGCAGAATTTGTGGTTTTCTTCAAAATATGAGCATTTCTTCAAACCCTTTCAATTTTGCACTATGTAATTTCGATATGTCACGAAGAAAGTTTAGATTGCACTGGTATTGTGCATATTCTATCAGATTTCACACCCTTTATTTGACAAGCACACACATATTTAATTATCATAATTTGTAGTACTCTCACGTTAATCCTGAATTATATTGTTACTATTATATGATGAATGTTAGAGTTTATGCTACGAAACCTACATCTATTATTCGAGGGTGCTTGTTTATAAATATTCCAATCGAAATGGCATATTTATGAGCAGGCAGTCACAAATTGTCCACGTTCTTTTGACAGTTTAAGGATATATGGTTCGGACAAGTTTCCTAAGCTGTTGTACAACTCTATAGTAGATTTCGGTAGTGTCTCCCTAGTGTTCTCCAGTTACGCACCCCTCTTGACCTATTGCCGAGACGTGTATTTGGAGAACAGCCGAGATACTTTCGCCTTCACTCCTATCATCGCCCGCCTCTGGCGCCAATTGAGCTCCACGCTGACCGCCTAGTTGACCCGCCTAAGAGGATCACTCACCCGAGAAACTCAAATCTTAGCACTTAAGCCATCCGGACTCCAACCAAATCCATAACTAGATTTAATTCACTTTTGGGTCCCATTTGCTCTAGCTTGAGCTTCTTGTTCTTGAATTTTGGCTCTAGTTTTTTTTTTGGCTTCAACTCAGTATCTACCATATATTTTGGCTTCTTTAGGAATAGCTTCTGATTGTGCAGATTATGAATTATAGTTAGTTGTCTGAAGAAGCGACTACTTGCAGAATCTGTAGGCTAGAGAATCTAGTTGTTTGGTAATTCTGATTGTATGTGCTGATTGTTGATCTGTATCGGCGACAGACGAGCGGACGAAGGTGACAGAGGGCCTTGGCCGAGAGCAGAAGGCCTCAGGCCTATAGTAATTCGTGGGGAGGCGGAACCCACAGAATCTAAGTTAGAATCCACAAAATCGTGTGGGTGACAGGCTGATAACTTCTGATTTTGTGTACAAATCAGCTTCTGATTGTGGGAGAAACTATTCAGAATCCTCCCGTTCGTCAGACAATCCGCTTATCTTTTAAGTAGAAGCTGTCCTGGACAATGCCTTTGATCTGTAATTTTTCTTCATCATATCATCTACTAAATTTGACATTGAGAAGTTTGATAGCAATATCAGTTTCTCTATATGACATGTTCAAATTAGAGCCATCTTATTCAAGTGGGTGTGAGAAAAGCATTGCTATTTACCCCCACGACTATTCCAGTGCGAAACAGTGAGTCTCTTTGCAATGCAAAAAAAAGTAGTAAATTCAAGCTATTAGCTTTTATGCCTATTATTATCGGGATCTCATGCACAAATTCAGCCTTTTATGCTTAGTATTGGCAGTATTTATGCGCAGTTTAGACCATTATATCTATTATTTTGTACTCATATTATTGTTGGTGGATTTTTCATGTATAATTTCAGGCTTTTATGTCTATTATTGGTGGATTTCATTGTTACAAATTAAGGCTTTTATGCATATTATTAGCGAATTTCATTGCAATTCATGCGGGATTTATCACTGATGATTTTTTCGACGTTTCATCATTGGTTTCTTTGACGTTTCATTGTCTATTTTGGAGAAAAAATAATATTAGATGAAGAGACAACTGAATTTGGTGTTTCATCATCGTTATTTTGGTGTTTCATTTACCGTTTGAATGCGTTGCAAATTTGGAATTTTGATGATACCATGATAGTAGCATTATACTCTTCAGAGATTTTCTAGTGAAGGTTTTTGCTCCGATGTTAGTTTGAGATGAAGATTTAAAGTGCAAGAAAGAGTCTATTAATGTGTGGATACTACAACGTTGTTTAGTTGTTATAGGTCCATATGAGAGGTCCATTGCAATTTATATTTCATTGACAGTACGGGAATTTTCTTCATCATGATATTTTTGTAGGAGCAATTTCAGCCAAGTCGTGGATTTTTAGTAGGCAGTTTGATGTATGTGATGACTATACATGCAAGTTGCTCTTTTAATGAGCGTTGTTTGCCAAATTTTATGTTGTAGGTGGTGCATGTCAAAAATCCATGTTATGAGCTTTTCGATATCTATCAAGCGCTACATGTGATATTTTAACTTATGTTGTTTGATGATTGAGCGTTTTGCATAGATTTAGATTTTACTAGGGGTTATGAATCATGGAAAATCTAGATTTCTTCATCTGCTTTGTTAATAACTGTGTATTTGGATTGACTATTCAGTCTTTCTTTTGACCAACTAGTGGTTTGCTCAATCTCGCTTCATGAGAAGCATTTGGATAAAGACTACGGAATGACTTCAGCTCGGACATCTGAATCATCTCGTAAGCCAGAACTAAGAAAAAGAGGCCTTAATCTTGATCTTTTGAATGACTTCTTTTATGCTTCAATCAACATTCTTCATGTCTTAGAGATTATCGACTTGGTCATCATCACCAAAACCATATAAATAATTATGCAATAAGAATTAGGGGGCCTAGATGCTAACAGAAGTTTGATAGCAATATCAGTTTCTCTATATGACATGTTCAAATTAGAGCTATCTTATTCAAGTGGGCGTGAGAAAAGCATTGCTATTTACCCCCACGACTGTTCCAGCGCGAAACATTGAGTTTCTTTGCAATGCAAAAAAAGTAGTAAATTCAAGTTATTAGCTTTTATGCCTATTATTATCGGGATCTCATGCACAAATTCAGCCTTTTATGCTTAGTATTGGCAGTATTTATGCGTAGTTTAGGCCATTATGTCTATTATTTTGTACTCATATTATTGTTGGTGGATTTTTCATGCATAATTTCAGACTTTTATGCCTATTATTGGTGGATTTCATTGTTACAAATTAAGGCTTTTATGTATATTATTGACAAATTTTATTGGAATTCATGCGGAATTTATCATTAACGATTTCTTCAACGTTTTATCGTTGGTTTCTTTGACATTTCATTGTTTATTTTGGAGAAATAATAATATTATATGAGGAGACAACTGAATTTGGTATTTCATCACTATTATTTTGGTGTTTCATTCACCGTTTGAATGCGTTGCAAATTTGGAATTTTGATGACACACTGATGGTAGCATTATACTCTTCAGAGATTTTCTAGTGAAGATTTTTGCTCCAATGTTAGTTTGAGATAAAGATTTAAAGTGCAAGAACAAGTCTATTTATGTGTGGATACTACAACATTGTTTAGTTGTCATAGATCAATATGAGAGATCTATTGCAGTTTATATTTCATTGACAATACGGGAATTTTCTTCATCATGATATTTTTGCAGGAGCAATTTCAACTAAGTCGTGGATTTTTAGTAGGTAGATTGATGTACGTGATGACTATACGTGCAAGTTGCTCTTTTAATGAGCGTTGTTTGTCAAATTTTATGTTGTAGGTGGAACATGTCAAAAATCCTTGTTATGAGCTCTTCGATATCTATCACGCGCTACATGTGATTTTAACTTATGTTGTTTGATGATTGAGCGTTTTACATAGATTTAGATTTTACTGGGGGTTATGAATCATGAAAGATCCAAATTTCTTCATCTGCTTTGTTAAGAACTGTATATTTGGATTGACTATTTCAGTCTTTCTTTCAACCAGCTAGTGGTTTGCTCAATCTCGCTTCATGAGAAGCATTTGGATAAAGACTATTTCAGGTTTGTCTTTTGTATTACAATTATTTGGATTAATTGTTCTAATCTTCCCTGTACATTAGTCATGTTGCCTTTTAATACCCTTGTATTCATAGTGCTTTATTACCCTTTGGGTTTTTTTTCTCGAAAATCTGATTTTATCCGTAGCTTTTTAGGAGTCTAATCTTTAACAACTCAGACTCTTTTGGCTATATAAGTCGGAAAATATCTCAATCACCCCTTTTGAAACCACCGTGCAACTGAACTAAAAGTTTCATTCTAAAAAAATCATGGATGTACATCTCAACTTACACCTACATATAATTTTATGATCAAATTCATCTTATACTAGCAGTTACAAAAGACAAATTTCGCATGAACAGTGATTTTTACTGTTCATCACTATTCATTTTGCTGCTTGTTTTTTTGTAACCGCTAGTATAGGATGAATTTGATCATGAAATTTTATATGTAGGTGGGGTAAGTTGAATGTACATCCATGATTTTTTCAGAATTTTTGAAACTTTTTTAGTTCAGTTGACATATTTTCTTTATGAAAGACCGATATTTGCCATATAAGTCATACCCCTGTACATGTAGCATTGAACCATTATAGTGGATTGTTCTCGTAGTTTTTTGCCAGTAAGATTTTTTTTTCTACGTTAAATCTTGTATCTAGCTTCTTTTTTTACTGTGCTTTTAACCCTAACAGTATCTGGCACGAGGAGAGAAGAAGAGGCCCACTGCAACTTGATTGCAAGATCATATCATCAGCTCGTCAAGATGCTGGTTGATGCAAGCCCGTCCTTTCTTTCTCCGCTGCTTCCTCGCACGTTCCATTCGATCGACAGCGACGGAGAAGTGGGCGCCAAGGAAGCGTAATGTACTGGGAGAAAAACGCCATGCCCTTGCGCGATCGTCTCTGTCCGTTGTCTCACCCGCTCGCCTGGATCTTCAGACATTGACGAAGTCGAACGGAAAGGGACGTACGCGGGGCGTGGTGCGTTCCTGACCTGGGGGGATCGGCAGCCACTCCATATCACACGAATCTAGAGATGCCTTTGGCTCCGACAATGAGGTGTTCTTCGTCATTACAGAACAGAAAAGGACCCTTTAGATTTAGATTTAGATTTTATTTGGAGTTATGAATCATAGAAGATCTAGATTTTATTTGGGGTTATGAATCATAGAAGATCTAGATTTTTGGCCTCCTTAGCTGAAACCCTAAGCCTATGGATTTCAATGTTTTTAATAGAGGTAATAGAAGAAAGAATCTATCATCACATATGCATCCTGTTGAACGGCAGAGTTGCCGTCATGTAAGCAGATGTTACAAGAAGCAGCGCTCGCACGAGGACGCAAAGCGAGCTGCCAAGAGCCAACGCGACGTAGACGTATATCAGCGTCGTCACGCTCACTGGAGACTCGTCGTCGCTCGACGCCGGAGCGGCCCATGCCATCCAGTAATTGCTAAAAATCTGAAGCACTTTGAAGAGTATCTGCGCTGGCAACACGAATGGTACGAGAGCTCCCCCGTAGACTGATGTGAGGTACTTCCAGTAGACCCAGAACCTCACCCTTCTTTTCTCCATTTCTTCTTCCTTCACCAATTGCCATTTTGTATGCCTTCCTTTTCAGCTGATGATAATGAGAGCCTGTTTGGTAGAGCTCTATATCCTGATTCTTCAACTCCTGATTTTCTTTGGAATCGATTCTCTGGTGAAAGTGATTCTTATTTGAGAAATAGTTCATAACATGAACCATTTCCACCAGAGAATCAGGTTGTGAATCAGATGGGAAGCAGGTTCTCCTAGGCTACAAGTCAAAAAACATGAATCACTTTCTCGGATTCTTATGTGAAGCTGGTTGATTTTTTCTTATTTGGTAGAGCTCCTCAACTTTTTATGGAGAAGCTGAAGCTGAAAGCTCTGCCAAACACACCCTGAGATGGATAGCCTCATTGTACCGATGTCCAGGTCGTCGGTCGGGTCCAATGCTGCAAGAACATCCTTGTGAACACCAACTAGTTCCATAAGCTCTTCCCCTGAGCTAAGTATTTCATTGTATTTGCTAGCTTGTGCTATTCTGCCATCTTTCATAACCTGATCACAAATATATTTTGTAAGGGCCTAGATAGGGAGGGCACTTCTAGAACAAAAAAAAAAGAGGAAAAAAAATCCAATTTACACCCCCTCAACACTTGTTCGAGTCCAGAAATCAGCCTTCAACGTCAGAACCAGTGAAAACACCCCAAACCAGCCTGGTTTACCATGACGAGGCATCCCCGTCGTCGAGGCCCGGGACGTCGTCAGGGTCGAACGTCTTCTTGTAGAACACAGCCTACAAATATAGCTTGGAAGAAGGTTTTTAAAGGAATTTGCCATAACCATAAAGCAAAGAAAAAAATATTTCCCTTATATAGAAGATTGGCAAGCTAATTTTACTCGAGACTTGAGGCCAGTGATCCATACAGCGTATGGATGGACCGTATGGCTCGACGAATCAGCTGAAAGAAACACGATCTAGCGGGAAACAAGCTGAAAGCAAAGGGTTTATGCTTGGCATTCTTGCACTCAAGTGACTCAAACACACACTCGTAATAAGAATAATAATCAGGATGGGATCTGAGATGTCTGTTGATCAGCTCTCTAACACAATAGCAACAAGAAAAACACTGCTCCATTATTTATTCAGGTATCACACAGTCCGTGGAATTACATTGCCCCAGAACTTTTCCCACGTGTACAGTCCACCGTCAAGCACATATGATCAGGATTAGGTTATTTATGTACTCAGCAAACTACTGTGTTGAGAGATTAACACTACTTTAATCGACCTTTAAGCACCTTTTTGGCTTTTCCTTCAGAACATGTAAGTTATCACTGCATTAGTAGCACTGACACCACGTAGATCCGCTAGTTCACATCTCATCTAGTAGTAATTTTTTCGGCATTATCGACGGTCAGACTCAAGACAGCCTCAACCCCGTGAAAGAATCACCAAGCTTTCACTCGTTCCCTATGTATGAGTACGTGTCGATCTCATCGTGTATTCTGCCACAAGCTTTGAGAACAGAGATGACTTATCCTCCAGCAATTTGGTAGGTGTATTGCGCTCCACAGCCACACCTGCAAAGATTGGTTCGTCAGACAACAACAGAAATGCCAAACCCAGCAGACAGACAAATTAGTAAGGCTTAATTGTGATTTGTTGTGAAGGCTGACCATTGTCGAGAAGCAAGACCATATCGCTGTCAAGGACCGAGGTGATTCGATGCGCAATCGTGATGACCGTTGCATCTGAGAATTGCTGCCGTAGAGTTTTCTGTATCAAGTTGTCAGTTGCGGTATCCACTGAAGCAGTGGCCTCGTCAAGAACCAGTATCTTACTCCGTTTCAGAATCACTCTACCAAGACAGACAAGCTGACGCTGGCCCACGCTCCAGTTCTCTCCATTCTCTATCACTGCAAGGCAAATTTCTCAGAATTTTCGGAAGAATACACACGATGTGAATATCATGTGCTATGGTTTTTGGATTTTGGAAAAACTGGTGCTGGGAAAAATGTGAAAGATTTGGAAAGTATTAGACTTTGAACTGCATGACTCCAGATATAGATATCAGACCTGGTGAATCAAGTTTCATCTCCTTCTTCCTGACTTCATCTCCTAGCTGACAGCAATCCAAGGCCTGAAATGAAGAGTAACAGATTCAGATTATAACAATACTACTAGTCTACAATTGCTGTGAGAATATTTGATGACTAACAAGCAATGAAGCATGTGAAAATCGAAACTACCTCCCAGATTTGATTGTCGGTGTACTCTCCAAGAGGGTCGAGGTTGCTTCTCACAGTTCCCTCAAACATTGTTGGATCTTGCGGAATGATGCTCAGTCTAGACCTCAGATCATGCAGCCCAATGGTGCAAATGTCGACGCCGTCTACTAATATTTGACCAATAGTAGGGTCCACGATACGGAAAAGGGATTGTATGAGAGTAGATTTACCACTGCCTGTTCTTCCAACAATTCCAGTCTTCATGCCTCCAGGAAAAGTGACCGTAAGGCCCTTCAGAACAAATGGTAGTTGTGGAGCATATTTCACCTGCATCGAACTAAAAAGTTAAGAATGTGCTCTATCTAGAATAATTAATTCTTTTGCTCATTGGCAAAGCACTCAATCTAACAATTCCTTTGCCCATCACACTGGATTTCTGTTATTTCAGTCACAACAGAAAAAAGATGCAACTTCCGCAGAACAACACGGTAACAAAGAAAAAGAAAACGGGAGGAAAAAAAGGATGGGGGTATTTACATGGAGGTTATGGAGCTGAATTTCTCCCTCTGATGGCCAGTTATGAGCCAACCTATCTCCTGACACGGAAAGAGGGGGTTCTTCGGGAATGCTAATGTATTGCAGAATTCTCTCTACTGATATGATCTTGTTCTCCAAATTGCACATGCTCCAGACAACCCATGCTTGCAGCATGTTCAGATTAAGTCCATAAGTGACCGCGAGACCAGCAATTCCTGAAAGCAGGATGTAATTTTAGCTGAAGCTAAATATCAACACAGATCTGATTTGCTACCATCTATTCAATATAAATACTGTTCAGGACTAACATCATACCTGGATCGATGAGACCAGTCGGCAGATTGATCAAAAATATCAAAGAGAAGGCAAATGTAAGGGATGACAGCATATCCAGACGGAAGCAAAGCCACTCCATTGCTGCAGCATTGTAGAATTTTGGTCGAGAGAAAGCATCCATTAGATGACTATTAGTTGATACAAACTGATTTTCTTTGCAGAAACTTCTGATGGTTGTTGATCCAGTTATTGATTCTGCAAAATGTTGTATGATGGGAGCTTTGCAAACTCCTACCAGCCTTTGCAGCTCTCTGGCCGTATCAATGTAGTATCGCTGCAAAATGATAAATATAATGAGGTACCGATCTTGCAGTTAAACAGTAAGAAGAATAAGTAGGCAAAATTACCTGATACCAGAAGCAGGCAGCAATTACAGGAACGAAAACAACAAAGACCTGCCATGCAACCTGAGACATCACAACAATAATTCCAACTAGTTGTATGATGGAAAACGCAACGGAACCCATCTGGTAAGCAATGCTAGTGTCCACTTCGCTTTGATCTGTTGAAGCCTGAAAATTTTAATTCTTGTGTTAGAATGGTCTGAGCAAATAAATTGAACTTCCTACAAAATGTGTGCAAATGCAAATGACTTACTCTATTCAAGATGCGCCCACTTGGTGTGGAATCGAAGAAAGACATAGGAGCTCTGAATATGGACATATGCATCTTGTTGAACAATAAAGTCGCTGTCTTGTATGCAGCTGTTACAAGAAGCAGTGCTCTTACGAGGATGCACATCGAGCTTGCAAGAGCCAATGCGACGTAGACATAGATGAGTGTCGACATGCCCACTAGAGGCTTGACGTCCGTGGACACAGGAGCAGCCCAGGCCATCCAGTAATTGCTAGCGATCTGAAGTACTTGGAAAAGTATCTGAGCTAGCAACACGAATGGTACAAGAGCTCCCCCATAAGCCAAAGTGAGGTACTTCCAGTAGACCCAAAACCCAACTCTGCCTTTCTCCCTTTCTTCTTCCTGCACAAGTTGCCCACTCTGAGCATCTCCATCATCATCATCATCTTTGCTGTCTTGTTTATGTTTCTTCTCAGCTGATGACAGTGACCTAGACACGCTCGCTGACCCACTGGAAGAGGAAGCCTCATTGCCTCCATTTACGGTATTGATCGTGTCCAATGCTGTAAGAGCATCCTTGTGAGCACCAACCAGTTCCATGAACTCTTCCCCTGTATCAAGTATTTCGTTGTATTTGCCTGCTTGTGCTATTCTCCCACCTTTCATGACCTACATTACAAATACCTTCTAAGTAGAAGCATATACTTTATGGCAATAAATATACAAGAAATTCTGCCCATGAAATTCTCACCAGAATAAGATCAGCTGCAGGTAGGAATTCAACCTGATGAGTGACATAAACCACAGTTTTTGAAGCCAAAGCCCCAAGCAAGCATTCCTACAAAATATAGAAACCATAAGCAATGTGTTCTCAAACTTCTATTGAACATAAACGATCATACTATACCTTGAAAAGGTGGGATCCTGTATGAGCATCGACTGCGCTGAACGGATCATCGAACAAATAGATGTCGGCGTCCTGATACAAAGCTCGGGCTATCTGAATCCTTTGTTTTTGTCCACCACTAAGGTTGATGCCTCGCTCTCCAATGACCGTCTGGTCACCGAATGGAAAGATCTCCAAGTCTTTCTTCAGCGAGCACGACTCGAGGACCCAGTCGTACTTCTCATTGTCCATCTGCTTGCCAAACAGTATGTTTTCCTGAATCTTGCCGCTCTGTATCCATGCCGACTGGCTGACATATGCCGTCGTCCCGCAAGTCTTGACCTCTCCTGATAGCTTCGGAATCTCACCAAGAATGCAAGACAGCAAGCTCGATTTTCCGGAGCCGACTGTCCCACAGACTGCAACATGCATGCCTTGCCGAGCTTGAAAATTCAGATCCTTCAGCGTTGGCACTTCAGGTGAGGCCTCCCAGGAGAAGCACCCATTGTTGACCTCAATTGCAACATGTGAGCTACCATTTGGCAGCCTCTGCACAGCATCTGTCGGCAACTCCTCAAGGCATAGGAACGATGCTATCCTGTCAAGAGACACCTTGGTCTGAATCATCATTGAGATCGTGTCGGGAAGGTTGTATATTGGTTCTTGAAGCACCCGGAACGTGGCCAATGCAGACAGCACCTTCCCTGACTCCAATGGTATCCCCATGAGCATGCAAGCTCCGAAGGTCACCACGGCGACGAAGGTCGGGGCACCCCAGAACACAAAGGTCACCATGGTCGACGTGTAAAGGTATTTCTTGAGCCAGTTTGTCTCGGTCTTTCTCAGGTCGACGATCTTGGACAAGAACTTCATCTCCCACCCCTGCAGTTTAAGAATCCTCATGTTGCGCAGGATCTCGGATGTTGCCTTCATCCTGACGTCCTTGCAGTCCATCAACTTCTGCTGGAACTTCTCCTGCATTTGCCCCGGAGGCACATTGGCAAGCATGACGACCACAGTGGCGCCGAGCGCGGCAAGCGAGGCGAGCCCGAGGGTGGAGTAAAGGATGAACAATGCCATGCCTACTTGGAGTGGTACCAACCAGAGGTCGTGCATGTACCATGAGAAGAGCCCGATGCGGTCGGCGTCCACGCTGATGATGTTGATCATCTCGCCGCTCGTGCGGCTCTGCCTCGACCGGCTGGACAGGGCGAGCCCCTTCTGGTACACGACGGCAACGAGCGCAGACCGCGCGCGTATCCCGGCTTGCTGCAGCCGGAAAAACCAGTGCCGCTGCGACAAGCACTCGAACACCTTGGCAACGATGAAGGCAAGGACAAGGAGCTGCCCCTTGCTCGCGTACCTCTCGTCGCCGTTGAGGTATTGCACCAGGGAGTCTATGAGGTACGGGCCGACGTAGGTAGCAACGTTGTAGACCAGCGCGTAGAGCGCGGTCACCATGACGTGCCACCACACGGTGCGCACCAGGGCCTTGGTGAGCTTGAACGCCGTGAGCTTCCGGCCAGAGCCGTCGCTGGAGAGCGCCTCGAGGTTGGTCTTGAACGACGGGAGCAGACCGGCGACGCTGTCGCCGGGGTCGAGGCCAGGGACGTCGTCGAGGCCGAGGGCCTTCTTGTGGCCGACGGCGAGCAGGGGCCCCATCCAGGAGAAGGTGAGGACGCTGAGGAAGCCGGCGCCGGTGAACATGGAGGCATCGGCACTGCTGTTGTTGTTATTGTTGTTCTCGCCGACCGTGTCACTTGCACCATTAAGCAGAGGCTCCTCGCAAGCAGGGCCGCCCGCCTCCCTCTTGCCCAAAAACCCGGCGAAGAGCAGTACCACGGCTGCGACGACTGAGACGGCGTCGAGCGCCCACGAATGCGCGGGCACGGGCAGCCCGTCGAGGCTCGTCACGGCATGGACGGCGATGGCGAGTACGGAGAGCAGCAGGAAGAGCACCCACCAGAGCCTGAGCGGCGCGGGGAACCGCTCCTCGCGGCGCCGCCCGAACTCGAACTGCAGGTACGCCGCGAGCAACAGCCACGCCACCGCGCGCGCGGCGGCGTCCACCTGGTCAGCGACCGCATCGGGCGACCACCCGGCGCCACCGTCCAAGTACCACGAGTACGCGGCGACGAGGGCCTCGACCGCTGACAGAGCCCACGTGATGCAGACCGCGACCCCGTACCACCGGAATCCGCCCACGCCGCAGCCTCTCCCCGCCGCTCCGTCCTTGCCGCGGCCGGCGGAGATGCGGCACCAGCGAAAAAGCAGGCGCCCCGCGACGGCGAGAGCGAGGAGGAGGTGCGCCCCGGCGCTCACGCCATGGATGAAGATCGGCCGCAGGAAGAAGAAGGGCAGGAGGTGCTCACTCGCCGCCATCGCCGCCGCGAACGGCGACGTCGCGGTGGCCGTGGCGGGCGAGGGCGTGGCCGCTTGCCCGCTTGAATGGGTGGCTCAGTGAAGCGCGGAACGGATGGGCGATGGCTTATATAGGCGACACGTCACCGCGTCAACGACCGCTGGGCGCTCTCTGGTTGTGAGTCGTGACGGCGAGCACGATGGCGGTCAAAGGCGGCTCCTTGAGGTGCAAGACACCACAGCCCTCCCCACGTTTCACCGCGGCACGTCTCGTCTTACCGCCGGACTGCGACGGCGAAGGGGAGTCCGGCAAAGGTCGAGAGAGGGGGGTTAATTTAATTCCGTGTGAAGGGGTAAAAACAATTGAAGTGAGGATGACGAAGGGGGTTAATCTAGGGTTTTTTTCATGTAGTTCTTGCTCGTCCCCCAAAGATATTTAATATCTTTACCCCCGTTCCCCAAAAATAAGCGTGATGGCCGGTATAGATCGAGGCAGTTGAGATTTTAAAATCCAATTATTTAGGCCTGGTTGGATAGAACTCTATATCTTAGTTTTATTTTAGATTTAAAACTTAGTTTTATTTTAGATTTAAAACTTGTAGATTAAAGTAAAGTGAATTAAGTTTATATTTTTAGTTTAGAATGTAAACAAGATAGCTCACTTAAACGCTCTTAATATACCTACAACTCCAGCTTCACGGCTCTGGTGGAGTTAGAAATATTCAGAACTGAAGTTGTACCAAACACAGCTTTATTATAGTCGTACGCCTGCTTCAATTTCAAATCTGATTAATCATACATAAGTGTTGACGTATTTCGCCTGCTAGGACCCTGTCAACGGACAGGGGTCCTCCAAGGATGGAGGTTATGGTTTGGTAGAGGGCGTCTTCGTGGTCGGAAACTCTAATGACTCTCGCACGAGGGATCTCGGGGATCAACAGATCAAGGAACACTGCAATATACCTAGGTTCGGACTCCCAGTGTGGGTAACAGCCCTACGTCCTGCTAGATCTTTGTTGATGTCTATTGAGCGGGTTACAATGGCTCTCTCAGTTCGTTATACTCTTTTTTTCGCAGGCCCTGTTTGGGAGAGCTCCAGATCCCAGCTCTAACTTAGAGCTGAAACTTATAGGCTAAAATAAAGTGAATTAAGTTTATATTTTTAGTCTAAAATGTAAACAAGATGATATACCTAATCACTCTTAATATACCCACAGCTCCAGCTCCACAAATTTCTGAAGCTAGAAATACCCTGCTCCACCAACTCCACAGATTTTGGTGGAGCTGGAGCTGTCCCAAACACCTATTAAGTCTTGGACCTCTTGGATTCAGCTCCGGCCCCTCCTCCATGCACCAGAGCTCCTTTATATAGACTGGACTGGCTTAGGCAGGTGAGGGGGTGACATCATACTGATCTATGAGTCATTTATTACACTCATCACTGTGGCCTTATCATACTGAACCACGACTCATTTATTACATCCATCACTGTAGTCTTATCATTCAAACCCCATTTAATGTCTTTGTGTGGCTTCGTCCGGTCCGTCCGGGATATGACACTCTTGCGACGGGTTAGGTGTAAGGCGTCAGAGGGATGGGCCGTCGTCGTGTCGATAGTAGAATTCCTCACAATCAATAGCCCTGACACAGCGTGTCAGGCTCTGATACAGCATGTCAGGGGAAGAAGACTTTGAGATGAAGCCTCCATTTCATTCTTTTGGTTGCCTGCGTGGCCTAGCGAGAAGGACCTGAACGCCCGCCTGCTCGCCAGGCTGTCACGGAGGCCAACGCCGAACGAGAGGTTTGTGAAAAAAAAGAAGTTTGGAGACGCTTTTGAACCATTTAAAATGTAGAAATTAGAAAATCCAAAAAAAAGAGAAAAAACCTGGTTTGCAGATTCAACATGGCATTTGTATGAGAAGAACGATGAAACTATACCTACTTTATAACTTAAAATAAAATGTATTAAAATATAAAAGTATTGATATGTGAATGGTATTGAAATGAAAGGTAATTTGTTGATATATTATTACTAAATGTCTATTCTATAACTTTATATTGTTTAAAATGTAGCAAAGGTCATGCCAAAAATTTGTTTCATTTGTATATTTTATTTTATTGCAACTCAATATTTTACTAACATTCTATACATTTAGGTTAAATATGGTATATTTGTGACAATAAAAAACGACGATTGCTAAGTGACAATAAAAAAAGACGTCAGTGACAATAAACTGTTCTAATTTAAAAAAATAAAAATTCGAAAAAATTTATGTTTGCGGTTTTTCACGGAAAACCGTGAAAAACTACGGTTTAAAACCGTTTTTGAAAAATATTCAATTGGTCAGGTTGGTTTTTCGTGAAAACCCACGATTTTCGATTTTTTTTTAAAATTTTTTTTTATTTCTTAACCTTTCGGCGTCTAACAGTTTTGAACGGGTTTTTTACGAAAACCGTACTTTAAATTTTTCTGTAGTTTTTTTTATTTCAGTTTTGTTAACCCTGCCCGTTACTTCACTTGTTAGATGCAAGCCCGTCCTTTCTTTCTCCGCTGCTTCCTCGCACGTTCCATTCGATCGACAGCGACGGAGAAGTGGGCGCCAAGGAAGCGTAATGTACTGGGAGAAAAACGCCATGCCCACGCGCGATGGTCTCCGTCCGTCGTCTCGCCCGCTCGCCTGGATCTTCAGACATTGACGAAGTCGAACGGAAAGGGACGTACGCGCGTACGCGGGGCGTGGTGCGTTCCTGACCTGGGGGGATCGGCAGCCACTCCATCACACGAATCTAGAGATGCCTTTCGCTACGACAATGATGTGTTCTTCTTCGTTACAGAACAAAAAAGGACCCTTTATATGTAGTTTATCGATCGTTAACTTGCCTCGCACTTTCCCCATGAGCGCCCACCAAAAGGTGTCTTAATTTATCCCTCCCAAAAGAGGGTTCTTTGGTTCTCTTTTTTGACCCTTTATGTTAACTATTGTCCTATCTTGTCATCAGTCATCACAGTAGAAATAGAGTAAGGTTATTTTGTATCCTGGGCTCTAGTGAAGCGCAAAGTAGAGTTGAACTTGAGCAAAGACTGTTACTTATCGTCGTCCTCGAGATGCAGCCACACTTTTAAAACTTTAATTATTAATATCTTATTAAATATTTAATTTGTATTTATGAAATCATACGTATAGATATATCTTAAAGAAATTTTACAGTGGATAACATAGATAGTAAGTAGTGATAGTAGAAATCAAATTTAACCATCTATTTCCCAAGGGTAGTTTAGACTTTTCATATCTATTCAACAGAGGTATTTTAGATTTTTCCTAATTCGTTCACAGTTTTGTTCACCAAATACCTAGCGATTTTCAGAGATTTCTTATCCATTTATCCGTCATTTATCATGATCATAAGACGTGTTTTACCGTAGAAGACAAATAGTATGACGGAATTTTTTATCTTTTTATCCCTCTTTGAATTTACTACTAATACTACAGGTGATAGTATAACTATATCTAAATTGATTTCAACTATTAGATTGAAAGAAATGGACGATTTTCTAAAGCTCATATCTTGAAGGTAATTTCATAATATTATAATTTACTAGGTTTTATAAATATATTATAATAGAAATTAGTGAAGAAAATTACGTTTTAAAGATTATATCGAAGTTCAAAACTATACCTATATTTATAATGAAGGGAGTAGTTCTTGAGGCTAGAGGAGAGGTAGCACAATCAGATATTCAGATGTGAAGACGGTTAGTCTGTTCTTGAGGCGTAGAGGAGAGGCAGCACAATCAGATGGTCCGAAGGAAACTACAGTACATACGAACGGCTTGGGCTTGCACCGTCACTGTCGCGGGACCGCGGCGAGAGAAAAATGAGACCGGCACAGTTGCACAGATGCAGGCCGCAGCCTCAACCATGCGGCGCGGCGCGCGGACGTACGCACGCTCCGGTTTGCTCGTTCCTGCGCGCGCGGGTGCCACGTAAGCGAGTGTTTGCTTGCTCCCGCATGCCGGCCTGGAAACCCACGCGCGTTGACGTTTTTGCGCTGGAGTTCGAGCCTCACATTTTTGTCGCGTGCTCAGCGGCCAAATTCGTGTGCCCCTCGAGGAGATGAATTTTTCAAAAAATAATACATTTAAAAAATAAAATTACATAAAAATACGTTAAAAAATAATTACATAAATATACATCTATCGTCACTTCATTTGTCGACAGAGCCTCTATCGTGAAATGTGTTAACATAGGTCATGTGCCGCCAAAATCAATTGGTTCATCCGTTGACAGAAGCTATTAGGTTTATTTAGCCAATAATTTTATCGTGGATTCATCTGGTCGACATATCCATTTAGCCGATAAGCTTCCGCTGTCAAATAAATTGTTGACAATGATCTGTCTCTGAATAAATTGAGGACAGAGATATATTTATGCAATTATATTTCCAACGTTTTTCCTACAATTTTATTTAAAAAATTGTGTTATTTCAAAAAAAAAATCTCGAGGAGAGTACGAGCGCAGCTGCAGCCCAGCCGGGTGCCGGCCCGTCTTGTTGATAAAAGACCGAGCCGTGGCAGCGCGGATTGTATGGGCTGGGAGTAGCAAACCAGTTTCGAATCTCGGGCCGGGCTGAAGTGGAGCCGTCTGTGCTTGGGCCCCACGAGGCGTTTATATACTGGGCTGGGCCGAGCGATGCCGGATGGATCAAGTCACCAAGTCGATTCACGGCGTGCACTCGTGTGCTGCCGCCAGCCTGTCAAACTCTTGGGCGTGTCCTGTCGCTGTTCCAGAGCCAGCTCTGCACTGATAAATGTACTGCTCCCTCTAAATACATGTCATTTATTTTTTGAATTTTACTTTTAAATACATCTCATTCTATAGTTTACAGGTGATTCTTTTACAATTTTTCCTCCAATACTTCTCAATTTTAGCTATTTTCAATGCCCTTTAGTGTCATAAACTAGAGCAAGATACGATATCCATGTTTTTCAAAAATGACGAAAATCACTAAAAATCATGATTTGCGATGTATCGAGCTGGCTTGATAAACTATACCATTGATAAACCGGTCTAATTCAAAAAAATCAAAAATTCAGAAAAATTTATGCAATGTAAACCGATTGAAAATCGGTGAAAATCGCTCAAAAAATTTCGCTTGGTCGATCGATTTTTGATTTTTTAATGCCAAATTCAAAAAAGTTTAACTTCGAGTGAAAATCGCTGCCGACCTCTTTTCGATTTTTCAATTTGATTCGGTATTGTAAACCCTGATGCTATCCAAACATATGATGAACATGCATGGCTGATTCTTTTACAGTTTTCCTTCTATGCTTCTCACTTTTAGCTATTTTCAAAATCCTTTATTGTTGTAAACTAGAGCAATATATGCTATCCAAACATATAATAAATATAGTTAATATAGTCTTTATAGATATAGTGAAAATATAAAAAACTAGAATAACATCTATTCGCAAACCAAAGGCAAGGTTCCAATTTTCACCGAATTTCGGTAAATTTTCGCCGAAATTTCGGATTTCGACCTCTACGAAAGCTCTTAGAGAAGCAACGTGCTTCATGATGGATCCAACACTAGCAGGGGCGGACCCAACGGTGGGGCAGCTTGGGCTGCTGCTCCACCTACAATTTACAAGGTCAAGGTATGTTGTATATACTGCATATGTATAGACCCAACATATTTGAAAGTTGGAACGTTGCACTAAGCAAGAAACGTTGGGCACTTGACTTCTTGTTGCCGCCACCGCAGCCGATACTCCTTTGGTCACACCCACAAAGATTCCCGATCTCTTGCGCTTCCCGCCTTCCGGTGGAGTGGATTTGCAGCCATCGCCTGACGGCCGACGTCGAGGCCGATGAGACGAGCCCATCTGCGCGAGGCCGCGAGCTGCGACATGCTGTATTCGACTAGTTGAGCAGCTTCGGTAAGTCGGTAAATCCTATCGTCCTTAACTCCTGATGAAAGCATTTGTTGGATGTAGATTAGCATTTGAAGTTAGAAGTTCTGTGCTTTTTGCTTAGAACTGAATCTAACTTAGAACTGAATTGTTTCTTTATGTATGTTTCTTTAATAGTACTATTGTTGTTACGTATATTGCATTCTTTTTTGCGTTTTAATACTACTTTAAATCTGCCCTACCTATAATTTCTTCCTGGGTCCGCCCCTGAACACTAGGAAGGAAAACTTGCTATGTCCAGTTTCCACAAAGATTTGATGGTATTGACTTGCATGATCAATATGCTAATCGGAACATTGTCTTCTTTGATGTAAGTATGGCAGTTCCTTTGTTTGTCATATTTACAAATAATTCATTATTCTTACATGGTTTTCGTGTTCAGATTAATATGAAGGGTTTAGATGGCATTCAAGGTCCTGTGTATGTGGGAACAGGATGCTGTTTCAATAGGCAGGCCTTGTATGGCTATGATCCTATGTTGACTGAGGCTGATTTGGAGCCTAACATTATCATTAAAAGCTGCTGTGGTGGAAGAAAGAACAAAGAAGAAGGACAAGAGCTACGTTAATAACAAAAACCGTGCTATGAAGAGAACAGAATCTTCAGCTCCCATCTTCAGTATGGAAGATATAGAAGAGGGCATTGAAGGTGTGTGCTAGTTGCTATACATTTATTATCTTGACATTCCTGGAAACTTAAAGTAGCAGCTGTTGATATTGAATGCCATTGCATTGGTGAAATACTCCAGTACCTAATCCTCTGTGCTATCATAGGAAATAAAATTGTTGTGATGCTTAAATATACTAGCTTCTGCTAATGTGAACTGTGGATTTCCATCGAGGTTATGAGGATGAAAGATCACTGCTTATGTCCCAATAGAGCTTGGAGAAACGGTTTGGCCAGTCTCCAATCTTTATTGCATCCACCTTCATGACTCAAGGTGGCATACCACCTTCAACAAACCCAGCCTCGTTACTAAGGGCCTGTTTGATAGAGCTCCGGATTCCAGTTTCTCCTGAAATATGAAACTTGTAGGCTAAAATAAAGTGAATTAAGTTTATATTTTTGGTCTAAAATGTAAACAAGATGATCTATCTAAACACTCTTAATGTACTCACAGCTTCAGCTTCACGAATCTGAAGAAGCTAGAATTTTCAGCTTCACCAGATTCACGAATCTGGAAAAGCTGAATCCCTGCCAAACACGCCCTAAAGGAAGCTATCTATGTCGGCAACATATCCGGTGCAACCCCTCCCCCTCCGTGAAACCACCGTGCAACTGAACTAAAAAAAGTTTCAAAAAATTTTGAAAAAAATCATGGATATACATCTCAACTTACCCCACCTACATATAAAATTTCATGATCAAATTCATCCTATACTAGCAGTTACAAAAAAAACAAACAGCAAAAATGAATAGTGATGAACAGTAAAAAATCACTGTTCATGCTAAATTTGTCTTTTTGTAACTGCTAGTATAAGATGAATTTGATCATGAAATTTTATATGTAAAGTTGAGATGTACATCCATGATTTTTTTCAAAATTTTTGAAACTTTTTTAGTTCAGTTGATTTTCACCAGAGGGTGATTGCATATTTTTCCATCTATGTCATCAGTTGTGGATACGAGGACAAGACAGAATGGGGGGAAAAGGTTAGTTGAGAGGCACGATTCTTTTGTTGCATTTAAATTGTCCTTTGTTTGTGCAACTATTTATTTTTGTACACTAAGAGTTCATTCATTTAATAAAATTGCTATGAGCAGAAATGAAATTTTCCTTTGATTTTGTATGGTTTCAGATTGGATGGATATATGGTTCTGTTACTGAGGATATTCTAACGGGATTTGATAAACATCAACCGGATGTTTTTTTTGTTGAAATCACCCAAATCTAGAACCATTGGATCATTGTTGAGATTCGGGAGTATCGATTACATCCGATCCTGTAATTGTTTGGTTGCGAAGTGCGAACACTGTAATTGCTTCAGCGTGTGTGTGTGTGTATAGTAGAAAAGAGGCTTCCTCCTCTCACACACGCACACAATCGATAGCTTACTCACCTTGCAATGTGGCAATTTTCCTGCTTCCTGGAGTCATGAAAGATGAGTAAGCTATCGATTGCTGCTTGTTTCATTGCTTGCTGTTCTTCGTCGTCTTAAAATCAGTGGATATCACACGATGGTCTGTTCAGCGCTGGATATGTAACGCGCTGGTTCTGTAATTAATGATCTGAGTTGCTTTCTGCTTGAAGATGCACGAGCGACCAACTGTTTGCTACACCCCTAGACTGGCAAGTACGTCCATTCGTCGCAGCATACCAAGTAAGCAACAAGCCGCAACCAAGCAGCCTCGCTGCATGTGAATTGAAGGTGGCATTATATGTGTTCTTCCACGAGGGGATCCGTATGTGGACTGAATAACCAGGCGTCACGGTCGGGCCAATGCCTGCAGCCTTACTATATCAGAATTGATAGATACTAGCTAATTAGCTAAACTAGGTGGGAAAGAGCGCTACGCTGCGCCGGTTGAATTTCGATAGCATGCGCGGTTATGACCCGTTGGCAAATCCATAAGTTGATATAAACCTTCGATGAATCCGTGTTTTTTTGGTGACGAAAACATTGTTTTCGTTTTTTTTGTGCTGAAAACATTTTTTTCGGGTTTTTTTTGTTGCGTTTGTTAAAAAAAATGGGTCGTTAGGACCCACCGGCGAATCCGCGGGACGAAAACATTATTTCCGTTTTTTTGGGTGTCGAAAATATTTTTTCCGGTTTTTTTGGTTGCGTTCGTTAAAAAAAATGGGTCGTTAGGACCCACCGGCGAATCCATGGGTCGCTATAAATCTGCGGACGAATCTACATTTTTTTTAAAAAAAACCCGCGGTTACGATCCGTTGGCAAATACATAAGTTGCTGACGAATCTACATTTTTTTTAAAAAAAACCGCGGTTACGATCCGTTGGCAAATACATAAGTTGCTATAAAACTTCGATGAATCTGTGTTTTTTTGGTGACGAAAACATTTTTTCCGGGTTTTTTGGGTGGCGAAAAAAAAATTTCCGGGTTTTTCTGGTGGCGAAAACATTTTTTTCGGGAAAAACGGAGAAAGGACCTGAACGTAAGAAGCAGGGACCCGGATGTTATTTTTTTGGACCTGTTCGCTATCCTGAAAAATTAGAAAAGGGCTTGTTCGCGATTTGAAACTAACGGGAGGCTTTTCCGTAAAAATACCGGGCCAGGGACCTAAACGCGAAGCAAAAAAAATATTCTTGTCTCACAAAAAATCGTATAGGGATCTATTCGTAATTTCGGAGAAACGGAAGGGCTTTTTTGCAAAATCGCAAGGTGACAGGTGGTTTCTCGGTTGCTCTCCAATTCTTGCGGGTATAGGTTATGTAATGATGCGTGTGTTGAGTCATGAGTACTCCCGGCACGGGCATCTGACGGATTGTCCTGTCCTCTTTGGAACCTCTGCAAATATGCAACGTGCCTGCACTGTAATGCTGTATCCTTTTCATGTCCTTGCGTGTCGTATCCACACACACTGTACCAGTGTAGTGTATGCAGGTAGAAGGCGGAGAATACCTCATCTCTTGGGCCTGTCGATCATGTGCCAAGAACAACAAGCGTTCATATGGTTATATATATCCTATTTTAACTCTGAAACTAATATACAGTTTGTAATGATGGGTGGTTCGGGCTATATGCAATGTGCTGTACATGTGAGGGCTTCAGCTCTTCAGGGAGTTGAGTGTAATACCTTAGCCTATTAGTGTGAATGCTTATGTAGAGGAGTTGTGGAATTAGTCCTATATTGATTCTCTAAAGTAAGTTGTAGTAGTATATAATATCTATTAGGTTCAAATATAGCACCTCCGACTTAACTGTCTTATAAGATAAAAGTGTAAGTGCGATGTTATGCATATGTGAACCGGTTTCATGGTAGACGCCTAGACTTTGAACGAATTTTAGGCAAGGTATTACGATACATTGACTGATCTAGCTAGTTAACTACTGTATAATCCAGTTGGCGAATGCAATGGCTATTTGGTTTTAAGAAGCCCTTCTTATTACCTGTCACAATCATGTACATCTTGACTAATCGAATTGACTATTTCATTATTTGCCTGGCGGATCGAGCAACATGCATGCCAACAAGTTGCCGTCACACGCAAATTACCTTCACCTGAAAAAACGGCGGAGCAGAAGCAACATGCCAACAAGTTACCTACACATGCCAACATGGAACTTAAGGCCTAGATCGGCAAGCATAAATAAACTTAACCAATCATCTACCACACATATTCACGATACAGGGCCTGTTGCTTCATCATCATCATCATCAATCATCATATATATATATTGCACATTTTATAACGAGTAATTAATACTGTGCACATTTTGAGAAAGCATGCAAGAGCTGGAGGATCTATATAAACAGACTAAGCAAGTTGCTATCGGCAAGTGCACTTGTGTAATTGTGTTGTAGTGTAAAGAGAGATTACAAATTCATGCACACGTATATGGGCAAAATAAAGGGCATGGTACATCGATCCTGCATGAATAGATAGATGAGATATTCAGATATAGTATTACAGCATGGACATGAACGGATCATGGAGCTAGCAGCAGCTAGCTAGCTATAGATCATGGAGAGTTGGAGACCAATGGATCTCTCCGCAGTTTAAGCGAGTCGCTAGCTAGCTAGCTGCAGCTGCATGCAGCTAACAGTGTTCCTCAGATCACTCAACGTCGACGACCACAGTTTACTCGAAATATTGGACAAGACGTACAACCGGTACATACAATTTATGGGCAACAAAAACAACAACAAATTAACGGCTCGATCGATATGATCGATCGATCCTTCGTCAAAACGTAGTGCATGTCTTGGCAGGTTAGGTTTCAAACCTGCATGCTGGGGTGCTCCGTGCAAGACCGCATCGCGCAAGGGGGGATGTCCTTCGCGTCGACGATGACCTCGCCGACACAGCCGCCGCCGTTGGATTTCGCCGGCACCGGCACGGCAGTCGGAGCAGGCGGCTTCTGCTGCTGCTTGGCTGCCCTGATCTTGCAGCCTGCCGCCAGCGGCCGGCCGATGACGACGTGCGCGTCCGGCACGAGGGGGACGACGGGGAGGTTGTCGCAGGTGCAGACCTCGATCATGAAGCCGTCGGGGTCGTGGAAGAAGAGCTGGTCGACGTAGATGCCGCCCTCCTCCACGCGCCGCTGCACGTGCCGGATGCCCATCTCCTTGAGCCGCCGCTGCACCGCCTCCAAGCTCTCGCACTGCACGCACGCACGCACACATGGCGACATACAATTAACACGACACGTCACCTCCTACGTACACATGGTTACATGGATGCGAGGTCCACATCAGCCACACATCGATCGATATATCATTGCAGCCATCACATCAGTATAGTTCATGCAAGTTACTGGCCGGCTATATACCTGTGACAGTACGCGCGTCTATGGGAAGCAGGAAAAGGCACAGGGAAATTGTGCAAAAGTACGTGTTTGCTTGTGCCAGGTGCGCATGTGACTTGTCACTGGCCAGCGCATGCATGCGTCCACCGTGTCGTCTTCCATCACGGGGACTCGTGCATGCACGCATTGCATTCTATCCAATGTATGTGTGCATGCATCCAGACAAAAACTCCATATCTACACACATTATATATCAATCTAGCGCAAGTGAACCCACGAGTAGAAAGTAGTAGAACTGTACCTGAAAGGGCTCTTTTAGGTGAATGAATATGATTACACATATATGAGCACACTGGACAAATTGTTAATCACATACTAATTTAATGCCCGTGTGTTGCTAAAAAAAATAAAATTAATAACGGAATATAAAGGTCAAACAATAAAAAAATTTGTGCTATAAGATCAAACATCTATTTTTCCCGATTACATAGGAGTGGGATGCACCGGGAAAGGCATCTGGACTTGCAGATGGGGCGGCTGTCGTGTTCAGAAATTGAGAGGTGGGCATATCGTGAGGAACAAAGTGAAAAACGGCTTAGTTTTTTTCTCCATCGATCGGTTTGGTTTTTTTCATCAGCGGTTTTTTTTCAAGGTTTAGACGTGGGTTAGTAGTGGAGAACGAACGTATCACCACCAACTTCTAATTAAAAGTAGCAGAGAGATATGTTCGTGCCGTAGGGGAAACATGATGGATGCATGGATTGTTAGTGCTATGATGCAAAAAGGACGTGCTGAAGGAACTCACTCACTATTATGGTGTGCTGCACATGGATCGAGGTTATAGGACAGTTCTTTCGATTGTGGGGTCAAGCCATCAAGGTAGGACATTTTTTTGGATTGTTGGATCAAGGTAGGACATGGCGGTATGATCATAATGCATTCATGGGTGCTGCCATAATATTATAACTAGTATGGACTATGGAGTAGTGAAATAATAACATGTCCTATATACGTATCACCTGTCCTTGAAAGCGAAGTCCATAATGATATAGATGGAGTGTTTTGCCTCTGTCTGTAGGAAAGGGATTGAAATGGCACGTGATGATTTCGATCGATCATATCGTCCTAGAAAGCAAATTAATACCAAATGGCTAGATCCATTAAAATTTTTTTCAACTCTTGTGTGATTTTTTTTTGGTTTTGCTATTTCTATGTTGCCTGGAATTTTCTTACAGTTGAGTCAACTTTTGTGGTCTATTGTTTAGCATTACGTATAGATTGGTGTTGTCGGATTTGAAGTAATTGATCCAATGGATGAAAAAAAGGTGGCTTATAGTTAACAATAAGTACCTTATAAACAAAACTTTTAAGCCTTTTCTTACCTTGACGAGGTGGATCAGATCGACAACTTGTATGGTGAAGCAAGGAAAAGGGAGATTTAATTTGGGGCAGAAACAGCTTAGCTGCTAGCTGTATTTTGGAAAACTGTAGTTACTAGCTGAAAATTAATGGAAATTCCTACCGGTTTTTTGTAACTTTGTCATGAATTTCAGATCGAGGAGCATGTGCTAGGTTGCTTATTCTTTTTTCTAATGCCAACCCCCTATGGACTTGTTTCTAGAAGAATACTGCAATCCCATATACACACGCATTGGAATCAATTGAGGATTAGTGGTGGAGCTATCTCGATCTGAAGAACAGGTGGGCAACTCGCCAATGTCAACGTACTCTGGCACCCATTGCCATATTTTTTTTCTGACACTTGCACCGTCGATCTTTAGCTAGCGCGCTTGCACACAGGATATACAGATCGAGAGACTGTCGAGTGAGAGACACGTACGCATCGCATCGTCGTGTTCAGCATATGCAGTAGAATAAATAATCATTAAGCAGGCTAATTTACGTAGGTTGAGCCTTGAACATATGAGCGAGCGAGCTAGCTAGATCGGTCGAGCTGCATTGCACGCATTGTTTTTTTTTTTTCGAAATGGCAGCAGAAGCTCTGCCATATATTAAAGGAAGAGATCACGTAAGGACAGAGTTATACAAGAGGTCAACCAGAGCACGACCGAGCCCGACAGACAACCATTGCACGCATTGTGGCCTCATTGGTTTCGGGTCAAATTACGCATGAATGTGCTGCAGGGTAATATAACTCATTAACGAGAGCGTACGTACCGTGAAAGAGATGTGATTGTCCTTGGGGTCGATCTCCGTCTTCTTGGGCGGCATGCTTTCCGGGTCCTCCGCCTGCAGCAGATGGATACCGATGCCGTAGTTGAACAGCCTGAAATATGTATAATTCAGTTCAGTTCAGTTTCGTTCTCGTTTTCCATGCGTGCGTGCATGGCCAGCAAGAAAATCACCGCGGTCATATTTGCTCAGAACATGGAATGTACCAACTTACCATGTACACAATGCGCATGGCCAAGCGTAAACATTAGAATGAACACAGAGAGAGACACTACAACAAAAACACACTTTTCTATAAATATTTTTTATGTCTATAAATTATTATAATATATTATAAAGACACTTTTTACGGTATTTTAAAATGTGCTTTAAATGTAAATACACTATTTTTATGTATTTTAGATAAAAAAATGAAATATGAATGTTTAGGGTTTTGATGCATTTTTAAGGGTTATTTGGTTGTCTGGTTCTACACGGCTAGACTTGAGGGATTTAGAGATCGAACCAGTGTTTAGTTGCTCGTTGTATCGCGTGAGTCTGCACCCACGCATGCAAGATGGATGTTCGATTTCCTGCGGCGTGGTGCGAATGCTAGGCCAACACAATGCACAAAGCACTCGCAGCCAGACTTGTGGAATACGAGCTCCATGACTGTTTCCCTAAAGCCAGGACTGAGACGGTACAAACTCCCGCGGCCAGACGTACTCGTACGAGACGGTAACTAAACAACCTCTAAATTACCAAAACAAAAATCATATATAGACACAAAAATATGTCTTTACTGTACAATAAAAATGTCTCCACACGAGAATCGTTTCTCAGAGAGAGAGAGATCTCAAAGTGTGTGTGTTCGTACCATGCGCCGTCGAAGTCGAATGAGCCGGGGCGGCGGATGGGGATGAAGCCGAGGAAGTCGCGGTAGAAGTTGAGCGAGCTCTCCAACGACCGGCACACCACGGAGATGTGGTTCAGCGACGCCAGCGGCAGCACCTCGACGCCCTGCGCGGGCTTCACGCCCGCCGTGTTCACCATCTTAGGTATCATTTCTTTCTTTTTCGCCGCCGACGACGAGCGGACCGGCCGGCCAACCACTCTCTATGTGTACGCCTACCCACTCAATCCGACCAGCCCCAACGCACGACGTACGTACAGCACTGGCTACTCTCGCCGGCTAGCTGCAGACCAGCGAACGGCCGAGTCAGGCACAGCACGTACGCGCCAACGGAATGGCCGAGACAGCACGAAACGATCGACGGGCCGGCGGCTACGTGACCGCGCGCTCGCTTGTACGGAGATGCCGGACGCGAGGGAGGCCGGAAAGACGGGAAACAGTCGGAGGCTCGCAGCGCGAGCGTACGTCGTACGTAATGGATGGATGGGCGCTAATAGGCTAGCTAGCCTGGATGTGGCTCTGCCTTCGGAAAGCGCGATCGATCGAGCAAGTTATATAGAGCTAGCGTTGGCAGTTTGGCACGTTCATGGTTTCATAGTGTACAAATTATATAAATCTTGAAGCAAACGAATAAATAAGTAATAACTATTTATTATACTTTAATATTTGTATAATATCAAAAATAAAAGCATGAAGCACCTCTCTAAATGAAAAATAGATATGGTTATTTATACGTAGATCCAAGTTATAATGGTTGAGATCTAATATACGTTTCCATTGTCTATTCGATCACATCATTTGCCAAAAAATATTTTTTCACAAGATATTTCCCTTGCGAGAGATGTTTCTATACTTTTCTTTTTAAAAGTTATATAAATATTAAAATGTAAATGAAAGGTTGAATGGTTATTACTTACCCGTCTCACTTGCAACTTGTATTAGGAAGAAAAATATAGAAGCATGGCTCTTCTCCTACATATGAAAGTTGAGAGAATAAAAAAAAATCAATTTTTTACAAATGAATTATTCTTGTTGTTAACATATCTTAATAGCATAGATTATAAAATAATATTTTAGAAATTAGGTAGGTGAGAAATAAATGTACAAATTGACGACTAGTTAATTATAATTTTATACCGCAACATATACTCGTGCTAAAAAAATCAATAGGCAAAGATGTGTGTATACTCCTTATAGTGCGTTGGGATTGCAGTCAACAAAAGCGCATACGTGTCCCCCTCGCGTTTTTCCAAAAACCCTCCATTTCTCCAAATTACGGATAGGTCCTTGAAATTACGAATAGGTCCTACGTGATTTTTGTGAGTGAAAGATTTTTATTTTTTTTTTCGCATTAGGTCCCTCAGCGGTACTTTACTGAAAAAAGACCCTCACTAAATTCAAATCGCGCCCATGCCCTTTTCTAATTTTTTCAAAATAGCGAACGAGGTCCAAAAAGCGTAACAAATAGGTCCTCGCTCCTTCGTCTAGGTCCTTTCTCCGTTTTTCAGCGGAAAAAATGTTTTCGCCACGAAATATGTGTACATCTCTAGGAAAGGCATCATCACGCCGAGTCCTTTCTCCGTTTTAATGAAAAAATTGTTTTCGTCACGAAATATGTATGCAACTCAAAAAAATTGTAAATCACTAATAATTCTTCGCTCTTTCCCTCTAGACTGCTTTTCCCACCTCGTTTTTCCATCTCGGTCTCCGATATTTTCCAGATAATTAAGTCGAAAGAGATATTTCTACAACTCTAACTCTTTATTTGTTCCCCGTAGCTTCGGTTTACGCTTTTTTTCGAGTTGTGAAAATATGTGGAAAATCGCGTTTGTGTCGTTTAAATCGATTTTTCCCTCGCCCACACAACCGTCGTCGCGATCGCACCTACTCTCTATTTTTCCCGTAACTCAATTTCTTGTGTTTTGAATTGAGAAATATGTTGAAAATCGTGTTCCGTCCTTTTGTCGATTTTTTTCCACGCGCCTGCACCGCGGCGTGCAATATACGCTTCTACTGCTAAATATGTACATATGTACTATGTTTTCACCGCTGATATGTTCTCGGTCCAGTCAAATCCCAAAAATTATAAAGGATATATGTATGCGTTAATTTACATCACATATGACGACTGTCTCCAATAATACGGACGGGAGATGTCAAGCAAATCTTCTAATTTTTTACTTGAACGCATCAATACTCATTAGCGATGATTTCATTCAGGGTATTTATTCTCCCCTAACCCTTTCAAAACTGACATATATAGCTTCTTCCACCTCAAAGAGGGACGATGATCGAAGCAGACGAACATGCTCCTGATGATTACAGTGTGCATAGTGAACCTGTTCGCAAGGATCCACTAGTACATATTAAAGACCGTCTGGATGTTGGAGGCAGCCCATACGAACCATGCGTGCATATATATATATATGCACACACTCTATAACCGTATAACGTATCATCATTAGTACATCGTCTGCCTCCCACGATGCGTACACAGAGCTTAGGTCCACGTCATAACGTACGCACCTGGCACGGCTCAACATACTGCCACGTTCGCTCTACTGTCCCTTAATTACGTACCTTGCTTACTGGATCGATCGTGACAGCGCACGTTTCTTTTCTCAATGAGCTGTACAATGTGGAAGTCTTATCGAGTACCCTGGTATGTATGTGGAAGTCTTATCGAGTACCCTGGTATCTATGTACCGTCACCTCCATCAATGGCTGCTAATGCAGCTAGCTAGCTGCACTAGTGCTTTACACGCACTACATACATAGAGAGGACGCTAAAATGAGATACCATCGTGTCAGAAAATGCACGGATTTCAGATAAATTCCGGTATATATTTCAAAATTTTAGTTTTAAGGTATATACTCATCTATAACAATTAAAATGAAACACATACATTTGAAAATATATACTCGAATTTAAAGATTTTGAACGAATTAAGATCACATGCTTTCATGATTTATATGTATAATCAGCACATACCTACAATAAACTATTATCGAAAAAGATAACTCTAGCTTGAATTTCAGCTTAAACTTATTTGAACTAGTTACTATATATACTAGTGAAACTTCGATATCTAAAAAAATTCAAACTTTTAACAAGTGATACATAGAGTAAATATCTGTTTTAGATTATTATGCCCAAGAACTAAGGTGTCATATATATATATATATATATATATATATATATATATATATATATATATATATATATATATATATATATATATATATGTGTGTGTGTGTGGCGTACTTATTTGGTACCTCTCCGATGCACAAGCCCTTCCACGTGGCGGCTTTGGCGGGCGACGATTCACGCCCATACCGGCAGCGGCCTACAATGTGGCGCCCGGCAGTGGTGGCGAGCACGCCTGCGTCGGCGCTTCGATCCCTAGCGGCTTTAGCGGCAGCAGCCGCCCGCCGGCGACGCGTACGTGGCGCCCGGCTTCGCAGTGGCGAAGCACGCCTGCCTTTCCGGCGCCCGATCACGTGGCGGCTTTGGCGGGCGAAGCGGCGATCACGCCCGCCGGCAGCCGCTACGTGGCGCCCGGCAGCAGTGGCGAAACACGCCACTTTCCGTCGGCGCCCGATCACGTGGCGGCTTTGGCGAGCGGCGGCACGCCCGCGGCGACCAGCACGCCGCGTGGCGCCCGCCAGCGAGTGGCGAAACACGCCTGCTTCGCCGCGCCCGATCACGTGGCGGCTTTGGCGGACGAGCAGCGAAACGCCCGCCCGGCTTGACGCTACCACGTGGCGCCCGCGGCAGGTGGCGGCCACGCCACTTTCGCCGCGCCGATCCATGTGGCGGCTTTGGCGGGCGGCGGCGAAGCACGCCCACGGCCAGTCTTACCACGTGGCGCCCGGCGGCAGTGGCGAGCGCCCTTCGCCCATTGCAAGAGAAAAAAGGTGGTCGAGTAACCGCCTCAGCCTCCTTCCCTCGTCGTCCGTGCAGGCGGCGAACTCTGTGTCGAATCTATCAACTACAATGATTTCTGCGACAAGCCCATTCCTCTGCGCCTCTCACCTACCCATCAAGAGGGTTTACATCTTTGAGGACGGCTGAAGCCATCGTCGACATTTAATGAGGGAGAGAGCAGGCGAATGACGGGAAGGGATAATAAATGTATGGAGATCGGCATGATGACCCCTTGTACCTACTCTGTGCTTTGGCCTATATAAGGGCCTCTGGTGCATGGAAAAAGGAGGGAGGAGTCGAACAAGCAAGAGTTCATGATGAGAGCCTAAGGAAGAACTTGTAACTCCCAAGTTACATCTTGTACTAGTCTCCAACACTCTTTAAGCAATCTAGCGAGGAAGTAAGGCTATTACCCAAGGCAAAGGGGTCTGAACACAGGTAAAATCTTTGAGTCATCCTAGTTCATAGGCGTCCGAATTCATGGCCAGAGTCTCTAGGGTTAGCCCGACCATGAGCGCCCTCCCTCAAAGACCAAACCCGTGCTGCAGACTCCGGAACTGTCAGTGGAATCGCCGATGGGCGCGCCAGGTGAGGGCTAGTGATTGGTTTCCGGCGAACCGGTGTTCTTTCTTCAAAGAATCGCCAGCGTCGAAGATGGCGGGTTCTCGGCATCAAGGAGGCGGCGGGGTGGCGGCTTCGAGGGCACGTCGGCGATCTCTCGTCGAAGGACCGTCTCACCCCGCCGCCGCAGGTGGCGTGTGGCTCCGTTAGGCGGCGGAGCACCATGCGACGTCGGTACCGCCATGGAGCCGCCACTCTGCCGAGAATCGCGCGGTTCGTGCCCTTCTCGACCACCCTCGATGGAGTTCGCTAGAGAATTCCCGACCACCGTGGCTGCGAGATATCGCCGGTCTCGTGGATGCGGCCCAGGTAGGGCTCCTCGAGCCGTAGAGCACCGCCAGGTGCCGTTCTGGGTGCGTCTTGGCGCTCTCGAGCGTCTAAGCCGCCTAACCAAGCGACTCGGTCGTGGCGAGCAGGAAAAAACGTCGCGGCAACCGTCCGATTCCGCGATGGGACCGTGGGGACCTTCGATCGCAGACGGATGAAAGCCACCGGCAGCGCGATGACGATGATCTGGCGCTGCCACGACGGTCCGGAGCGGCCACGAAGCAGTGGTCTCGGACGATGAAAGCCCCTCCGTGGCTCTCGATCTCGGACTAGGAGGAGGTTCCTCCTCAGACTCTATAGGGAGCCGAGCCCCACGCTCCGGAGCGGTCTCGGATCGGGCCCCAATGAGCAGTGAGCTCCTCTATGGCGTCGGGTGCCAAGCCTTCTCCGGCAGCTACGTGGCGTGGCCCGGGCAGAGTTCGCCGGTGTCCGTGGAAAAATATGATGGCACCACCAACCTGGAGGAGTTCTTGCAGATCTACACGATGGTGGTGCGGGCAGCTGGCGGGTCTGAAAAGATCATGGCCAACTATCTTCCCATGGCCTTGACGGGTTCTGCCCGCTCTTGGCTGTTAAACCTCCCTCGAGGATCGGTGCACTCGTGGGGGGAGTTGTCGACCTCTTTGTCGCCAACTTTCGAGGCTCCTTCTTGTGACGGGCTTGGAGGGCGACCTCCACGCTCTGGAGCAGGAAAAGAGTCGCTCGCGACTTCATTCGGCGGTTTTGTCCTTCTTGCGCAACACGATCCCCACATCTCGGAGCAATCGGTCGTCGCCGCCTTCCGGAGAGGCGTCGCGATCGTAAGATGAAGGAGAAGATGGCCACCGTACCATCGGCCACCACCTCCGAGCTCTTCTCCTCGCCGCGTAAGTGTCTTGGACATGCGAGAAGCAAGGGCCGACACCGGCCCCAAGGGTGGCCAAGGCAAGACGAAGTCGGGACCTCAAAGGTTCGGCCATGCAAGCAAGAGCCGAGCGAAGCCAGGGAGAGACCAGGCGGGTCTTGCCGCATGAAAGCAGCGGCAACGAGACCCGTCTGCGTGAAGCCATAACCGCCGCGGCGGCGGCGATCGCCGAAGTAAGCGTGATGACAAATCGCGAACAGCGTAATGATCGCCGTGATCGGCGCGATAATCTGCCTTGATCGTGGAACACGCCGCCTGCGGCGAAGGAAGGCGAAGCTCTATTGCGATCCATCGGACCAACACCCATGACACGGGCGGTAGTCGGTCATGGGCAAAATAATGAAAGCGGCTCAGGGCGCCGCCCGGCGACGATCAGAATAAGATCTGCTCCGTGGCTTTCGGCGGTGATCCGCTTGTGGCTTACATCCATAGTGGTTCGTCCACCTTCTCCTCCAACACCGCCTACAAGCGGTGAAGAGGAAGTGTCGCCAATGTCCGAGCTCGGGCGGGTCGGATCTTTGAAATGGTCGGAGCAGACCCTCACTTTTAGTCGGTAAGCGACCACCGGCGCCCAAGGTGGGGCATATCCTAGTCGTGGTGTCGCCCACCATTCGAACGTCTGGCTAGGGCGCATCTTTGGTGGGCGGATGGAGTTCCATCAACCTCTGTCTCTTGGCATTCTGGGGCTCTAGATCCCGCGGCGGGATCTCGCCACTGCCCTTCTTTGGGGTAGCCCGGAGGTGGCTTAATGCCCACAGGTCGGTGAGCCTCCGTCACCTTCGGGGAAGAAGACAACTACCGCACCGAGATGGTGGACTTTGAGGTCGCCGACTTGACCTCCCTACAATGCCTTACTCGTAGGCCGGGCGTTGGCCAAGTTCATGGCAAACCCACTATGCTTACATGGTGGTGAAGATCTGGAGGCAGGTGGTCCCATTGCGATCCGGGTGGATAAATCCGGGCCTTCTTGTTGCCTGAGTATCTTGTTGGACTGTCCGGTGCCACATGCATCCAAGGCGTCTGAGCGCCACTTCTGAAGGACGGGGATGTCGCCTAGAGGGGGGGTGAATAGGCGAATAATAAATTTAAAACTAAGACACAGCGGAATAAAACTTTTAAAACTTAATTGCAGCGGAAATAAAACAATCCAAGGTTTTCAGTCCGGAGTGTCCGGGGATTTTATCCAGGATACTCGATATAAATCCGGACTATCAGGGTAATTGTCTGGACACTCGGCTTGGAGACCTTGAATGGCCGAGGTCGGCCGGACTATCAGAGCTTTTACTCAGGATACTCGGTATGTCCGAACTATCAGGAATAATTGTCCGGATATTCAGGTTAGGCACCTCGAGATGATATTTGAAATTTCTCCAACTTTTAAACAATCTACTTGAACACAAAGATGATAAACACTAGCATGAACCTAGATCAAGTAGATGCCTAGCGAAAACTTCGATAATCAAATAGATCGGGCAATTTCAAGATTCAAAATCAAATACTAAAGCAAGAACAAAAGTAAGCAAGAATGAAAGGCAAACTTGGAGCGATGATTTTTCACGAAGTTCGGATCCTGAGGATCAACGTCTCCGTTGAGGCGGCACCAAGCGGGTCTCTTTCAACCCTTATCCTCCGGTGTTGCACTTTGCACTCCGCTGCGACCAGTCACCCAAGACACGAGTGCTGATTTCAACCCACTAGCCGCGGTGTTGCACCTTGCACTCATGGCTTCACTTCTTGATTCCTTCCCTTGGGAGAATCCAACTTTCACAAACTTCCTCTGACCAACCACACGAAGAAGCAGTGGCTCGTGGGTGACCTCCTAACCGTCTAGGAGTCCTCAACCTCCAAGAGTAACAAATGCTCACGAAGAACAAGCTTGGAGATGAAATCAAGTGCTCAACAACTCAAATCACACTCAACAAGAGCACTACCCTCTCTCACCCAACCCTTCACTCAAAGGGGATCACTAAGATCTAGGGTTAGAGAGGCTTTTGGAAACTTAAGATCACCAAGAATACACCCCAAAGGACCAAGGAACCACCCCAAAACTCTCCTCCAACGGCTACCCAATAGGGGCTTTAAATAGAGGTCCCCAAAAACTAGTCATTTGAACTACAGAAAGTCAGGATACTCGGACAATTTTACCGGAATGTCCGGACTAAATGTCCGGATACTCGAAATCATCCGGATACTCGGTGACCCTAACAGACCCAACCTTGGATACTCCGGACTGGACTCAATGACAAGCAACGAGCATAACTTTTGATTCGGACTTGATTTAAGTGATTTTGGACTCTATTGAAAGCTAAGAACAAGGGCTACACAACCAACAAGGTCTCACTACCCAAATCTCAAAGGATAAATCTAGATTTCACCAAGAATCCAAGAGAGACCTACAACTCTCACTTTAGGTACCACCAATACCACTCTCTCTCTAAATTTCACAAGGATGGATCATTTGAGCACTTGATACATCTAAAAGTCATTCAACGTTGCATCCCTCTTAATAGTACGGCAATCCTTAGACTCAAATTAAATCAAAGATAATACAAGTCTAGAAATAGTCACTTGTAGTCTTCTTTCCTAATCTTGGGTGTCTGAAGACCTTTGCCATATAATTGATGACATCTTAGCGCTTGTCCAACTTGACTCGATTCACCTCATGAGACTCTCATCCTATCAACCTTGACTTGATCATCCTCTCAGAGCGATTTCCACGCCAAGTCGATCTTGACTTAGTCCTCAACTCTTGGTGACACCGCCGTCTTGTTGACCTCGACTTAACGATCATCCTTCAAGATACCTTGGTCATCATACACACGGGACCTAATTCTTTCCAAACCACTCATGAAAGACATTAGTCCCAAAAGCTCAATAGATATAAATAAATTGATATTTGTGAGCAATTAAGTACCACAAGTGTTTCATATAAAGAAGCATAATATAGCTGGAAACACTTGACATAAGAAATACTCTCTACTAAGTGCATCATGATGAATATGTAATTGATCTATATGCACTAGAGAGATAATTATAATATGATGAGTCAATTAAATCATGGCAAGGATCACAGTCTTTATTTAAATGAAGCACATGATAGAATATACACGAATTGTACATGTGCAAATAATACTTGGAACAAGAGTAAATATGTGATCCAACTCTAGATTAAACTCCACTAGGAGAGGTGCATGAAAAGATACACAACCAAAACATGCATGCACCAAGTCAATTTATAGCAATGTGAAGTTTAACTCTAGTTATTACATGCATACTAAAAAGCAAAGCACATAATGAACTCAAATGAACATATATGCACAAATAAATATGACATGAACCAATGTGCATATATACAATCAACATACTACTTGGAGTTCACTATGCATTTGCACAAAAGAATGCAATAACAAATATGGAAGGATCACAGAGATTGCATACCTTATCTTTGTAACCATCCACTTGATTTTCCTCTAAATAGATGAGACTAATACTCAACGGCAATGAACATGTTAGTCTCATAGCAATATAATCATATTAGAGGTTTGTCATTTGTTAAGCACTAAGTTAAGCATTTACACATTTACATAGATTGTCATTATATGTGTTTGTCATTAATCACCAAAATAACATTAGTGCCTAGATGCACTTTCAATCTCCCCTTTTGGTGATTTATGACAAACCTAATATCAATTGCACCAAATGACAATATTAAGATATTTAGCATTAAAACAAGCATGAAGAAAGCGAATTAGGGCGGGGGCAGCTGAGCCTGCGGCCGTTCTTGACCTCCGGCTCAGTGGGAAAGCGGTGCCCTTCTGCGGCCTCCAGTTCAAGGAGGAAACAGGTGTGCCGCTTAGCCCCGAGCCGGGAGGAAAGGCGGTGATGCTGCGATCGCGACACGAGAAAAAGCTTGGCCAATGGTAGTGCAGGCGAGCAAGAATGGTTGCCGCTTGGCGGGAAGATCGGTGGATGGATCCTATCCTAGCCATCTGCGCGACCAAGTGATCCCCAAGCGATGATGCCTCGGTGAGAAGATTGCGTAAGGCCAAGTGCTATACTCGGTAGGTGGGGACCTATATCGCCCGAGCGAGACGGAGTTCTCTTGAAGTGCATCACTTTCGGGAAGAGGGAAGCGGCTTGCTCTCGATATCCATGGGCGTGTCTGGGGGCCATATGTCGGCGAGCGGTGGTTGGCAAAGCATTTAGCCAAGGTTTTATTATTGCCCCTCGGGATGCTTTTGGTGAGGACATCGAAGCTTGTCAATTCTTCGCCGAGCAAATCACAGACCCGACCCAGCTCTGCAAACAATCCGCTCTCTGGCGTTTGCGGTGCAGAAATTTGAATATCTGGTCGTTCCGTGGGCCCACGAGGCTTCACCCACCTCTTAAATCGCCGTTGACAAGTTCACAAAGTGGGTTGGCTTGCGGTGCGTGCCATCACGAGTGCCTTGGCCGTCAAGTTATCTTGTGAGATCTTTACGTTTTGGAGTATGCCAACGCATCATCACCGACAGCGGGACTCGATTCACCGTAGCGGCTTTTGGAATGCAGCATGCGAAATGGGCACCAAAGTATGTTTTGCCGGATGGCCCATCCATGAATAATAGTCGAGGCGAAGCGTGCCATGTATTTGGTCTTGAAGGGCCTCAAGACAAAGGCGTTGATCGGCTCCTGGCGGGCGTAGCGATGGGCGGAGGAGCTCCGGCATGCTCTGGTAAACCGCACCACACCCGGTAAGACCACTAGCGAGCCCTTTCTTCTGGTATCTGGTAGTAGTTATTCTCCCCTCCATTTGTCGCTGGATCTCCGTAGCGTCTCGGCGTTCAACGAAGAAGGCCAAAAGACCTCGGCGGGAAAAGTCAACCTCTGGAGAAGTGCGTGATCGGGCCGCCCTTCGTGCCGCCCGATGTCGTGAGAACCTCGGTAGTACCCACGCCACCGGGTCTCAAGCGAACACTAGCGATGGGCGACTGGTCTGCGTGGGGTTGAGCATCTTAGGGTTGCACAAAATTTGTCTCCCGGTGGAGGCCTTCAAGGTGGTCTCGATATCTCGACCGGGCGATCCGGTTGTGCCGAGGATGGAGAAAATGGCGAATTCCTAAAACATAGAGTTGTTGCGGAAATTCTATCCTTGAAAGAATTGTAAGTACCAATATTTCATACTGATCAGACCATAAGTATGTCTCTCCACAGTGGTCGTGACTCTTGGCGGTTAGTAAAGTTGTTGCCTAGAAGGCTTTTGCTTTACCATGATTGTCCCTTTTATGCCTAAGTGGCGAATTTTTGCATGAATACTTGGCCCCATCGTTTGCTAATTCCTTTGTGATCCATGATGGCACTTTCGGCGTCGTGTCTAGCAAGCCGCAGAACAGCTGAGAGAAGTTGGACACGGTGCTCAAGCAGCGGCTTTCGCGCCTCGGGTTGGCTCCACTGAAGCTTCTTCTTGAGTGCGTCACCGCTTGGAACCCCGTCGTTCTAACACCACTCTGGAAGCCATTGCTTTGGCCTTACAACCGCCGTCGTTCGATTTCTGAAGGGTCACCGCGGACTTAGAAACCAAGCAAGCGGACCGAGACATTTCATCTTTGGGACTTAAAATGTTTGGGCCTACCTTGCACGAGCCCTTCCGGACATCTGCTTATCCTTACGGTAGTTGTCTATGCCGCAAGTTGTGCGTAGAAGTGCCGGCTTATTCTTATGAAAGGTTCGGCATCTCTTTGATATTGGCAACTAAGCTGATGGCAGCGACATTCGGAAAAATTGATGCGCGTTCGGGAGGTGGTCACCAGGCGCTCGGGAAGGTGGTGGCATGCGACATATAAAAGCAAGATAAATTAGCCGTGCGCGTTTTTGGCTATTTCATATGTGCTTACACTAAGGCGGGTCAAGCTTCGTGTGATTGTCGTAGTGTCAAAATCAATGGCCCCTTATGATAAAAAGAAAATGTCTTTGAGTGTTAGCGTCGGCGTGGCCAAGTGGTAGGGGTGTAAGTTAGGCATGGTACTCAAACCACGGCTCGCCACGCCTCGGATTAGCTCTCTGAAGCACCGGGCAGTCAAATCACCGTCAGTACGGTGGCCTAAAACACTTAGAAAACTTGTTGCCTCACGCGCTTCTGACTGCGACATATTTCCGACTATCATCGGGGTTTAAGTTACGAAAGGATTTGAACGGTGACAATTTCACGCAAAAACGATGCTAAGACTAAGCTCGTCTTGCATCTCTATTAGACTCTGCATGCTAAGGCGAGCATGAGCGCTCGCATCTTTGCAAATCGGCGGCGGCAAGCAGCGCCCATTGGAAAGCAAGCCGCTTGGAATCGCCTACATCGGTGTGGCAAGCCACGCAAGCGGCTCCTCCAAGTTTCAGCGCTGGCAAAAGACAAAGAGTGGTGCCCGGTTGGTAGGGAACATGAGAAAAAAGCATGTCGCAAGGAAAAGCCAAAGGAAGGCGAACTTACGTCACGGCGCGTCTTGGCGTCATGTAAATCGTCGCTTTATATTCCCATGCGAGGCGGGCCAGCGTCGGCGAAGTGGGTTGATCTCGGGACATAAAGTCTGGGCCACGACCCTCGATCAATCCGGCGTCCATGATCTGTTGGCGGGCATAATCGCGAAGAGCTCTGTTGTCTCTTCGGCCGTGAGTTCGAGTTCCGGAGGCCTCCGGCGCTCGGCAAGGCACCTCAAAGCGTCGACTCATTGTCGCCGTTGATGTCTGACGATCGGCTGCGCCATGCCTTCAGTGGATCTGAGTTGAAGGCAATGTAGCGGGAGGCCATCCGTCCGAAGCGAAATAGCGACTCCCCCGCTCCGCCGTTGTCGTGGGAGGGCGGCGATGAAAAAGAAATGGCGAAAAAGGAGGATTGGCATCACCCCATGAACATTTCCGCGAGTGTGCGAAAATGGAGAGGCGATGGAGTTGAGGGTGAGGTGAAGATGGTGGATCCCATAGAAATGGAGGGCGGTAAGAAAGTCGGAATGGCGGGCGAGCAGGCCCACCATCATCGCCCGTGTGGAGGAGGATCTCGTCGGAAAGGCAACACGGGCGTGGCGGTCCTGCTCAGCGAAAAGGTGCCCTCCGTGTGATAATGCCAATCTTCTTCCTTTGTGGAGGCATCGCGGTGGAAGTAGGGATGGAAGGTGCCATGGAAGGCGAAGGCAAAAAGCTTTGAGCAAGGAAGATGAAGAAGTGAAAGTTGAGGAGTCGTGGGAAGCGGAGGCGTAAACGCGAATGCGGATGTATCTATATAAGCATCACCGTATGAAAGCGGTTAGCGAAGGACAAGATAGAATCGCCATTTGGGTTCAAAAAATCTCTACGGATCTGGGATAGAATCGGGCGATCGTATCCTCATAGTGGTGGCCCGCCCAAGCGCACTAAGCATTCAATAGAAGGTTCAAAGGCTTTAGCACAAGCTCGAGCTTGCGGGGCCTCTTGTCGGCGTGCTTGTTTTGGGTACCCTCTCCAGCGCATAAAAGCCCTTCCGTGGCGGCTTTGGCGGGCAGAGGCGGCGTGCCCGCCCAGCCGACTGAAGTCTTAAACCCCGTGTGCGCGCTTTCAGCCGGTGGCGGCTCAACCGCCCTACTCGCGCCTTGATCCACGTGGCGGCTTTGGCGGGCCAGGCGGGCGGCGCACGCCACTGGCAATCTTGAAACGTGGCGCTGGCGCGCAGTGGCGGAGAGCCACCTGCTCGCCCATTGCAAGACAAAAAAAAGTGGTGCGAGTAACCGCCTCGGCTTCCTTCCCCTATCGTCTGCGTGCCGGTGGCGAGCTCTTGTGTCGGATCTATCAGCGCAAGAGATTCTGCGACAAGCCCATTCCTCTGGCGCCTCTCACCTACAGTCAAGAGGGTCACATCTGCAGGCGGACCAGGCGAAACCATGCATCGGCATTTAATGAAATTTGGAGAGAGCAGGGCCCACTTGGGAAGGGTAATAAATGTATGGAGATCGGCTGATGACCCCCTTGTACTACTCTGTGCTTTGGCCTATATAAGGGCCTCTGGTGCATGGAAAAAAGGGAGGAGAGTCGAACAAGCAAGAGTTCATGATCACTACTCTGAGCGACACATCACTATCAACATGTCTGTGTCGGTTCTTAAGTTTTTCGAAAAAAAGCGATTGTGATAAATAACCGGAGAGGTGTTAGTAATAATCGATATCGGTTACGAGATTATAAGTGATTGTGATGTATGCAGGAACATCGAATCGGTTCTCTACTAAAAGTGATAGTGATATGCGATCATCACTATCGGTTCTTTTCATAAGTGATAGTGATGTGCGTGATCATCACTATCACTTCTGAAAAGAACAGATTACGATAACGTGCTACATCGATGTCACTTTTTAGTAGAGAAGCGATTACGATGTGCACATGCATAGTTATCACTATCATTCTTTTATAAAGCGATAGTGATGACGTCTGCACATCACTATCACTTGTTGAAAAGAGCGGAATACGATGTGCTCGTGCTTATGTAGTGATGGTAGTGCATCGATATCGCTTTGAAAAGAGCAGGTCGATGTGCCTCGCTAGGTTATATATACCACTCTATGTGAACTCTTCTGTTTTTGCTCGGAGATTTCTCGCCGCCACAGAAAATAGCTCATATTGTGTGGTTGGAAGCAATAGTTGGGTGAAAAATTTGAAGATCCTCATGGGTGGGTATTAAGAGGGCAAAATTGAAACCCTATCTTGAGGAGATTCCCTCTTTTTGCTCTCTAATGCGGTTTTCTTCAAAATGTGAGCGACAATTCTTTAAACCCTTCAATTTTGCTCTGGTAATTTCAATATGTAAGTCGATAAAGTTTAGGTTGCCTTTGGAATTGTTATGCGATGCTTTCGAGTTCACACTCTTTATTTGACAAGCATATATCTATTTAATTTTTTGTAGTGCGATCTCTGTTTATATATGGAATTATTATTGCTATCATGTAGTAGCTTGTTATTAGAGTTTAGGTAGCGTAACCTTCGTCTCGATTCGAGGTGCTTATTTATAAATATCTTTGAGCGAAAGGGCATATTTATAATGCGGCGATCTCGAATTGTCCATTTTTTGGACAATTCGAGGATATATGGTTAAAACAAGTTCTGAGCTACAACTTGGAGTAGATTTGGTAGCGTCTCTCGGTGTTCTCGGATACACACCTCTTGACTGTTGTCGAGGCGTTATCTGGAGACGGCCAGCCGAAGATTTTCTCTGAAGCCTCTCAGGATGACTTAGCAACAAGACTTGCAGACTCTATCTACTATCAAATAGAGATGAGACCTAACCTATGTAGAGATTAGGAGTCATCGTTGGTACCCTTGATTTGTTTTAGTTGTAGTAGAAAGATTTGCAAGCTCTTGCACTAGCTATATAATTAGATTATTTGATATCGTTGTTGTTGTTAAAATTTATGTCTCTTATGTAGGGAATTGGCGAAGCTTTAAACCGAGGGAAGAAGCTGGGTGTCGATCGTGAGTACATTTATATATCTTGGAACACAGTCACTATTTTGCAAAAGTAATATTAATTGAAATGATGTCTCAATATTTAAAATAGCTATAGCTAGTTATCGCTCCATTTTTCCTTAATTTATTGTGCGAAATTTAATTGCAGATGGACCGTGAGGAATGGATGTATCAGAAAAGCCGTGTGAGTGCTGAATTTGAGGGGGTGTTAAGGAGTTCAAAAAATTGCGAAGAGCGACATGGTGAGGAGAATGTAAACTTCATATATTGTCCTTGCATTGATTGCACCAATCTGAGGAGATTTAACAACTCATCTCAAATTGAGGACCACGATTCGACGTGGCCGTGAGGAATTACACATGTTGGATCCATCACGGGAGGCGGGTAGTACCACTCCGATATACAGCGAATCTACGGTGGAAGCTGGATGGCGAGTTCGGTGACGATATGTTTGAGGAGGATAATTTGGAGCAAATGTTGCGGGATGTGGAGGTAATTACGGAAGAGAGTTTGAAAAAGTTTAAAAGCTTGATAGAAGGCGATGCCAAACCCTTGTTCCACGAGGTTACCAGCGGAATACACGAGGTTGGGTTCGGTCCTTGCATTGATGACCCGAAAGCAAAACACCGTTGAGCGAATACAAGTTTCAATACACTACTGGTTCTTCTATCGGATGCTGCTTAGGAGAAGCGAGTTGTTAACAAGCATTTATGAAGCGAAGAAGCTACTATGTCCCATAGGAATGGAAATAGAAAAGGATACATGCATGTCGAATGATTGCATCTTGTCTTAATGCTTGCTCGAGGTACCGTTTGTCCGTTTGCGGTGTGCCCGTTACAAACAAAGGAAAGCGTAACGACAAGAAGCGTAAAGCGAGCGAACGCTTGACGGTGAAGAGGTCATCACTAAAGGTGCACCGGCCAAGGTATTGTGGTACTTGCCCATCATTCCCCGTCTGGAAGCGGTTGTTTGCAAATCAGTCAAAGGCAAAATATATTCGCGTTGGCATTCACGAGTCTCGAAAGGAAGATGGCAAGGTAGAGACACCTGCTGATTCGGCTCAATGGAGAAACATCGATTGGAAACATGAGGAGTTTGGTGCGAAATGAGGAACATAAGATTTGGGTTGATCTGAAGCGGAATGAATCCGTTTGGTAACATGAAGCGATCGTCCGCGACACACAGCGATTACATGTGTGTATCTACAACCTCCTCTCCTTGGCGTGCATGAGCGGAAGTATATCATGATGTCATTACTAATCTCGGGACCCAAGCAGTAGGAAATGATATTGATGTGTACCTTGCACCATTGATCGAGGATTTGGTAAAATTGTGGAATGAGAGGTGCGTCATGTGGAATGCGTGCAAAGAGGCATTTCACCCTACGGGTTATGGTATTTTGCACCATAAATGATTTCCGACCCTTGGTAATTTAATGAGTTCTGATCTGAAAGAATGGCGTGTCCTATTTGTGAAGAGAGCTGAGTCTATAATTGCTTAGAATTCCAAGAAAAGCTGTATATATGGGTCACCGTAGGTTTCTACCTCGAAGTCATCGATCTTAGTAAGATGGATGACAAATTTGATGGGAAGAGGAAGCCCGTTCGACACATGACCTATGAGTGGAAGCCAAGTGTATTCACGTGTAGAGATATATCGATGTTCGATCTGGAAAGAGCGTAAATCTGTTGCGTCCTAGGACCATTTGGAAGAAAGAGGTCAATATACAGGACTTCACCGTCTTTGGAAGGAGTTAGATGTCGACATTGTATTGATGTCATGCATGTTGAAGAATAATATGCGACAACTTGTTTGGCATCTCTTGGTACTATACAGGGAAGACCAAAGATGGTGTCAATGCTCGTCGCGACTTGGCCTACATAGGAATCGGAGCCGGCTCTTGTTTGGGTATTTCCAAGCTAAAATTCACGGGGGTTTAAGCGGGATTTGAACGGTGGACAATTTGGCTTAAAAACGTGCCCTTTAAGATAAGCCCGGCTTGCCTTCCTATTGGCCTTGATCCAACAAATGGCCGGCTTTTGCCCAAACGGGCGGGAGCCATTGGGAAAAAAACCCTTGGCGCCTCCGGGGTGGCGGACGCCAACGGCCCCCAATTTCAAGGGACAAAAAAAAAGTGGTGGGTGCCCGGTTTTTAGAACCCGGCCCGAGGGAAAAACCTGTGGCCGGAAAAGCCAAAGGGAAGGCAGACCTTACCTCCACCTCGGTAAGGGGTCCAATTCCTGGGGGGGGCCGGCGGGGCAAAAGTTTGGGGACCTTGGGGGAATAAAGTTGGGAAGCCCTGAATGGCCCCCTTGATCTTTGGCGGGCCCATTAAGTCTGGTTGCCTTTGGGGGGAGGTTCGAACCGGAAGGTTCCATTTTCTAAGCGGGCACCTCAAACCGTTCGACTTCTTGTTTTCCCGTTGGATGTAACCCGGGTGAATTCGATACCGGTTACGGGGAATTTTAAGGAATGTAGCGGGAAACCAATCGGTTCCAAAAAGGAAGGTTGCCGACTTCCCTTCGGCCTTTTCTGGGAAGGGGCGGATAAAATTCAAAAAAAGGAATTGAACATCACCCGTTATTTTTGAAAGGGTTACGAAAATGGAACATGGATTGGGTTATTAAATTATCCCTTTAAAAGGAAGGAGGTTGAAAATTTGGAAAAGGAACCGGGCCCAATTGCCGGCCCATGTGGAGGAGGACTCGTTCGGAAAAGGAAGGCGGGCGGTCCCCCTTGGGAAAAATCCCTTCGGCCGAAATCCTTCTTTTTTGTGGGGAGATTTCCGGGGAAAGAAAATGCCATTTGGGGGGAAAAGGCAAAAAGTTGGGGGTGAAAATTTGAAAGTTAGGGTGGGTAAAGGGGTTAAACCCTTTTGAGGGGATTTCTTTTTGCTCCCTTTGCGGTTTTCCAAAAGGACAAATTCTTTCCCCAATTTTGGGGTTTTCAAAAAAAAAAAATTTGGGTTCCTTTGAATTGAATCCCGTGTTTATTCCCTCTTTATTTGGCCAAGCGCATTCATTTAATTTTGAAAGGGTTCCAAAGGTTTTAGCACAAGTAGGGTTTGTTATTGGGGCTCCTTTTGTCCCGTTGAGGGCCATTTTAAATACCTTTCGAAAGGGCATAAAAGGCATTCGTTGGCCGGTTTTTGGCAACGGGGGGCGAACAAGCCCCAACGGGTAAGTTTGGGGTGGCGCCCGGTGGCTGGGGAACCCCCTCTTGAGGTTGTCCGGGGCGGTTTGGGAAACGGGAAGGTCTTCCGAAGGCCTTAGGTATGGCCAAAAGTTGGCGAACCCTTATGAAAAATGAAACCTAAACCTATTAAGTTAGGATCCATCGGGCCCTTGTTTGGTTTTTGGAAAAGGGAATTTGGCCTTTGGAAGGAAAATTAGGTTTTTGCGTTGGGAAAAGGGCTCAGTAGGGAAAAAAAGGAGGGAAAGAAAGCAAAGGATCGATCATACTTTAAATATCTTCCACCTATTTCAAAGTAAATTTAAAAAATGGGCTAATTTTGCTATAAAGTGATTTTCCAATTTATTGGGAAATTTAATTAGTGGATGAAAGGAATTGGAATTTTCGGAAAAGGTTAGTTGAAGATGAAAGAAAAATGGAACAATTAAAGGAGGGTTAAAAATATTGGTTTGATTTTGATTACCAATTGAAGGGATTTCAATTATCTCAAAATTGAGGACCACGATTCGGCGTTGGCCGTGAGGAATTAAATGGTTGGATCCATCAGGGAAGGGGTTAACCATCCATTAAGGGATAGGTGGAACCGGAGGGAGTTCTTGAGATATGTTTGAGGAGGATAATTTGGAGCAAATGTTGCGGGATGTGGAGGTAATTACGGAAGAGTTTGAAAAGTTTAAAAGCTTGATAGAAGGCGATGCCAAACCCATTCCAGGTTAAAGCGGAATACACGAGGTTGGGTTGGTCCTTGCATTTTGATGAAGGCAAAACAGTTGGGCGGATACAAGTTTCAATGCACTACTAGTTCTTCTATCGGATCCTTGGGAGAAGCGAGTTGCCAACAAGCATTTATGAAGCGAAGAAGCTACTATGTCCCATGGGAATGGAAATAGAAAGGATACATGCATGTCGAATGATTGCATCTTGTCTTTCTTTTCGGGTACCGGTTTGTCCGTTTCGGTGTGCCCGGTACAAAAAAAGGTAACGACAAGGCGTAGGCCGGGAACCGCGGTGAAGAGGTCATCACTAAAGGTGCCCGGCCAAGGTATTGTGGTACTTGCCCATCATTCCCCGTTGGAAGGCGGTTGTTTCAAATCAAGAAGAGGCAAAATTATTTGCGTTGGCATTCCGAGTCTCGAAAGGAAGATGGCAAGGTGAGACACCTGTTGATTCGGCTCAATGGAGAAACATCGATTGGAAACATGAGGAGTTTGGTGCGAAATGAGGAACATAAGATTTGGGTTGATCCAAGCGGAATGAATCCGTTTGGTAACATGAAGCGTCGTCCGGACACCGGCGATTCTTTGTGTATCTACAACCTCCCTCCTTGGGTGCATGAAGCGGAAGTATATCATGATGTCATTACTAATCTCGGGACCCAAGCAGTAGGAAATGATATTGATGTGTACCTTGCACCATTGATCGAGGTTTGGTAAAATTGTGGAATGAGGGGCGTCGTGTGGGAATCGTACAAAGAGCATTTCACCCTACCTATGGTATTTTACCATAAATGATTTCCGGCCCTTGGTAATTTGGCGATTCTGATCTGAAAGGAAAAGCGTGTCCTATTTGTGAAGAGGGGAAGTCTATTTTGCCGAATTCCAAAAGCTGTAATATATGGGTCACCGTAGGTTTCTACCTCGAAGTCATCGATCTTGTAAGATGGATGACAAATTTGATGGGAAGAGGAAGCCCGGTTGACCGCCTTATAGTGGAAGCCAAGTGTATTGTGAGGGATATCGATGTTGATCGGAAAGAAAGGTAAATCTTTAGTCCTAGGACCATTTGGAAGAAGGTCAATTTAAGGACTTCTGGTCTTTGGAAGGAGTTAGATGTCGGCATTGTATTGATGTCATGCATGTTGAGAAGTTGCGACAACTTGGTTGGCATCTCTTGGAACTCGGGAAGACCAAAGATGGTGTCAATGCTTCGCGACATGGCCTACATGGGAATCGGGCCGGACTTGCGGTGATAGAGGAGGATGGAAAAAGGCCGTACATCCTGCGCATGCTACACCCGAAGGAAAAAAGATCTCTGCAAATGTCTCCAAAGTATTAAAGTTCCATCGGCTACTCATGAACATTAAACTTGTGTCTATGGATGATTTGAAGTTGTTGGGCATGAAGTCCCATGGCGCCATGTCTTGATGACCCAAATGCTCCGGTTGCAATCAAATATTCTCCCGAGAGGATGTCGGGTTGGCAATCACAAAGTTGTGTTATTTCTTCAATGCGATCTCTGCAAAGTTATTGACCCGATGTACTAGACAACTTCAGTGAGGTGGTGCGGACTACATGTCACCTTGAGATGCATTTCCCACCGTCGTTCTTTGGCGTAATGGTCCCCTTGTTGTTCACCTTTCGGAGATTAAGATATGTGGACCCGCTTTCCTCGTTACATGTATCCGTTAGAGAGGTACATGGGTATATTAAAAATGCGTGAGAATCGGTTGGCTTTGAGGTAGTATTGTTGAAGGTTATGGGGTGAAGAGGTTATTGAGTTTTGCGTGGACTACGGGTAAAGACAAGCAATCGGTGTTCTGTATCTCGTCATGAGGCGGAACTTCTTTGGTAAAGGCCGTTGGGTCCAAACTAATGAGTCAGGTTTGATATGTATTGCAAGGCGCATTTCCGGTCTTGGAATAAGCGAGTTAATCCATACATCGGCGGCATAAGTTGATATTACGGGAAGAATCCACAAATGGATGAGCTTTCCATCCCAGAACACAATGATCGATTCCTCAATGGTTCAAAAGGCGGAGGTCTCCTTTCTTGAGAATGTAAAATGGTTGGGACGGACCAAGATTTAATGTCTGAACATGGCGAATGCGATATTAATGGTTACACCTTTTACCTTTGAGAGTCAAGATGCCAAAGTCTTGTCCAAAAGGATTGGTGTGAGTATAAATGCTTTCTCGATGATCATCACTCGCAGTCTCCCCAACCGCAATGAACTCCTACTATGGGATGATCGAAGAAATTTGGGAGCTCGATTACGGAATATACCAAGTTCCATTGTTGATGTAAGTGGGTCGACTTCCACATGGAGTGAAGGTCGACAAGAGGCTTTACTATTGTGGATCTCGATGGCTTCGCCTACAAAGATGATCCGTTTGTCCTTGAAGCAAGCAACTCAAGTCTTTTCGTCGCGTCCGGCCAATCCAAGGTTGCCGTCGTTCTTCATGGCAAGAGGCGGATCGTAGGAGTTGAAGATGTTGTAGATGAAGAAGAGTATAACCAATTCGATGAGATACCTTCATTTGGAGATGGGGCTTGTCTTAGCGGGGATGGCGACACAATGGAGCCAATTACATGCGAGTAGATCATCATGAAGGGCAATATTGTAAATAAATGGACTATTATAATGTATGTAAAATAGTATTGTAAATCCAAGGTGATTAATTTGTTTGGAGGCCGATGGAAATGCATGCAATTTCTCTTTATCCACTTTGTGCCATAATTTGTGAAAAAAATTCCATTTGAAAAATTATTGTTGGGAAAGCTTGTAAATAGTCAAAAGTTCATTTGGAAATTTTATACAATTCAGATTAATTTGAAAAAGTTTTGACTTTTCTCGCTTTCGCACAAATCATGTCTCTGAAATGAATTTTGGCATATTTCTTGAATGGTCGCTTTTTAAAAATTATTTTATGAAAAGTTTTGCGGTATCTGAAATATGTTTACGCAAAATTTCTAATAATTTCAACAATGTATGACAAAGTTATGCCATTTTCTCTCTTTGATGAAATCTTTGAAAATTCAGAATTTGAGATGCGAAAGGAATAGTGTAATAAACTACATCGATTTCGGTTTTTCTTAAAAAAGTGATACTAATGATAAAAAATCGATTCGGTTTTATTAAAAAGTGATACTAATGACAATTCGGTGTTTTATTAGAAAAGTGATGATAAAACATCGATGTCGGTTTTATTAAAAAAGTGATACTAATGAAAAGAATCGATTCGGTTTTATTAAAAAGTGATACTAATGACTAACATCGGTGTTTTCTAGAAAAGTGATGATAAAGCATCGATTCGGTTTTATTAAAAAAATGATACTAATGATGAAGCATCGATGTCGGTTTTCTTAAAAAGTGATACTAATGATAAAAATCGATGTCGGTTTTCTTAAAAGGTGATACTAATGATAAAGAATCGATTTCGGTTTTATTAAAAAGTGATACTAATGACTAACATCGGTGTTTTATTAGAAAAGTGATGATAAAGAATCGATTATCGGTTTTATTAAAAAGTGATACTAATGATGAAACTTTCGATGTCGGTTTTCTAAAAAAGTGATACTAATGATAAAAATCGAGCGGTTTTTATTAAAAAGTGATACTAATGACTAACGATGTTTTATTAGAAAAGTGATGATAAAGCATCGATTTCGGTTTTATTAAAAAAGTGATACTAATGATGAAAATCGATTCGGTTTTCTTAAAAGTGATACTAATGATAAAGAATCGATTTCGGTTTTATTAAAAAAGTGATACTAATGACTAAATCGGTGTTTTATTAGAAAAGTGATGAAAAATCATTTGGTTTTATTAAAAATTACTAATGATGAAAGCATCGATGTCGGTTTTTAAAAAGTGATACTAATGATAAAGAATCGATTATCGGTTTTATTAAAAAGTGATACTAATGACTAACATCGATGTTTTATTAGAAAAGTGATAAAAGAATCGATTTCGGTTTTATTAAAAAAGTGATACTAATGATGAACTTGTCGATTCGGTTTTCTTAAAAGAGTGATACTAATGATAAAAATCGATTTCGGTTTTATTAAAAAAGTGATACTAATGACTAACATCGGTGTTTTATTAGAAAAGTGATGATAAAGCATCGATGTCGGTTTTATTAAAAAGTGATACTAATGATGAAGCATCGATGTCGGTTTCTTAAAAAGGTGATACTAATGATAAAGAATCGATGTCGGTTTTCTTAAAGGTGATACTAATGGTTAACATCCTATCGGTTTTCTTAAAAGGTGATACTAATGACTAAGCAAATTCTTAAAACCCTACCCATAACCATTGGCGACCCTCCTGTGGCCAACCTAATTGAGGCCCTCGGTCTAGGGCCTTCCCCGCCCGTCGGTCGGAATATCCTTTCCCGTCGGTCGAGGGGCCCCCCACCCAAGCCAAACCAGCGCCCGCCCCCCACTCCCGGTGGGATTCCGGTCTTCAAACATCCCTTTCCCATCTTCCTTTGTCTGACCTCCCCCGGTGGGATTCGGTCTCCCCAAATCGCATTTAGGTTTGCCACTTTGATCTTGCCGATTCTTCTTTGGTGAAGGAGGTTTTGCTTTCTGTGATGATATTGGGTTATCTTATGATCATGACAATTAATGAAATGAATTAGGCCTTGGCGGTAGATCACTTGTTAGAAAAATTGATTTATTTAACTAGCCAAATTGATAAATTGTTGATCGGTAGTCGTCTTTGAAAATACCTTGTTGTTGATCGAACATTAGCATGTTGGTTAGATATTTAGTTTTGGAGGACTAAATTTCTCGATTAAAATTCTTTCTTGTTGGTACTTTCTTGTCGATAAGTCCATTTCTTGATGTTGGGTTATCACATCTTTGACCTAAGTTCATTACGTGGCAGGTGCTTATAACGATGAATAAAACAATCATTCTTGTGCTAAGGTGGTAAGGGTTCAAGGCCCAATTTGTTGAATTAATTTGTCTAGCCTATTTGTGATTGAAGTGAAGATTCTAATCTTCTTTCAAGCGCTTAAAATCGAACAAACATCTATAAATATATTACATTCTTTTGGCCATAGGTAGACATGTTTCATCTCACGAATGCCATAGTCTACATAATTTGTGTCATCTTCTCAATTATGTTAGATTGGTCAATTTTGAAACATGTATATGTAATCTATTATTATTTGGGTTAATCATAAAGATCTTGCTCTTACACTCTAAGTATTGTTGCGTGCTATCGGTTATAGAAATGGTGCTATATTATTAGGAGCATACAATGTGGTCATTTTCTACAATATATAGATTTCAATGTGGTAAATTTACCTGTGTGTCCTATATTTTACAAGTCTTTGTTAAGTTACATTTTGTTATATGTAGATATCTGAATCACATTTTGCTAATGGCTTATTTTTGGCATATTAATTTTGTTTAGACATGTGTTTACTTTTAGCATATTACTTTTGTTTAGACATGTGTTTACTTTCAACATATTACTTTTGTTTTTATCTCGGCATATGTTAGAGTTTAGGTTGCGTAACCTCGTCTCCCGTTCGAAGTGCTTATTTATAAATATCTTTGGAATAGCATATTTATAAGGCGATCTCGAATTTCCACGTTTTTTGGGCGATTCGAGATATATGGTTGGGCAAGTTCTGGCTATGTTGTACAACGGAGTTGATTTTTGCGTTTCCGGTGTTCTCCGGGATACACCCCTCTTGACTTTTGTCGAGGCGTGTATCGGAGAAAGGCGGATCTTCAAAATTTTCTCTGAAGTTTTTCAAAACTGCAATTAAGATAAGGACCAAACCTATTTAGAGATTAGGGGTTATCGTTGGTCGTATTTAGTTGGTCAGGGAATATTGCATGTTATGTAAACACTAACTTGTCTTCTTGTGTTGCTATTCTTGCATTAGTACTTTAATGCTCATATTCTCTGTTGATGTTGTGAAATCTGAAACTTGTCGGATAAGAAAACTCAAAATGTTAAACTAGAGAGCATCGGCCAAATGGCAGACAGTAGAAAAGTCTTTGCTTTGAGGGGCGAACATGGTTCCAACTACTCAAGGGGAGTAAGGTGAGGAAGGAGGGACCAAACAAAGGGGCTCTGAGGGAAACCCTTGAGTTCTCCTTCAATGCCAGAGTGCACGGGCCCTCCTAAGTACAAAGAAGGCGTCTGGGTCATTTATTGGCCAATTGGTGAGGAGAGTGCCCATAACAATTAAGGATTGGAGAAAGGATGTTTGGTGGGAAAAATCGGTTGTGGGGCGAGGTTAAGAGTAAATGGATTATAGGCGGGGCGATGAACCCTGGCCGAGGCAGTTGCGCCTTGAATAGGATGGGTGTGGCCTTGAGGCACTTCAAGACCCTTATGCCTGAATCGTCTTTGAAAGGCCGTACACCATTAAAGTATCCATTTGTGACCCGATGTTTGGGGGAGTTCACGAGGATGAAGAATGCCAGAAAGGGTTGGAAGAAGGCAGTCGGAGGCTTAACCACCGCACCACCTCGGTACATGCGGCTATGAGGGGAAAGGGAGTGGGGCGACAAGCGGAAGTCGCTAACTCGGGATGGTGATGCCTTACTCCCAATATCAGGAGGCGGGCCATGGCCCAGGTATTAGCGAGGACAAAAACCCACGGGCAGCAGTTGCAAACCACCTTTCTGCTCAAGTCGTCTCTACCATCGTAAGACATCTAACTTAGTACAATACAATTGACCCAACTTGTTGTATTTCAAATCTAATTGTACTAAGCATTACGGGAAGAGGTAAGCTAGCGAAAAACGGGGACCTTCTTGAGCCAAGGGTCGGGGACATCCTGCTCTGCGATCGGGAAGTCCGACCATAAGGGCGGGTGCTTGCCGTGGGGCGGGACACCGAAGAAGTCCTACTTTCAAGATGACTCTGCGGTGCCAACTCAAGGTCATGGCCACGTGCGGGCGCCTCAACGCACTAAGGGGAGGCGGTGAGGGAGGAGATTAAGGAGGAGATGAGGGGAGATCTTTCGTGAGGAAGAGATAAGAGGAGATGAGGGGAGATGGCGGCCGTGAGGATCGCTTTGGGGCAGATGATGGCGATGATTTCCCAGTCGAGCCGGATGCCCTCGACTCCGTAGAAAGTCGTGCCCGACCTATCTTTCGGTTCCAAAAATAATCTGACCGGTCCCCGGTGAAGGTAATAATTAATTTTTAGTTCAAGCTCGAGTGTAACTCCCAATGTTTTTCCTCAAGTTGTACACTTCTTGCGGGTGCTGCAAGTGCCGGCTCACCATCTTGACGGAGGATGGATTTCCGTCGAGGCCCGGAGTTGCATTTCCATGCGCAGAGACCGACCTTTGTGCATGGTCGGCTGTGGGGAAGGGCTACATGAGGTGCGGTGGACTCGTCCCGAAACCTTATCACATGTGGATTTCCCCCCCAACGAAGATATCACCACTCTCGGGCAACCGCATGTCTTCATCAAGTGGCCCCGGCGGGTGTCGTCTTGGTCAAGGTAAAAAGTCCTCCACGTCTTCTCTACCATTCTTACTCTGCGATAAGTTAAATATATCGGTGCTTCGTGGTTCCTCCTCCCTTTGCTCCTGCTCCTGCTCCTGCGCTTTGATCCCTCCGCTCCTCACTTTGCTCACCGCTCTGCCTTTGATCCTCTTGCTACCTGCCTTTGCTCCTGTCCTCCCGTAGAACCACGGAGGCCTCAGACTCCGTACAACCACAAAGGCCTCGAGACTCCTTCCGAAGGGGCAAAGGCAGCCAGAGGCCACGCCCCTTAAGGTACTGAAAACCCTTGCCCGACCTCGGACACTCCTTGGCCCGAAAGAAAAGTCGGCCAGGGCCCACAGGCACCCAAATGATTATAAGGCCTCGAGCATGGAAAGCCCCACGATTGCCGCCTGGCCCGAATAGCTAGGCAAGTGGACTCGCCTCCTCCATGGATGGTACCTTGATAAGGTGAAGGGGGAAAGGCGTCGAGTCGACTTCAGCGTGAAGTATAAAATGGTACATTTTCACCATTGGAGAATGGAACATTCCCGTCGATTTTGAGGATCTATTCGTGTGTACCAAATGAAAGCCGTCGATATTTCTACTTTACGATCATGGGTTTTGTGAGTATCACCCATTTGTTGCTCATGACTTTTATAGGATTTTGCATTATGTTTTCTCACATTCAACACGAGTTGCGGGATAATGAGACAACGGCCGGTGGCGAATCTACGAAGTTGGGTTTTCGACCCAGCTTGTGTCTGCGATCATGGCTAAGGCTTCAACAGGGGTTGTTGCTACATCAAGGGGTTTCAAATTTGAGTCGAAGGGACTTCATTGTATTGGTACCCAGGAGTAAGTAGTACTTTTCGATTCAATTACATGCGCACTTAAAACCGTCGTGAACTTATTTCCTTGCACTACATTTTATTTAATAAGCAACCATTGGGTTCTACTCGTCCTCGTTAAGTGAAAACCAAGTCTACAATTTCTTTCGATCGAGAAGAGGCCGATGGCATCTGCGATCAAGCCTCCCTTTGGAAAGCGCATTATTGAAACCTAACACATCGAGGAATTTAACTTCGTTTATTTTTTTTGACTCAATGGTGCTCTCCAATGTATGTAGGGGTTTCTCGGACTATTCGATGAAGGAGGGCCGCCTGACGACAAAAAGGGCAAGACAACTGCGGTATAAGCGATTTAAGGTACAAGTGCCTAGCATATATATGATTAATTTTTTGACATCTAATCTTCGTGGGCTGAATTTCTTTTTCTTTCTTGCATTGCCATCAACAGGCGGCGGTGACCATTCGGCTTCTATGTCATCGATTACATGCTCATCGTGGTTGACAACTCCACCATTTCCCTAAGGTATAATTTTCTAATCTGAAAAGTATTAGATTTAAAATAATACAAAATAATTCTATTGGAACACCGGCATTATCTAAAAGCACTAGTATTAGTTAGCTCTACATGAAACACTAGTGTGGTCCAATCCGCGTGAAGCTTCTAAAAACGGTTTCTAATGAGAATATTGTTCCATTTGAATTTTAGTAGAAAATTACATCACTATATTTTTGCTTGGCCTTAGGAATTATCTTTTTAAAATATTTGTTATTTGAGAATCAAAAGATAGAATCAATAAAAAGCAAGAAAATTTCACCTCTTACATTATGTGTCTATTGTTTTTGATCCTTGATTCGTCTATAATTTGTGATTGATGGTAGGCGTTAAACAACGTTTTACAACGCTATAGACAAATATAATGGCATGAAAGTAACTTTTTACATTTTCCTTTCAGCGCATTGAGGCATTACTCAATGTCTTTACTAGAATATTAGCTTCTCACATTTGGAATTTTTTTTTTTGAATTAATCTTTTATAATCCAAATATTTTCTAAACACCTTGTAGTTCTGTCTATTTTTGTGATTGCCCCTAATACTTATCTATGTTTCCCTAATTTTATGTCGTGCATAATAATATACATAGCCTTTTACATAGAAATTTTGAAACTGAAATTTCGTCATTTCTTTTTAAGAAGATCAATATCCCCGGAAAGTTTAGACAACAAAGCACTCAACAATTTCAAGACCACTTATGCAGTCTTTAAATTATTCAAGGAATGGCCGGTTTGAGTCTGGTGTTGTCCATTGTAAACAATATAATATATGTTTGTAATTAAAGGGTTTCCATTGTTTGAATTGTCAATTTTGTGTTGTTAATTGTGAGATATATATATTGTGTTTGTTTTAAACGTTTTTTGGGAAATTGAAAATGGCACACCCCTTGGGTTGGAATGGTTTTTAGGGAATATTGTTTTAATCTGTGGTTTTTTAAGGAAATTGAAAAATGGCCACCCATGGGAGAATCGGTTCTTTAAGGGAAAAGTGATTTGGATGAACCTCATCGGTCGGTTCTTTAAGGAAGTGATTCGATGACCCTATCATCGAATCGGTTCTTTAAGAAAAGTGATTCGATGAACAATCATCGGAATCGGTTCTTTTGGGAAGGATTACGATGAAATTATCATCGAAATCCTTTTTTAAAAAAGGATTACGATGATCAATCATTCCCAAATTCTTCCTTTTTGGAACCGATTCGAATGTTATCGAATCCTTTCAAAAACCGATTGATGTCCAATCACTTCCCTCAAAACCGATTGAACCATTTTAAGATTAAAAAGATTACGATTGCTTACCTCATATATGAAGGAAGAGGACAAGAAGATTCTAAGAAAAAAGAACCGATGGCTTGGAAACTTGCTCCCAAGTATTTGTGAGCTTAACAACCAAGAATTCTAGCGAAAAGAAGGCTATTAAACAAAGGGAACTTAACCCCAAAATCTTTGGTACCCTAGTTCCAAACTCGGAATTAGCGAGAAGTTCCTATTACCCAAAGGAAAGGGCCCTCCTAAAAACCAAACCCGTTTAACTCCAGGCCTGGGTTGGAATCGCCCCCTTAAAAAATGAAATAAAAATTTAAATATATATTATATATTATATATTAATATTATTTAAATATATATTATGTTATATATATGTATGTATATATATGTATGTATATATATTATTATATATAATATATAAATATATATATTATATATATATGTGTGTGTGTGTAGAATACAAATACATATATATACAGAATATATATCAGGCGAAAATTGGTGCAAACCACCAATTCCATAAAAACTCCGTTAAAAATCACCTGTAAAGTTTTGAAAAATTCTCAAAAAACCATATGTAGGGGGAGTGAACCTCTACAACCCTGCAAAATTTGAAGTTGAAACTCAATCGCATTTGAAAGATATAAAAAGACAAAGTCAGCATAAATAGTAATTTTTCTGTTTTTGGCACTATTCTTTTTGCTGTTTGTCTTTTTCATATCTTTCAAATGCGATTAAGTTTCAACTTTCAAGTTTAATAATTTCCAAATAACCAATATACATACACATAGATATATATAGTTGCATCTCCTGGTAGTATGTACTTCCGACTTATATACCGCTTAAAAAAAAAACTATACATCTTTATCCTTTTGACAATACTCTAATAATGATTATAAGATATTTCAAAGTGAGTTCCAAAAATTTTTCATCAAAATCCACTTTTTTAAAAACATAATTTGTGTATATACTTCTTTTAGTATGAAAAATGGTATATAACAAAAATAAAGGCCTTCAATGAAAATTTTGAACTATATGCATTTAAGTATCATAGAATTGAGGAGTATAACTTTTTTAAATAGTATATTGGAAGTAGAAGTATGTACACCTACCAATAAGGAAATGATCTTAAATTTTTTTCACAAAACTTCCGTTGGTTTCAAGTTGAAACTCGAAGACTTCCGGTAAGCCCAAAAATCTCTCATCAATACTTATCACAAATCTAGAGTTATCAGTTACCATCGCATGGTCTCACAATCTCTTAATAAGTATCTTGACAAACACCTCAAAATACAAAATTTAAGTTTATTTTTAAAGGTTGAAACACAAAGGGTTTGCAAAAACCACAAATGGTCCATCAAAAGGGACTTGTGTAACATTGCAAAATTTAGAGCCATTTAAAATTTTCTCATTTTCAAATTTTGTGTGAATTTAAAATTCTCTCTCAAGGGTGTTCATACCAAATTGAATCAATTTTATAAGTTGAAATGAGTTCAAAAATAATTTATTTGGGTTTCAAAAGTCTAGAAGTATTTTTGAGATTTTTTTGAAATTTTCCCTAATTTACTTACTATTTATATTGGCCTTTTTGCTTTTTCTGAATTTTCCTAAAAAGAAAAACCTTTTTAATTCTCAAATCTCCTCTGGGTGACACTCCCTGCAGCCCACTTCCTTTTTCCTACCACCCAACTCACCTCCTCTTCGTGTTGTCCATGGCCCGGGCCACATTACCTCAAACCCTAGCCTGTGCAATTTTCATCGTCGGATTTGATGGCATGGTCGATATTGAGACACGTAGCCGCACATTGTGGACTGCCAGATCATTGCCTCGTGGACTACCCGAATGGAGCCACGTCGCGTCTGTCGTCTCGGCCGAACTCCCTCCGCTTGCTTGAATCCCGGCTTTGCCACTTTTTCCTCACGTGTTCACCTTGCATTTAGGTGGTTTCTCTTGGCATGCGTGCCTTTATTTATTGCTTAGCTCTTCTCTCTTTTCCATACTTCGTCGCTTGTTTTTACTTGGGTCATCGCCAAGGTCCAAACCCTAAGCCCTGTAGTGCTCTAAGTTTTTTCACCGACGGTGAGCATCCGCCACGTCGTTGGTCCTATTGGGATCCTGTTCCCAGCTTTCTTTTGCCCCTAGCTTTCTTTCCAGCGGTTTTGCCCTTGGCCGCTTCTTCTTCCTTAGCTCGGTGGTTGCTTGTTGCTCGTGAGACCACAGGCCGCCGCCTCTGGGATGCATAGGCGCGTGGCGCCAGCCGCTCCATGTCCGCCATATCTCACCCTTAAGCGACGCGTTGGGTGCTAATCACCACGCCACGGCCGGCATGTAAGCCTAGCCCTACGTGGCATGCCACGTCACCTTGGTCCACCACGCCGACGCTTCTCTCCTCAGTGCACCTGGTTCATGGTGAACCGAACCACTGACGCGTGGGCCCCACATATCGGTGGATTTTCAATTCCTTTTCCCTTTTTGTGAAAATCCTGAAGTTCCATCCAATCGGATCATGCCACATGTCACCCTTTTTCTTTTTCTTGATTTTCTGATCCGAGTCACTTCCAAGAGCCCGTTTGAGCTCTGATTTTAGCGATTCAAAATTTTAAATTCATCCAAATTCAAGATATACCTTTCAGTACCATTCTTTTTAATTTTTGAGTTTTATTTGTATTTCTTTTAATTATTTGTTCTCGTTTCACGTGTTGATAACGTCGTCAAGCTCAACCGGATCAACAGTTAGAGGTAGAACCACCACATTCAAAAAGCAAGTCTTCCTTGATCATGTTGATCCCAAAATTCCTAAAATGCTTTTGTTATTTTAAATTATTGCATGTTTACTTTTTATGTAATATACTTTAAATATAGTCTTAAGGTTTGAATTATTATACTCTCATTGGCATTAATCAGCGAACTATTGGCACCATAGATGATATTAGTTATTTTATTTGGTGATAACTAGTAGAGTAGCATGGGGCGGTAAATTGTTTAATCCAACCGCGTTCCATATTATACTATTATTGGAATCATTTCAAAGTTTTGTTTAATCTCATTTGTAAAGTTGTGGCAATTGGTATTAGGTTGTTGTTTAAATGAAATAAAGTGGAAAAATGGTTTAGACCAGAGCGGATGGATGTTTGGCAGGTACAGGAGGATGCACGATACCTTATAAAGGGAATGCTTTACCCTAGTCAATTAAGGACTGAAGTGTGCGTTACCATGGACCAAGCACTATCGTATAACCACAAATCTATATATGTATGACTGGGATAATTAATTTATGTGTCTCGTTATTAGCTTCGCCAATTGGTGGACTATGTGTTAGATAGAGGCAGGCGTCAGAGGGGGCTTCTGACTGGGTGGATCGAAACCTTTAGTGGTGAAACCTTAGCGAACGAGGTTAATAACGAGGTTGTCATTGTAAAAGTCTTGTCATGATCTTTTCGCTAATACATCAAAGGAATTGTGTTAATTATATGGCAACAAGAGACAATCATATCTTATAGGTAAAGCTATATACACTTTGGAGTTTAAAACTACTTAAAACCAACTACGGTCAAAGATGGGCGAGGCGCTTGCACATTGTAGAATTTTTATGGTTTTATTGTAAATAAAAATAATGGGTTAGGAATATATGAATGGTTGAACTCTTGGGTTGTAGTTTGGCGGTTGGAGCCAGTTAGGTAGTTGAAACATGTTTTAATTGCATATCAAGTTCAATTATTGCAACTACATTTGGTTAAATGATGTTTCGTGAAATTACCAGTCGTATTTGAAGTTAATGTTAATTTATACTAAAAGAGCCATATTATACCTTCAATTATTTAGTCTTACATATAGTTATCATGCATTATGTTTTCAAGTCCGGGATACATTTTATACTCACCCTTACAACATCCTAACTTTTCACCGAGGTGTACACAGAAGCAGATGGTGATTACGAATTCTTTGCATCTGTTACGATGAAGACGATCCGGATTACTAAGGCGTATCCTAGTCGATTGCCTGTTGGACAAATAGATGGACTTATCTTACTGTTGTTTATTTCGTTTTTTTTGTTACTTTACTAAACTCAAGCTATATATATGGCTATTTATTTGTAATGGTTGTCCATAAGATTGATAACTTTTGCTTAAGTAATATTAGTTAACTTCGTGGTATAGATATATTATTATCATTTTTTCATTGTATACACTAGTTTAATCCGAAACTAGTATAATTATACAGAAAGTTCAATTTAAAATTCGATCCCGACAACTCGTGATCCATACATCCTTGCACTATTAACTACGTGCCAATTTTCAGTACGCTGAAAATTGAAGTCTCTGGATCTCGATAAGTGACCGGAACTCACGAGGTGACAAAGCTGAAGCATTTACCTACTCTTAACTTTATTTTACCAAGGATCAGGTGATTTCTACTGTGTTCCTAGTTCGTAGAGAGCAAACCGTACGCACGTACAGTGTGTCGTCGGTTCAGCAGGGCTATCCGCCATGTTATAAGCAACAGAGCTTGCTTGCTGCCTTGGAGTTTTCCTCGTGAGAATCTGACACGATATGCACGGGTGCAATGGTGCATGATCCAGCTAGCTATATAATCCTTTGCTTGATGGTGATGTGTTTCAATTTGGACCGTTCACTTCGTATAAATAACTAATTAAGCTCTAAGAATCTATTAATAAAAAGGAGGCTGGCGTACTACAGAATGTTGGAAGAAGTCCTACTTAAGTCAGACTGCTTCAATCTACTGGCCGATTATGTAGTCTAAGCTGGAAAAGAGATCCCATACAGTCCTATTGCAGGTGGATCGTTAGATAAAAAAACGATGATCCAGATTTTTCAAAAGTATTGTTAAAAACAATGTGTAGATTTTTTTACCATAGCAAATTTTACATTCAGGTACTTATCACCCAAGTATGGGGTGATATTACCTGAATTTTAAGTTTTTTATATTTAGGTCCTTAACTCCAATATGGGCAAAAATTTTACATTAGGGTCCCTATTGCCGAATATAGGGCGATCGCCCTATATTGGAGACAATGCCTATTTTTACAAAAAACTTTTTTCGTTGATTAGTTTTAAAAAAAGATTTAAAATAAATATTAAATAAAAAATTCCCCAGACACGTAGCCTTCAAACCCGATACTTGGGCTGAGTTTGCTCACGTCCAACTAAATAAGTACAACTCGATGACAAGGTCATCTATAAATAGGGATGGCAACGGATCGGGTTGGGTCGGGTTTATAAAATCGATCCGATCCAAAACCCGAATTAAAAACCCGCCCGAACTGAATACCCTATCGGGTAAAAAATATACGAATCCGAACCTGGTGCAGGATCCGGCGGAAACTGACGGGTTTTGTATATGGGTGGTAATAGATTGGGCCGGATGTGGGTTTTGAAAATCCAACCCGACAAAAACCCAAACCCAAAAACCCGAGCCAAACCCCGGTTACCAACCGGGGTGCGGTGGGTGAAAATTAAAACGAACCCATTTGGTCCAACGAAGAATCTAATTAAAATTAAAACTGAACCCGACCCGTCGAATCAAAACCCGTGGGTTCAATTGCTATCCCTATCTATAAAAGCTGTTTTTTGTTTTCGAACTAAAAATAGTTTTTTAAGTCTTTTAATAAATAATTAATTTTTTCTCTATAATAAACTGCAAAAGTAGATTTAACCCAGTTTTTAAGTCCTTGTTAGTTATATATAACTTTTAGTTTATGTGAAAAACTATTTAAAAGATGAGTTATTTAAAGAGTTTAGTATTTTATCAAAACAAGATGGCTTGAAGCTCCCAATCACGGCCGTAGAGACATCAGTTGGCCGTTGCGAATCACCTGTCGTACTGTTGGCCATTCGCGTTTCTCCAGGGCCGCGCGCGTCAATCATGGACGGCGCTCTACGCGCGTACACCTGTGCGCGCGCTGCGCTCCGAGCTGCGCGCCCCGGCCCGGTCAGTACTACGTACACGTACGTGCCGCAAATTTCGCCTGCTGCTGTACATGTGCAGTCAGCAAGCCGAGTACCAACCAGTAGCTAGCTATCCGACGGATTCTCTTCTAAGCTCTCCGATAGTCCCTTTAATTAAGTTAAAGCGTCTTATCTCCGGGATTTCGCGGGTGAAAGAAAAAAATGGGAGAAAGATATGGTAATTCTTAATGTATAATCCTTTATAAGATTCCAAAGGCACTTATTATCTATTACATGTGGGTCAATATTTAATTTTATAGACAATACTTGCCTTTCTATTAGAGATGTTGTCATATTTATTTATCTATAGAATGGCTTTATTTTTATAAAGTCTTATTGGAGATGCCCTAATAGGAAACGGCTTTCGTGCCAGTGCGATCAATGAATGCATTGGTTGTTTGGTTCAAGATCGAGTTGGATCTGTTGCTTGTTATTTCCGCGCTAGTTGCTAAATCCGTTGCTTATTTGGTTCAAGATCATCGAGTTTGATCCGTTATTTGTTGTTTCGCGCTAGCTGCTAAAGCCGACGGTTGTTTTGTTCAAGGTTGTTCTTTCACGCTGGTGTGGCTAATTCCGTTGCTTCTTTGGTTCAAGATCTGAGTTGCTGGATCCATTGCTTGTTCCTTCGAGTGCTTGGTTTGAGGTCGGGGATCTGGCCGGCCGGCACTTTTGTCATGAGCGGCATGTACGAACGTGTACGCGAGATTCCTTCGGTTTTCGTGTGCATGTGACAAGGCTGCAGCCAGCCGTCTTGCGTGCGTTTCCGGCGATTAGAGCATCTCCAGAGAAGTTCTAAATAGGTTCTTAATTATAATTATAGGATTTTTGATGGAAAAAACCAACGAGGTTGTATTTTGAGAAAAATTATCAAAATAGGTTTAGGACTCGGAACCTGTAAATTTATTTGGCACACTCCTCTCGGCCCCATCCCTATTTGCGTCCCGGAGTTGAGTTTAGGGTCTAATTCTTTGAGTCAATAGTTATCTTGGGTCCTAATTCTTTTAGTTTAGGCCCTATTTTGAGGTATAGGACTCTATTTTAAGGCCCGATTGTTGGAGATGCTCTTAGGGTGGTCATTTTTAAACCGAAATGGAATTAATCAAATTAATCGGTTATTTTAGTTTTTTGTTTTTAATTTTTTTGTTTTAAAAGCGAAAATAATCGAATAACCAAATAACTCATGTACAATACTATTTTCATAATGTTCTTCCAAAAGCTACTAAACAATTCTTATATTCTAACAAATTTATGCATTTGTTTGGTATAATCATATGATCTATTATTTATACTATAATGACCTATGAATATTGTATGGATTTATCCCTACTGTGTTACGATATGAGAAGGACTAAATCTAATCTATCTAGTGTTTATTCACATTTGGTTAACAAAAAACCAAATTAACGAAATAAATATTTTAGTTAATTTGATTTGATTTTTCATTTTGGTTCAAGAAATTCGGTAGCTAGTTTCAAATGTTGGGGAAAAATAAGTAAAATTTATTTATTCTTGAATATGCATATAATTATTGTCTCGTTAAAAACCTTATATCGATTTGGGTACCCAATAAGAAAAAAAGTACAATAACTATGTATATATACATAGACTCAAGACCAAGATGGTCAAAGTGACTATTGTGCCCGTGTTTTTGGATCCCGGTCCTAATATTATGTGCCTCTATACCTAGTTTCTATAATTATGTTTTTATTACAATGTAGTTATAAAACCTAATAAAATTATAAATGTATTATAATATATCTATTATAATTTATTTATAAAACCTAATAAATCTATTAAAAATATTGTCGCAAAAAAGAATATTATGTACCCAACAAAATTATTGTAATTGGACTCATGAATTATTTGTAATTGGATTAAATAAATTATTAATTAATTGGGGTTGCAAAATATGGGTCCTCAAATATGTGTGCTATATTCTGCCTCCTATAGAATATGGCCGCTGAATATGGTCCTCAAAATATTTATGTAGGATGTGCGATTTTTAGAATTAGCTACCGTCCGCAGAAGTTAAATATAAGTGCGCGGTTTCAGAGGTTCCTCCCACGCCGCCTCCCGCCTCCCGCCTCCCGCGCTCGATCCTGCCTCCCCGCCTCCTCCGCCGCCTTCCCGCCTCCTCGCCGACCTCGCCTCCTGCTAATCACCGCTTCCCGCTTCGCTTCTCAGAGAACCACAGAGGCCTCCGAGACTCAGACAACCACAAGAGGCCTCCGAGACTCCTTCCGCCAAGAGGGCAAGCCGACAGAGACACACACTCTTAAGGTACCAAAAGCCCATCGCCTCGACTCCTGACACTCTTCGCCCGAAAGAAGAGTCGCCCAGCCAGCTGTGCACCTCAGATGATTATAAGGCCTACGAGCATGGAAAGCCCCCGATTGCATCGCATTTAATCGAATGAGCTAGGCAAGTGGACTCGCCTCCTCCATGGATGGTACCTTGATAAGGTGAAGGGGAAGAGCGCCGAGTCGACTTCAACGTGAAGTATAAAATGGTACATTTTCACCGCGAGGAGAATGGAACATTCCCCGCCGCTTTGAGGATCTATTCCGTGTGTACCAAATGAAAGCCGCCGATATTTCTACTTTACGATCATGGACGCCGTGAGTATCACACCATGTAGCTTGCGCCATGACTTTTATAGGATTTTGCATTATGTTTTCTCACATTCAACACGAAGTTGCGTGATAATGAGACAACGAGCCGTGACGACCTTAATCTACACGGTTGGGTTTGTCGAATTCGAGCCAGGTTCGCGATCATGGCTAGGCTTCAACCGGGTTCGCTGGTTAGCTACATCAAGGGGTATTGCAAGTCGAGTCGAAGAAGGACTTCATTGTATTGCCGCACTCACGAGGAGTAAGTAGTACTTTTCGATTCAATTACTTGTACGCACTTAAAACCGCTCAGTGAACTTATTTCCTTGCACTACATTTTATTTAATAAGCAACCATTGGTTCTACTCGCCCTCGCTCCGAAAGTGAAAACACAGCCTACACATTTAACTCGACGAGAAGAGACCGATGGCATACGCGATCAAGCTTCCTTTGCGTAAGTAAGCGATTATTGAAACCTAACACATCCGAGGAATTTAACTACGCTTATTTTTTTTGACTCAATGGTGCTCTCCAATGTATGTAGGGTTTTCTCGACTATGTCGATGAAGGAGGGCCGACGACGACAAAAAGGGCAAGACATCGCAAAGATAAGCTTATTTAAGGTACAAGTGCCTAGCATATATATGATTAATTTTTTGACATCTAATCTTCGTGGGCTGAATTTCTTTTTTCTTTCTTCAGCAAAGTACATCAACAGGCAGCGGTGACCATTGCGGCTTCTATGTCATGCAAGACATGCTCATCGTGGCTCAAGAACTCACACCATTTCCTAAGGTATAATTTTCTAATACGACCAAGTATTAGATTTATGAAGTAATACAAAATAATTCTATTGGAACACCGCATTATCTAAAAGCACTAGTATTAGTTAGCTCTACATGAAACACTAGTGTGGTCCAATCCAAAACGTGAAGCTTCTAAAAGACTTGCATACATGACGTAATATTGTTCCATTTGAATTTTAGTAGAAAATTACATCACTATATTTTTGCTTGGCCTTAGGAGTATCTGCTTTTAAAATATTTGTTATTTGAGAATCAAAAGATAGAATCAATAAAAAGCAAGAGAGAATTTCACCTCTTACATTATGTGTCTATTGTTTTTGATCCCGCGATTAAGCGCCTATAATTTGTGATTGATCGTATGCTCGACAACGCTTTTACAACGCTTATAGACAAATATAATGGCATGAAGGAGTAGCTTTTTACATTTATCCTTTCAAATGATTGAGGCATTACTCAATGTCTTTACTAGAATATTAGCTTCTCACATTTGGAATTTTTTTCTGCTTTTGAATTAATCTTTTATAATCCAAATATTTTCTAAACCCGCTTGTAGTTCCCGCTTCATTTTTGTGATTGCCCCTAATACTTATCTATGTTTCCCTAATTTTATGTAATGCATAATAATATACATAGCCTTTTACATAGAAATTTTGAAACTGAAATTAATACAACTATTTCGCTTTGCGTAAGATCAATATCCCCTGTAAGAGTTTAGACAACAAAGCACTCAACAATTTACAAGACCACTTATGCCAAAGGTATCCGTTAAAAGTTATATCGAGGATGGCAGTTTAGAGATCCCGACGATCGCATTAGTCCATATGTAAACAATATAATATATGTCAATGTGATATGTATCGAGGAAGTCCATGTAATCGATTGTCATGTTTGTGTTGTCTATTGTGAACCACTATGATATATATGTGTTGTAATTAAAGCGCTTCGCTCGTGAATGTGATATATGCATCCCGCCCTCTCGTGGTTGTGAATGTGATGATATATATATTGTGCATATTGTTTTAATCAGCTTTTTTGGAGAAATTGCAAAATGGCACACCCCAATGGGTCATCGAATCCGTTCTTTAAGGGAAGTGATTGTGATGATACCATCATCGAATCGGTCTTTAAGGGAAGTGATTCGATGATTATCAGAATCGGTTCTTTAAGAAAAGTGATTCGATGATTCATTCATCAATCCGTTCTTAAGAAGTGATTCTCGATGATCATCGATGATTCTTTAATCGAAAAGTGATTCGATGATATATCATCGAATCGCCTCTTTGTGGAACCGATTTCGATGAGTATATCATCGTAATCACTTTTCTTAAAAGAACCGATTCGATGATGGGGTCATCGTAATCACTTCCTTAAAGAACCGATTCTCGATGATGGTATCATCACAATCACTTCCCTTAAAGAACCGATTCTCGATGACATTTTATCACGACGGGTCAAAACCGATTCTCGATAGCTCCACCTCATCACTATCGAAGGACATCAGATCGCGACTAGAACCGATTCTAATGATAAAAAAGAACCGATTCTGATGTGCCGTTCTGCAGTAGTGAGTAGAGCTTAAGGACAAGCAAGAGTTCCGCAGGAGGAGTCGAACAAGCAAGAGTTCCGCAGTAGAGCTTAAGGAAGAACTTGTAACTCCCAAGCTCTGTACTGTACTAGTCTCCAACACTCTTTAAGCAATCTAGCAGGAAGTAAGGCTATTACCCAAGGCAAAGGGGACCTGAACCTGGGTAAAATCTTTGAGTCATCCCTAGTTCATAGACGCTTGCCAGCAAGGAGTCTCTAGGGTTAGCCACCAAGACGCCTCACAACCAAACCCGGTCTCAGACTCCTGTGCTGCTGTGAATACGCGACAATATATATATATATATATATATATATATATATATGTATATATATATATATATGTATATATATATGTATGTATATATATGTATGTATATATATGTATGTATATATATATATATGTATATATATATATATATATGTATATATATATGTGTGTGTGTGTGAGATATATATTGATACATATATATACAGATATATATACAAAGGAATATATAAACCACCAATTCCAATGAAACCTATATAACTCTCTAAAATTACCATATGTGGGGAAGTGAACTCTTGTGAATTTGAAGTTGAATCAATCGCATTTGAAAGATATAAAAAAGACAAAGTCAGCATAAATAGTAATTTTTACTGTTTTGGCACTATTCTTTTTGCTGTTTGTCTTTTTCATATCTTTCAAATGCGATTAAGTTTCAACTTCAAATTTTGCAGGGTTGTAGAGGTTCACCTCCCTACATATGGTAATTTTTTGAGAATTTTTCAAAACTTCTACATGTGGTTTCCACGGAGTTTTCATGGAATTGGTGGTTTGCACAGAATATTTCGCCATATATACATACACATAGATATATATAGTTGCATCTCCTGGTAGTATGTACTTCCACGACTTATATACCGCTTAAATAAAAAAAACTATACATCTTTATCCTTTTGACAATACTCTAATAATGATTATAAGATATTTCAAAGTGAGTTCCAAAAATTTTTCATCAAAATCCACTTTTTTAAAACATAATTTGTGTATATACTTCTTTTAGTATGAAAAATGGTATATAACAAAAATAAAGGCCTTCAATGAAAATTTTGAACTATATCGCATTGCAAAGATTATAGAATTGAGGAGTATAACATATTCTTTTAAATAGTATATTGAAGTAGAAGTATGTACACCTCACCAATAAGGAAATGATCTTAAATTTTCTTTCACAAAACTTCCGTTGGTTTCAAGTTGAAACTCAAGACTTCCAGTAAGCCCAAAATCTCTCATCAATACTTATCACAAATCTAGAGTTATCGCCACCATCGCATGGTCTCACAATCTTTAATAAGTATCTTGACAAACACCTCAAAATACAAAATTTAAGTTTATTTTAAAGGTTGAAACACAAAGGGTTTGCAAAACCACAAATGGTCCATCAAAAGGACTGTGTAACATTGCAAAATTTAGAGCCATTTAAAATTTTCTCATTTTCAAATTTTGTGTGAATTTAAAATTCTCTCAAGGGTGTTCATACCAAATTGAATCAATTTTATAAGTTGAAATGAGTTCAAAAATAATTTATTTGGGTTTCAAAAGTCTAGAAGTATTTTTGAGATTTTTTGAAATTTTCCCTAATTTACTTACTATTTATATTGGCCTTTTTGCTTTTTTCTCAATTTTCCTAAAAGAAAAACCTTTTAATTCTCAAATCTCCTCGGTGACACTCTCGCAGCCCACTTCCTTTTTCCTACCACCCAACTCACCTCCTCTTCGTTGTCCATGGCTCCGGCCACATTACCTCAAACCCTAGCTCAGGCAATTTTCATCGTCGATTTGATGGCATGGTCGATATTGAGACACGTAGCCGCACATTGTGGACTGCCAGATCATTGCCTCGTGGACTACCCGAATGGAGCCACGTCGCGTCTGTCGTCTCTGGACCGAACTCCACTACCGCCGCCCGAATCCTGCAACTGCTGCCACTTTTTCCTCACGTGTTCACACTGCATTTAGGGTGGTTTCTCTTGGCATGCGTGCCTATTTATTGCTTCACCGTCTCTTCTCTCTTTTTCCATACTTCGTCGCTTGTTTTCGCCGCTTGGGTCATCGCCAAGGTCCAAACCCTAGCCGCTGCGTTTCAAGTTTTTCTCACCGACGGTGAGCATCCGCCACGTCTGCTGGTCCTATTGGGATCCTCGCTCCTACCGCTTTTGCCCCTAGCTTGGTCTTAATCCGTGCGGTTTTGCTCCTTGGCCGCTTCTTCTTCCTTAGCTCCGGTGGTTGCTTCGCCGCTCTAGTGAGACCCCCGAGCCGCCTTCGCTCGGCCGATGCATAGACGCTGCGGCGCCACGCCGCTTCCATGTCGCGCCATCGCCATCTCACCCAAGCAAGCGACGCAATGCTGCCGGCTACATCACCACGTCACGCTGGCATGTAAGCCTAGCCCTACGTGGCATGCCACGTCACCTTGGTCCACCACGCCGACGCTTCTCCTCAAGGCACTGGTTCATGGTGAACCAACCATCGACGCCAGGCCCCACATATCGGTGGATTTTCAATTTTTCCCTTTTGTGAAAATCCTCAAGTTCCATCCAATCGGATCATGCCACATGTCACCCTTTTTTCTTTTTCTTGATTTTCTCGATCCGAAGTCACTTCCAAGAGCCCGCTTGAGCTCGATTTTAGCGATTCAAAATTTTAAATTCATCCAAATTCAAGATATACCTTTCAAGACCATTCTTTTTAATTTTTGAGTTTTATTTGTATTTCTTTTAATTATTTGTTCTCGCTTCACGTGTTGATAACGCCGTCAAGCTCAACCAGATCAACAGCTAGAGGTAGAACCAAACCACATTCAAGAAAAGCAAGTCTTCCTTGATCATGTTGATCCCAAAATTCCTAAAATGCTTTTGTTATTTTAAATTATTGCATGTTTACTTTTATGTAATATACTTTAAATATAGTCTTAAGGTTTGAATTATTATACTCTCATTGGCATTAATCATGACGAACTATTGGCACCATAGATGATATTAGTTATTTTATTTGGTGATAACTAGTAGAGTAGCATGGGACGGTAGAATTGTTTAATCCAACTTAAACGTTCCAGTATTATACTATTATTGGAATCATTTCAAAGTTTTGTTTAATCTCATTTGTAAAGTTGTGGCAATTGGTATTGCAGTTGTTGTTTAAATGAAATAAAGTGGAAAAATGGTTTAGACCAGAGCGGATGGATGTTTATGGTGCACAGGAGGATGCACGATACCTTATAAAGGGAATGCTTTACCCTAGTCAATTAAGGACTCAAGTGTATGCTACTATGGACCAAGCACTATCGTAGATAACCACAAATCTATATATGTATGATCGATAATTAATTTATGTGTCTCGTTATTAGCTTCGCCAATTGGTGGACTATGTGTTAGATAGAGGCAGGCCTCAGAGGGGGCTTCTGACTGGGTGGATCGAAACCTTTAGTGGTGAAACCTTAGCTTAACGAGGTTAATAACGAGGTTGTCATTGTAAAAGTCTTGTCATGATCTTTCTGCTAATACATCAAAGGAATTGTGTTAATTATATGGCAACAAGAGACAATCATATCTTATAGGTAAAGCTATATACACTTTGCAGAGTTAAAACTACTTAAGTAACCGTACTCACGGTCAAAGATGGGCGAGGTACGCTTGCACATTGTAGAATTTTTATGGTTTTATTGTAAATAAAAATAATGGGTTAGGAATATATGAATGGTTGAACTCTTGGGTTGTAGTTTGGCGGTTGGAGCCGCTTAGGTAGTTGAAACATGTTTTAATTGCATATCAAGTTCAATTATTGCAACTACATTTGGTTAAATGATGTTTCGTGAAATTACCAAATGATTTGAAGTTAATGTTAATTTATACTAAAAGAGCCATATTATACCTTCAATTATTTAGTCTTACATATAGTTATCATGCATTATGTTTTCAAGTCCGGATACATTTTATACTCACCCTTACAACATCCTAACTTTTCACCGAGGTGTACATGTATGATGGTGATTACGAATTCTTTGCATCCGTTACGATGAAGACGATCCGATTACTAAGAAGCGATCCTAGTCGATTGCCTCTTGGACAAATAGATGGACTTATCTTACTGTTGTTTATTTCGTTTTTGCTGTTACTTTACTAAACTCAAGCTATATATATGGCTATTTATTTGTAATGGTTGTCCATAAGATTGATAACTTTTTGCTTAAGTAATATTAGTTAACTCGTGGTATAGATATATTATTATCATTTTTTCATTGTATACACTAGTTTAATCCAAACTAGTATAATTATACAGAAAGTTCGAATTTAAAATTCGATCCCGACAACTCGTGATCCATACATCCTTGCACTATTAACATGTGCCAATTTTCAGTACGCTGAAAATTGAAGTCTCTGGATCTCGATAAGTGACTGAACTCACGAGGTGACAAAGCTGAAGCATTTACCTACTCTTAACTTTATTTTACCAAGGATCAGGTGATTTCTACTGTGTTCCTAGTTCGTAGAGAGCAAACCGTACGCACGTACAGTGTGTCGTCGGTTCAGCAGGGCTATCCGCCATGTTATAAGCAACAGAGCTTGCTTGCTGCCTTGGAGTTTTCCTCGTGAGAATCTGACACGATATGCACGGGTGCAATGGTGCATGATCCAGCTAGCTATATAATCCTTTGCTTGATGGTGATGTGTTTCAATTTGGACCGTTCACTTCGTATAAATAACTAATTAAGCTCTAAGAATCTATTAATAAAAAGGAGGCTGGCGTACTACAGAATGTTGGAAGAAGTCCTACTTAAGTCAGACTGCTTCAATCTACTGGCCGATTATGTAGTCTAAGCTGGAAAAGAGATCCCATACAGTCCTATTGCAGTGGATCGTTAGATAAAAAACGATGATCCAGATTTTTCAAAAGTATTGTTAAAAACAATGTGTAGATTTTTTTACCATAGCAAATTTTACATTCAGGTACTTATCACCCAAGTATGGGGTGATATGTACCTGAATTTTACAGTGTTTTTTATATTTAGGTCCTTAACTCCGAATATGGGCAAAAAATTTTACATTCAGGTCCCTATTGCTCGAATATAGGGCGATCGCCCTATATTCGGACGACGAGTGCCTATTTTTACAAAAAAACTTTTTTCGTTGATTAGTTTTAAAAAAAGATTTAAAATAAATATTAAATAAAAAATCCCTGCATTACGTAGCCTTCAAACCCGATACTTGGGCTGAGTTTGCTCACGTCCAACTAACAGTACAACTCGATGACAAGGTCATCTATAAATAGGGATGGCAACGGATCGGGTTGGGTGCGGGTTTTATAAAATCTGATCCGATCCGAAACCCGAATTAAAAAACCCGCCCCGAACCTGAATACCCTATCGGGTAAAAAACTATACCCGAATCCGAACCCAGCGGGTACCCGAGATCCGACGGGTACCTGACGGGTTTGTGTAGTATGGGTGGTAATAGATTGGGTCGGATGTGGGTTTTGCAAAATCCAACCCGACAAGAAACCCAAACCCAAAAACCCGAGCCAAACCCGGCGGTTACCCAGAACCTGACGGGTACCCGTGGGTGAAAATTAAAACCCGAACCCATTTCGGGTACCCAACCCGAAGAATCTACAGGTAAAAATTAAAACTCGAACCCGACCCGATCGAATGCAAAACCCGTGGGTTCAATTGCTATCCCTATCTATAAAAGCTGTTTTTTTGTTTTCTGAACTAAAAATAGTTTTTTTAAGTCTGTTTAATAAATAATTAATTTTTCTCTATAATAAACTGCAAAAGTAGATTTAACCCAGTTTTTAAGTCCTTGTTAGTTATATATAACTTTTAGTTTATGTGAAAAACTATTTAAAAGATGAGTTATTTAAAGAGTTTAGTATTTTATCAAAACAAGATGGCTTGAAGCTCCCAATCACGGCCGTAGAGACATCAGTTGGCCGTTGCGAATCACCTGTCGTACTGTTGGCCATTCGCGTTTCTCCAGGGCCGCGCGCGTCAATCATGGACGGCGCTCTACGCGCGTACACCTGTGCGCGCGCTGCGCTCACGAGCTGCGCGCCCCGGCCGGTCAGTACTACGTACACGTACGTGCCGCAAATTTCGCCTGCTGCTGTACATGTGCAGTCAGCAAGCCGAGTACCAACCAGTAGCTAGCTATCCGACGGATTCTCTTCTAAGGCATCTCCACGGTGCCACTTTAGCCAATTATAAAGTCGCGCTTATCTCAAAGATTTTGCTTGGTGAAAGAGAAAAACGAGGAGAAAGATATAGACGGCTTACTAATGTATAATCAGCTATAACCGATTCCAAGGCACTTATTATCTATTACATGTGGGTCAATATTTAATTTTATAGACAATACTATACTAATCTATTAGAGATGTTGTCTATATGTTATCTATAGATGACATGGCTATTTTTTATAGCTAGTACTATTGGAGATGCCCTAATAGGAAACGGCTTTCGTGCCAGTGCGATCAATGAATGCATTGGTTGTTTGGTTCAAGATCGAGTTGGATCTGTTGCTTGTTATTTCGCGCGCTAGTTGCTAAATCCGTTGCTTATTTGGTTCAAGATCATCGAGTTTGATCCGTTATTTGTTGTTTCGCGCTAGCTGCTAAAGCCGACGGTTGTTTTGTTCAAGGTTGTTCTTTCACGCTGGTGTGGCTAATTCCGTTGCTTCTTTGGTTCAAGATCTGAGTTGCTGGATCCATTGCTTGTTCCTTCGAGTGCTTGGTTTGAGGTCGGGCGATCTGGCCGGCCGGCACTTTTGTCATGAGCGGCATGTACGAACGTGTACGCGAGATTCCTTCGGTTTTCGTGTGCATGTGACAAGGCTGCAGCCAGCCGTCTTGCGTGTGTTTCCGGCGATTAGAGCATCTCCAAGAGAAGTTCTAAATAGGTTGCTAATTATAATTATAGGATTTTTGATGGAAAAAAGACTCTAACAGAGGTTGTATTTTGAGAAAAATTATCAAAATAGGTTTAGACTGGAGTTCTCAGAGCTTATATTTGGCAACACTCCTCCCGCCCCATCCCTATTCGTAAGGCCCCCGAGTTGAGTTTAGGTCTAATCACGAGTCAATAGTTATCTTGGGTCCTAATTCTTTTAGTTTAGGCCCTATTTTGAGGTATAGGACTCTATTTTAAGGCCCGATTGTTGGAGATGCTCTTAGGGTCGGTCATTTTAAACCGAAATGGAATTAATCAAATTAATCGGTTATTTTAGTTTTTTGTTTTTAATTTTTGTTTTAAAAGCGAAATAATCGAATAACCAAATAACTCATGTACAATACTATTTTCATAATGTTCTTCCAAAAGCTACTAAACAATTCTTATATTCTAACAAATTTATGCATTTGTTTGGTATAATCATATGATCTATTATGCTTATACTATAATGACCTATGAATATTGTATGGATTTATCCCTACTCTGTGTTACGATATGAGAAGGACTAAATCTAATCTATCTAGTGTTTATTCACATTTCAAGTTAATCCTAAAAACCAAATTAACGTAAATCGAAATATTTTAGTTAATTTGATTTGATTTTTCATTTTGGTTCAAGAAATTCGTAGCTAGTTTCAAATGTTGGGGAAAAATAAGTAAAATTTATTTATTCTTGAATATGCATATAATTATTGTCTCGTTAAAAACCTTATATCCCAGTGTGGAGTACCCAGATAAGAAAAAGAGTACAATAACTATGTATATATACATAGACTCAAGACCGAGATGGTCAAAGTCGACTATTGTGCCCGTGTTTTCTGGATCCCTGGCCTAATATTATGTGCCTCTATACCTAGTTTCTATAATTATGTTTTTATTACAATGTAGTTATAAAACCTAATAAAATTATAAATGTATTATAATATATCTATTATAATTTATTTATAAAACCTAATAAATCTATTAAAAATATTGTCCATAAAAGAATATTATGTACGCCCACAAAATTATTGACAAGAATTGGACTCATGAGAATTATTGACTAGTAATTGATTCAGAGAATTATTAACGGTAATTAGGGTTGCAAAATATGGGTCCTCAAATATGTGTGCTATATTCTGCCTCCTATAGAATATGGCCCGCTGAATATGGTCCTCAAAATATTTATGTAGGATGTGCGATTTTTAGAATTAGCTACCGTGCTATTTTTTCAGAACTACCCACAAAATTATTTTTTAGAAATAGCCGACATGCGATTTTTTCTAATATAATGTGTTTATAAAACTGTTTGCACCAAGATATGGCAGGAATACATATGCATTGTTAGGCTAAGGATTAACAGATATTGTAGCCGGCATCGAATATGGAAGGAAGACTAAATTTTGGTTCTGGACGATATTTTTGGAAGAACTGTCTGGGTTGGGGCCGATATGGATTATACCTTGCAACGTGTTGAAAAAGGATATGATCGATCGATAACTATAAAAGACGGTCCAGGGCAAGCGAGAGAAACATACAACCCAATCAACCAACTCACATTACTTTTGTTTACTTTTTCTGTCAACTAGGAATAATTTCTGTAATTTAGACATTTGTAATCTGATTTGATCAATAAAGTTGTGCATCGCCAATTGTTGATTATCTTCGATTACGCCAATTAGGTTTGATTTTTCTTCGATCTTATTACGTATCGCCTTTTTGGGAAAAGATCTACCTTTACCATCTAATTAGTTCTAATTGACTAGTTAGACTTATCATTACTCTCTAATTTAATCGGTTTTTCGAATGTTTAGATCTAAGTTGATTGTTTTGATCAGATCGACTTTAAGTGGATTTTCAATTTATCTTACCGATTGCAAAATTGAATCGACTGGCACACCTTGATCTAGTGAACCCGGTACTCGTTAGGTGTGTTGCGGCCAATAAACACCTCTTCATGTTTTTTTACGCCAACAAAAACCTAATATAATTATAATGTATTTTTCCTAGAACTAGCCTCCACTCAACGAATAAAAAATGCGAGCTATAGTACCATGCATGGTACTGTAGCATGTAGCTGAGTGAGGACGCTGCAAGCAATTTTTTTAGTTTTGAATTCGCTGAGTGGTGACGCTGCAATACCACATGGGGCGTCGTGATATTGCAGTGCTCCACGTCCGCTACAAATCCAAATGCGATGCACCTCGTGCATGTCTTTTATGGGTCTGGGATTAAATTTGCAAAAAGAATCTGGTAGGAGCTATTTTTACAGAAAGTCTACCAAACGGTATACCGTTGGGAATCACTTCCAACGGTATACCATGGTTCATTAGGTTCGCGGGTAAGTTTCATTACCAGGTTTTACGGGTAAGTTTCATGATATCTCACGGATAAGTTCCATGGGTTTCATGAGGTTTCAAGTTTCATAAGGTTCGTGTTCATTAAAAAAAGTTTAGCATTGTCTTTGTCGATGAAACTTTTGGTTGAAACTTATCTATGAGACTTTTTTAATGAAATACTGAACCTTATGAAACTTGAAACCTCATGAAACCCATGAAACCTATCCGTGGAAACATCATGAAACTACCCGTAAAACCTAAGAAACTTACCCCTGAACCCATCGAATTGATGCTATACCGTTGGAAGTGATTCTCAACGGTATAGCGTGTGGTAGTTGCTAGGAGCGCTACAACAGTGAAATATTCGCAGCGTGCTGCGGGGCTTCTTGCGTGCGTTTCCTGCCATGTTACGTGCGTACGTACGTTGCCAGGTCGCTTCTACCTCCCATCCACTGCGTACTGCGCGCGCGTACGCACGATTTCATTGGATAAGAGCGTGTCCATCCCCGCCGATCCACGTCAGCCTCATCACCAACAGTGTACACGGGGATCGATCGATATGGCCAGCATGGATGCGTGTTTACGCATAGGAACGCATTGTCCATTGATAGATGCCAGGATTGAAATTTCGTTTCGTTTGAAATCTAGGATATTGCTAAAGAAATATCAGCAAGATATATAAATTTTAAATAAATTCTAGACAAACCATAAAAACAAAAATTTAAATCCAGAATTTTTTCTATCGAGAAAACCGAGATCTCGGTGAGATTTGCCGAGATCTCGGCTAGATCTGTATTTCAAAACTCGTCTACCTCCGATAAGCGAGATCTCACGAAATTTCGATAAGATTTTAATCTATAGATAGATGAATAAAGACGATTGATATTCGACCTAAGTCGTTGGAACGCGGCTAGATCAGGTTCTAAATTTCAGTGTTAATTTTTTTCTTTACGTACCACAGTTACCGAAATCAGGTTATTTTGGAAATTTCAATGTAATTTTACGACGAAACAATTGAACAAATATTCATATTTTTATAAAATTTGAATTTTTGATCAAATTCAAATGAACTCACCAAAATGTAATTTTGGGGCCACCGAAAGAAAGGAATTTGCCTAGATTAGCATAGGAGGAAGGCTGACTGGGCTTGCCAAATAATAAATTTACATCGTGTGTTGGTGTATAAAATGTGTTTATTCGTACATAGGTAGTATCCTCCGCGCCTTGGGGTTCAAGCGGCATGATACTATCAACGATAACCTGTTGCCTATTGGAAATTAATGTTAAATGCGACCGACACACAAGTGGCACGCGTCTATACAGCTAACGACCCCGCATCATTACTGGCGATCGGTCTAACTGCTCGTGCTCCACGAGGCCAAATTAAGGAGGGAGATGGATGGTAAGCGGAATGGTCACAATAAGCCAAATTAAGCATCTCTTCGATGGGAATTATCGAGAACACATCCTGAGGATTCAAAGATAACTGCCACTTGTGCACCTCTCAATTGCTGTAACATTTTTTTCTTACTCTTGAAATATTTTTTCTACGCGTGAAACATTGTCCTTCGATAACAAGAGAAATATACACGTGAAAAAATGTTGTACACGTGAAAAAAAATGTTGCGGACATTAGAAAAAAATATTACACCGAATATTCGATGCAACATGCTGAAATCGGACGTCCGGTGTTAGTTCACCCTTCAATTCCTAGCTAGCTCTGACTTGCGCAATCTCCTAGTACCAGCCAGTGGCACACAAGTACCTTACCATGTATGTAAGAGCAACCCCAACCCACCCCTAAACCTCCTCCTATCCTAAATTATAAGGAGACTTAGAAAATATAAGCTCCAACCCAACCCCTATTATAAATCCTTTATTTTAGGAGGTACTCTCTCACCCCTACATCTAGGGGTTTCTCTTTGCCCTATTATTTTCTTTGGTATTTTTTATTCATTTTAAAATAATAATTCATGGGTGCAAAGTAATAATAATGTTTAGATAAATAATAGGGTGAGTAATAGAGAGTATGGGTTGGAGACAAATTTGATATAGAAGGAAATATAGGGTTTGGATTGAAGTTGCTCTAAGCAAAGTACCTTTTTTTTGTCCTTTATCCGGTGCACAAATAGGTGGCGCTAGCTCATGAACACGTGCAGAATTGTTTAAACGGAAGCCTTGCTTTTTTAGCGCGTTGATATTCCTTTTCAAATCTGGCTCTCATATAAATATAATTAAAAAATAGCTCCCATTTTTACTACAAAAGCATCTGCATGCAACATATATCATTTGTCGCATCTGAGTATCGTGGCAAAGGTCCGGATTTATAGCAACTGACTGATCACAGCAGAAGGAGGGCGAATGCGATAGGAGCTGGCTGTCGAGCCAGAACAGCTTGGCAAGACATCTTATCGCGTTTGGGCAGTTTAAGCTGAGAGAGTGTGTCACCTGCTGGTACTTTGTTAGAAAGAGGACTATTTTGCGCTTGTGTTCAGATAGAGCAAGATCTAGATTTGTAAAAAAAAAATGATAGAGGACTCGAAAAGCTAAGGATTTGTTTAAACGCATTGCGAGATTGAAAAGTACTCAAAAAGTCTATTTATGTGTCCCGATCGTGCAGTTTTTTTTAGAGGATCGCGATATGCTGCTAGCTAGCTGTGTACTGAAAACTGAAAATAGGGGAAATATATGATCGATGTGACACATGCATCATGAGCCCGAACGAGAAGAGCTGAAGATTATATATAATGTTAATTTGATGGTCACGCGATTGATATTGCCTAATTTGCCCGCGTTTCTTATCTGTAACCTTCTTTCGGCGGCGGGACCGGGTTCTTATCTGCAACTAACCTTTCACTAATAATGGCTTACATACCGAACCTCCTTTGGAACATGGAATTTTGGACGATGCAAACTCGATCGATCTCCCTAGCTAGCTAGCTAGGTATTTACATACCAATACTTTCCATTTGGAATTTTTAATCAATCGAGTTGGAAGAGGTCACCCCATAGAGTAGCTTAGTTTGGATGCAGAGAATGATTTAGGGTGCGTTTGGTTGGTGTACGAGGGTGAACTGAACCGTTTCATATAGGATCTGATTTTGTCTCTACATTTGGTTGGCTGAACGGAACTATTTAGTATATATAGGATGAGATGGTATAGATTCTTGGAATATTCTAAAAAGATATTGTACCATTCCGGACGGACAATTTGGTCAAACCAATCGGTCTCAGACGGGATTGTTCACTCACACCATCCCTCAAACCAATCTCATCTCTCAATCCAATCTCATCCCTTCAACCAAACATCATCTCGTACCATCTTGTATTATTCTATCCAAACAATCAAACAAAATCTTATATCATTCTATTCAGACAACCAAACACCGTCTTTATATCATCTCATCCAGAATCATCCCATCCATCATGTACTATCCTATACCGTTCATCCTCGTAAACCTAACCAAACGCACCCTTACAATTCTACCGACAGGCCCCTCTTGGTATATGGTACTACTCTCCAGTTTCATACATACACTAACATACATATTGTTGAATGTGCCCACACCGATCAGTAGCTAGAGCCGGAAATTGGGCCAGCCTTAGTGGGCCAAAGACGACCAAGACGAAAAAAATAGTAAAAGCACGACCCGAAGAAAAAAAAAATGGGCGGGTGGCACGCCTGAATGGCGTGCGGGCGGGCCTAAAAACCTGGCACGATGGGCCACTCCGCACGGCCCGATCAGATGGGCCGTGCTTTGCCAAGACGGCCCAAAGCCGCTCGAATCTGTAATTTGTATTTTTCAGGTCTTTCTTTGCTCATATGAATTTATACTCTACATGAAAGTTGTAGAGAATTTCGAGACGCAACTTTTTCATGTAGACAACTTTTCCATTTGAGCAACGTATGAATTTATAAAAAATATTTAGTGCGCTGTGTAGTTTCAGACCGGCACCACGTCTCTCGGTAATCTGTATTTTTCAGTGTCTTCATTTGCTCATATGAATTTATATTCTACATGAAAGTTGTAGAGAATTTCGAGGCACATCTTTTTCATGTAGACGACTTTTCCATTTGAGTAACGTATGAATTTATAAAAAAATATTTAGTGCGCTGTGTAGTTTTAGACCGACGCTACATCTCTCGGTAATCTGCATTTTTAGGGTCTTCCTTTGCTCATATGAATTTATATTCTACATGAAAGTTGTAGAGAATTTCGAGACACATCTTTTCATGTAGACAACTTTTTCATTTGAACAACGTATGAATTTATAAAAAATATTTAGTGTGTTGCGTTCTCTCCAAAGGTTGCGTGTTTGGTAGCGGTTCGGCCGGCCGGCCGACAAAGAGTCGGCGTGCCTTTGGGCCGTGCCGCCTTGATTTTTGCCGTCCGTGCTGGCCTGCCCGCAAGACGAAGAATGATCGCCGCGGTCTTGCCTGTTTCACGAGTCTGGCACGACCGACGGGCTCGGTAATCTTGCAAGACGCACCAATTTCTGTGTCTAATCAGAAAGCAACACGCCATCAACATGTGCATGCGCGTTTTTCTTTCGTTGGAAAAAAGGACCTGCATGCGCAGCTAGCAAAAGTAAGAACGGTGCCGTTTATGTGCTTTTCTTTTTAATATAAGCTATATAAATTTTAAAATAAGTAAAGAGATAAGTAATCACTGCATACTATTTATTCATACTTTAATATTTATACTATTAAAAAATATCATAGAAGCACCTCTCTAGAAGTAATGCCGGATCAAGTCAGCAGCGAGAAGACACGACCATTTTGGAACATGCATGCTGATTTTTTTTAGATTTTTTTTGTTCTTGTATTGTAGGGTTCTCTTAGGTTTACTTTAGAAAATTTTTATTTATGTTTTTTGTATTTTGTAGAGGTGAGAGGTAGATAAAATGCAGTAGACATCAAATACAAATCCTATAGGAAGCCTTTTAAGTATTCTCGGAGTACATACTCCCACCTTCAATATACCACTTAAATGAAAGTATTATACTTCTTTATCATTTTCGATATACTCAATAATGATTCTAAGATACTCTAATGTGACATGGTTGAAAAAAAATCATCTGAGTTCTATATTTTTTGCTATATACACTTTTACATATGTGAAAAGAATATATAAACAAATTATACTATAAAGGGTGGACTTTAATGAAATTTTTGTGGAACTCACTTTGGAGTATCTTATAATCGATGTTAGAGTATACTCAAAAGATAAAGAGGTATAATAATATCATTTAAGCGGTATATTGAAGCTGAGTACGTATTCTAGAGATAGAACCATTTTCATATATATATATATATATCGACTAGGCATAGCAATTGGACCCACTGTGTTCGGATATCCACGGGTTTTGCACCGATCGGATCGCTTAGGTTTTATTTTTTATCCGCGGGTTCTTCGGATCGGGTACTTGAATTGGATTCGGGTAGGGTTCGGATTCTAATTTTCACCCGCGGGTACTCATCGGTTACCCAAAATACCGCATATACCCATCGGGTACCCACCAAGTTTGAGGTCGGGTTTTGGGTACCTGCCGTTGGGCTTGGGTTTTGCAAAACCTACAACCGACCCAACCTATTGTCACCTATACTACATAAACCCGTCGGATTTTGGGTACTCACTGGGTTTGGATATAGTTTTTTATCCGATAGGACATTCAGATTCAGATCGAGCTTTTCAATTCGAATTTTGAATTGGATCGGATTTTGTAAAACTTGCACCCGATTTAACCCGTTGCCATCCCTATATCAGACGAGCGTGCGGTGCGCCTGCCCTTGCGCCGGCGCACCACGGCGGATGGCACCGTGCGGCCGCGTGCGGTTGGGCCGCTCGGCGCGGTCGAGATGGCTTGATCAAATCAAGCCAGACCAGCCTACGGCGGCTGGGCTGAGAAACCGCGAAGCTCTCTGCGTTCCGTCGGCCGGACGGGTGCCCTCATCCGTGTCTGTACTGCTTTTCCTCATTTCGTAATGGGCCTGCCTAACTCTTCCTGCTTCTTTTCGTCTGCGTGGACTAGCAAACACGAGCGTGAAGGCCGGCAGAGTAGGGCACGCGATGCTGGGTGCTGGGCCGAACTCCTTCCTGCCTGCACTCCTCTCCTCCAGCTGCAAAGTGCAAACGCCGCCGCCGTCCGTTCGGTTCTACGATACGAGGGGCTGGAAGAGGAAACCAAGAAACCATCCATCCATCCATCCATCTGGTCGCGGCGCAATAGCTGGTACTCATGGCGGTGGAGGAGATCACCGAGGGCGTGAGGAGCCTCGCCGTGGAGGAGGGCGAGCCGGCGCTGCCTGCTGCTGCTGGAGCCGGCGAGGGGCAGAGGAGGGGCACCGGCGGCGGCGGCAGCAGCAACCGCATCCAGGTGTCCAACACCAAGAAGCCCCTCTTCTTCTATGTCAACCTCGCCAAGGTACCACCACCCCCTCCCGTGCCCTAGCTGCTCGATCCGGACCGCGTCGCGGTTTCTTGACTGCTTCGTTGGTTGTTTGCAGAGGTATATGCAGCAGCACGGCGAGGTTGAGCTCTCCGCGCTCGGGATGGGTGCGTCTCTCGCCTCTCCCTATTCTTCCTTGTTTCTGATTTATTGTTACTTTGTTAGTGAGAGAGTACGTTTGGTATCGCTGCTTGTTGATATCTCTCTAAAAATGTTATCTTTGCACTCTTTAGAGTAAGACGAGTGTTCGCGAATTTGATCTAGTAGTTATGCGGCGGTAAGAGAATATGCGCGATCCACGAATGCACTGTTTACATGTGTAATTGGCTAATTGCTCTAGCCTTTCAGGACTGCTGGATCCCCAAAATATCTAGTTATTGATAAAACCCTAACATTTTTAGATCAACAGGACATCGAAAAAACGATGCCCCAGTTCCATTTTACTGAAACTGACACAGAAACAGTTTACGACCAGTTATAAGCAAACCTCACCTTACCGCATATAAACTCACACACTACTAATCCCCAGAATAAAAAAAAAACTTCAGACCAGGACCACCCATACATCAACCCAGAACCATTTAACTCAAAAACCTTAACTCCATCAACCTAGGACAAAAAAAACAGCAACATTCCTCAGCCATGCGCAAGGTCTTCTGGTCATCTATTGATCTCTTTAATCCACCAGCTTACTGATGAAGAGGTTGCGCGCTTTCAGCTCCAAAATGCTCTTTTCCTGCAGGACTTCAGTATTTTCCATCAGTAGAGCTGCTCCCATACCTCCATACTCTACATTTCCAGCCCAAGCGGTGCTCGAAGCTTGTTCATCAACATTCTGCAAAAAAGGTCTATTTTGACCAACATGCCATCCTTGTACAGAGGACGCCAATCTTTCAAAACACTGAGCATCTTTCTCCAGATTGCTTTGACACTTGTCCAACACTGGCAATGAAAAATCAAGTCATTTCTAGTGTTCCATAAACTCCAAAGTGTAGCAGCACAAATTGTATTCAAAGCTGCATGTTTATTGTTACTAATCCAAAAACGAGCTATCGATTCATAACTATGACCAATGCTTAAATAAAAAAACTCCCCAACCAAGGACCAAACATTTTGAGCAATGACACAATCAAAAAAGAGATGCAAAACAGATTCTGATTCATCGCAAAAGCAACAACAAGATCCTTTGTTTATACCTCTTTTCAACAAATTGTCTCTCGTCATAATTTTGTTATGCGACATAAGCCAAAGAAAGAAATGAATTTTCTGGGAATAAACAAACTCCACACAGCTAGTAGAAAACCGAATTACACCCTAAAGTTTATGATTGCGTAAAGAGATCTAACCGAGTAGAGACCATTGCTAGTATATCGCCAAACCAAAGAGTCTTCATCATCATTAAGACTTAAAGTGTTTGCCACCTCAACCAACTCCAACCAACGCATCAACATATTCTCAGAAAAGGTTCTCCGGAACGTGCACTTAACATTAGAACCATCCCAAATTTCTGCAACCGTAGCCCCTTTTTCATTCACTAGAACGTGAAGATCCCAAAATTGGGTAGCCAAACACGAATTACCGAACCAAATGTCCTCCCAAAACCTCACCTTAGCCCCATTACCAATCAACCATTTGTAACCAAACTTGGTAGCCTGCATAGCCCAAACAACCCCTTTCCAAAAGACAGAAGCATGTTTGGCATCAGTAAGAAAGATATTAGGTTCATCGGTAACATACTTGAAACTAACCAAATCTTTCCAAAGTTTATTCTCGCTGTTACAAAACCTCTTAACCCATGAGGCAAGAAGACACAAGTTTAGGTCCCTAATGTTAGGAACACCAAACCCCCCATACTCTTTCTCTATACTAACCAAATGCCAGTTAGCCAGATGCAACTTATTATGCCCCTCATAATCATTCCACAGACAACTAGCCATATGCGAATTAATAAGATCCAAAGCCCATTTAGGAAATTTAAAAAAAGATAACAAGTAAAGAGGAATACTGGATAAGCAAGATTTGATAAGAATTAAACGGCCACTATACGACAGAAGTTTGCCTCTCCAACCAACAACTCTTTTCAGGATCTTATCTACAAGGGGTTGAAAATCTTCTCTCCTAACTTTATCATGATGAAGCGGGATACCAAGATACTTAATAGGAAACTTACCAACCTTACAGCAAAAAATATCAGCAAACTTGTTAGTCTCCATCATGTCACACCCAATAGGAATTAATTCACTCTTATGGAAATTAATCCTCATTCCAGACATTTGTTCGAAACATATAAGAAGCCACTTAAGATGCAAAGCATAACTCCCATTATTCTTCAGGAACAGAATAGTATCATCAGCATAATGCAAACTTAAAATACCACCAGAGCAAACATCATCACACAAACCTTTGACCAACTCATTACTAGCAGCTTTATAGAGCATACGAGAAAAAACATCAGCCACTAAGTTAAAAAGAATAGGGGATAAGGGATCCCCCTGCCTCAAACCCTTACCAGTATGAAAAAAATCACTTTCCACACCATTAATCTTTACCCCTACCGATCCATTATGCAGAATAGAAAGAATCCAGTTTATCCATTTAATCCCAAAGCCTCTTTTTCGTAAGATATCAATAAGGAAACTCCAGTTAACCATGTCATAAGCTTTTTCATAATCCAACTTAATAACCAACCCTTTGTCTTTATCCCGTGAATTTTATGAATAACCTCATGAGCAAATACCACACTTTCTAATATATATCTCTGCTTTTGATAAAGGCCGATTGACTTTGCAAAATAATTACACATGATCAAGCCAAGTCTATTAGTTAACACTTTGGTAATAATTTTGTAACTGCAATTCAGCAAACTAATGGGCCTGAATTGTTTAATATTTCTAGCATTATTCTCCTTCGGAATTAAGGAAATCATAGCAAAATTAAGCCTAGAAACATCCAGATCACAGTTCTCCAAACTTCTAAACAGACCCATCAGATCCTCTTTAACTATGTGCCAAAATTTTTGATAAAACATAAAAGGAATACCATCAGGGCCCGGAGCCCCATCAGAATAGGACTCAAAAACTGCTTTTTTAACCTCTTCTTCAGAGAAAGAAGACTCTAGGACCAAGTTTTCATCCACACTAATCTGATCACTAGAACTGAAAAAGTTATCCCCCAAATTAATATTTGGTTTAGCTTCAAAACCAAACAAAGACTTGTAGTAGTTACAGGCAATCTTTAATATCTCATTATTATCATGAACCGGTCCATCAGGACCATCAAGGACAGTGATATAGTTTTTCCTTCTTCTTTGATTTGCAACAGCATGAAAGTATCTAGTGTTTCTATCACCTTCTCTGATATGTTTATCTCTAGCCCGCTGTCTCGCTTTAGTTTCCTCTATTTCCCAAATCTTCCCCATCTCAAGCTTAATATAAGAGAGCCTCTCTACCTCACCCTAACATCTTCCGCTGTGACGTTTGCCTTCGATGTGTTGAAGTATAAATGAATTGCCCTCCTTTCCTCATCAGCTTAAGTTTTTGGGTGAACTGGCTAGTGCATGCAACTCAATATAGTATCAGAGTCGAGAGGTCTCGAGTTCAAGACCCGGTTGGCGCAATTAAAAAAAATAATTGCGACCCACTTCTATTCTACATCCTAAGCCTGAGGGAGCCTGCACGTGAGTGGGGGTGTTCAAGTATAAGTGAATTGCCCTCCTTTCCTCGTCACCTTAAGCTTTTGGGTGAACTGGCTGGTGCATGCAACTCAATACGATGTTCTCACTAGTATTGTATCTGGGGATATGTTCTGACTACTTTGCAGGATAGTGTGTTCTCAGTTATGCAAAGTTAATCGCATATCTCCTGGGAGATTTATTGTTTCTGGCTTTCTGAGTTTTAGGCAGCCATCATCTCCTCATGTAACTACAGACATACCCACATAACTTTAGCAAATCCAGGCATTGTTATTTTGAGATGTAGAAAGGCACCATTAGCATCTAGTTAGTAGGTGTGGTTCGATGTTTTCTTTGTAGATATCCAGAATAAAACCTGAGCCCATGGCCATCTTTTGCTGCAATATATCTGTACTGTCTAAGTCAGCACTAACCAAGTTGTTTGATCTGTTTGCAGCCATTTCGACAGTTGTGACTGTGGCAGAGATTCTGAAAAACAATGGGCTTGCTGTTGAGAAGAGTAAGAACTTGTATTTTGGATCATGTGTCATCATCTCATCTTGATCAACATTGCTATCATGATCATACTACAAGATTCATTGTTCTGCTCTCTTAACCTCCCCTTGACCTGTGTAGAGATTAGGACATCTACTGTGGAAATAAATGACGAATCGAGAGGCCGCCCACTCCAAAAGGCTAAGGTCAGTGAAGATTAAATTCTTGTTTTACCGCCGGTGTGGCTCATTTCCTGTTTTGGCGACATGTTCGTTCTTTATTAATGCAATTTCTTTCTTTCCTTTTTTTTTGGATGAGAATGAAACTAAATTTGAACTCGATTTCCACAGATTGAGATAGTGGTAGGAAAGAGTGACAAATTCGATGAGTTGATGGCCGCTGCTGCGGAAGAGAGGGAAGCTGGAGATGGCGACGAGCAGGCTTGAAAAAGAGCAGTAGCGACCAGTGGCTGTTGCTGTGCTTTGTTAGTGTTGTTTAGAACTGCATGCATGAGATATGGCATGCGATCTTGTTCAACTTATGTAAACTCATTGGCTGTCTGCTGACAATTTGTTCGCATTTTCAACCTCATTTACATTTGTTTCTTCGGCTATATATGAATTGCTGGCGGGATATTTAACTATTTGCCATCGTTACGAGTGGCCACTCTTCAAACGCCCGTTTTAGAATGTCCATTACACATTTGCCACCGGGTTTTGAAAGATGCTACATTTTTGCCACTTTGGCTGACATGGCATGCCACGCCCCCTCGCCACCGTGGATGCTGCGAGGAAAAGAGGAGGAAAAGACCGTGCTGCCCCCTTCCCTTAGTAAGGCACAGCATCATGCTAGCAAAACTTGGTACAGATCCACACACAGCTCTTGCCATTGTTATTTCTCAAGGACTGTGAAGGTATGCTTCAAGTTTTTGGATTTTCCATCTTGCATTCTGACTGATGAAACAAACAACATCACTCCCTACAAACATAGTATAATTTCAAATGAATTTGAAGATATTCACAGTTTCACCACAAATTTAGCCAAACAATGTTTCAGTGAATCAAGGCTGAAGAATTACCAGCAACAAAGACACCGTGTTACAGCCTTCCTCACTCCTTCATCATGCGCAGCCACTTGAGTGAGCACTCAAGCTCGGCATACGCGGTCACCTCGGCAAAGCTCTTGCTCTCAATGCCATAATCAAACACCTCGTATGCGTCTGGGACCTCCTGCCCGACACAACGCCCTGACGAACGTCGCATACGCTGGCGCCTGAAGCTTTATCCCAGCCCCTACCATGGACTTGTAAACCTCGACGGCCTTGTCCAACTTCTTGTTCTTGCAAAGCGCCATGAGCAGCGTGTTGTACGTCCGCTCATTGGGCTCACAGCCCTTGGCCTCCATCTCCTTGAGCAGGGCGAAGCGCCCGAGCGCCGCCGCTTGACGCACATCCTGTTCATGAGCGATGTGTAGGTAACGACGCCGAAGTGGCCCGCGCGCCATGGCGCCGAGGTAGGTCCTGGCCTTGGCGACCATCCCATCGAGGGCGAAGATGAGGGTGTTGTAGGTGACGAGGTCGTGGTCGACGCCGGCGTCCTTCATACGGCGAAGAACCCCGAGGACGCCTGCGAGGTCGGGATGCGCGCAATCGCGCTTCATGAGGGAGTTGTAGACGTGGGCGCTGGGCGCGACGTCGTGGTCGGCGAGGACGGGAGGAGCTGCACGATCTGGCGGGGTCCTCATGGGCAGACGCTGCCGACGTAGCGCGAGCAGCCGGCAGAAAGGGCAGCGAGAGGAGGAGGAGAAGGGGAGCGCTTGGCGAGAGGTCAGCGCGGCGGCGACGGAGCGGAAGTGGCGAGCGGCGGAGGAGGAACGCGAGGAGAGCGCGAGCGATGCGGGCGGCGGCGAAGCGAAGCGAGGCGGCGGCGTCGGCAGCGTCGGCCAACCACTGATGCGGCAAGGCGAGGTCGGCGGGTTGGTGATGGGCCTCTTGTCGGTGGCGGCGCGTCGGGTGTCGGTGGGGGCAGGTACTTCTCGGGTCTCTGGAGGTTTTATGGGTTTAGGGTTGGTGGGGCGAGGTGCGAGGAGGTGTGGGGACGAGGCTAGGGAACCCGAGGGTTTGGGGAGAGCGGGCGAAGCTTGGTGGCGCGATGGCGCGCAGATGGCATAATGTCAGGCTTTGAAGGAAAGGGCAAGACGGTCTTTTCTCCCCTTTTCTCGCAGATCCATCAGTGGCGGCGGTGTGGCATGCCACGCCGGCCAAAGTGGCAAAAATGTAGTATCTTTCAAAACCCGATGGCAAATGTGTAATGGACATTCTAAAACGGGCGTTTGAAGAGTGACCACTCGTAACGATGGCAAATAGTTAAATATCCCATTGCTGGCGTAATGGGTGTTTTCTTCTCGTTGCTAATCTGGTGATTCTATGGTGTGAATGTACACGCTGATGCCCCATAGGCAGTTAGGCGAATTTGCGATTGCAACCATGCTGCTAGAGCTGTGAAAATTCATGTGTATTCTGCAAGTTTGTTGGGAGAAGCTAGTAAATGTTAAAGGGGAATACTAGCGCTCGGATGTTCGATTACTGTTTATTCCATCGGATGGTTCATGCAATATTTTTTTCAACGTTTGTAATATTTTTTTTCAACATTTGCAACATCTGCTTACTGTGTCACATTTCTATTGTTTATCGAAGAAAAATGTTATATGTATTATAAAAAAATATTGTATCTACACAGAAAAAATATTACAACGTATACAAAAATTTCAGACGTTCCGCTGAAGTCATTCTGAGCGTACAGTTGCTATCAGGAAATGTTACGAGTTAGTTAATTTTTTTATTCCTGGCCAATTTATCAGTTGCTTGGATGTGCCACGTAGCATGAGGTGCACCAGGTGTAGACGGTACTGCAGTTGCAGCCTTGCAGGAAGTCACTGGACATCAGCTTGCTGCAATCGATTACACAAGAAGAGGAGCCGAGCTAAGCTTGACAGGAGAATGGCAACCACCGGGCACTATTGCCGCTACTACTCGCCATCCATCCTGCCTCTCCAGCGGAAGCAAGGTCTGCCGCTGCAGCCGCAAAGCGCAAGAAGAGGGCCAGGACAGCGGCGGCCGAGCTTGCAGGTGGCCGTGTCGGCCGGCGGTGCGCAGGTGGAGTCCGCGAGGGCGGCCACGGACGCCGAGTTCTTCCAGCCCTCCGACACCAGGCCCATCATGCTCTTCGACGGTGCGCGCTGAAACCTTCCTTCGATCCATCCTTAATTTCGCCTCTCATATTGGGCAATCGCAACCCCGCAAGTCAATTAATCGCAAGCAAGTTGGCTTCTTGGCTATGTGCAGGCGTGTGCAACCTTTGCAACGGCGGCGTCCGGTTCGTGCGGGAGCATGACCCCGACAGGTCCGGCCGCCCTGCTTCTTGTACACTTGTAGCACTGATTCAGCACTCGCTGTTCAGCAAGATCGAATTGCTAATACGCACGACTGATTGATTTTCATCAAGCAGAAGCATCAGGTATATTCCTCTCCAGAGCGAGTCGGGGAGGAAGCTCCTGCAGAGGTCAGGGAGATCCCCTGATGACATCTCGAGTGTTGTTCTTGTTGAGAAGGACAAGTAACTGACTGCCACCTTCGCCTAGAATTGTGTTGAGTTAATCAGCGATTATCGATCAACATTAGTCATGAACCAAGTGTCAATTTTTGTCGTGCAGGTCCTACATCAAGTCCGAAGCAGTGCTGAGGATAATGGAGTACCTCAACCCTCCTTTCCCTCAGCTCGCCATTTTCCGTGTGTTTGTCCCTCTGTAAGCTCCCTCTCCCCCTGCGCAACTCAATTTTCATGCACCATGGCATGAGTTGCGCTTCCAGTTGATCCATTTTACAACGGTGATGCAATTTGTTCCTACTGATTCTGTTGTGATAATTAGGTTTCTGAGGGACTTTGCGTATGACAATGTTGCAAACAACCGGTATGCAGTGTTTGGCCGCTCCGAGTCAGAAGCATGTGAGATATTGTGAATTGCTGCCCCCAGCACCTCAATACTTTGCTTATATGGTCACACATTAAGAATTTGTAGACATGAGATAACATGAACCATGAATTAGTGGTGCTTCTTTACAAGGCACTAATTTAAGCATGAACTGTGCTGCTCCTTAGCTGCATGTCTATATTTGATTACAGTGGGTAGCACTAGTTATCAAGGGTATGCCAACTGTACTTTTGGTATCACAATGCCTGCAGTGGTTCCGTGAGCGTTTAAAATAGTCCCATTTGTTGGGGCAATATGGTTCGCCCAAGAGAGGTTAACATTACTGAGATAGATGCCTCGGCAGTTCACACTTTCGCTGCACAAAATTTTGATGGCCTGTTGCTTGGAGGATGTCCCTTGGATGTTGATAAATCTTGCGTCACTTATAGCCACACCACCATCCTAAGAACACAATGAAGTGCAGGCATATTTCAACCTTCATTCTTGAGGATGAATTTCTGGCAATGATTAATGTGTTGACGAGTTTAGTAGATTTCACCTTTGGTGGACAATTTCCCTGAGGACAGTAGAACTGGTCGATGATAATTGGATTTTGGACTCTAGTCATTTTGATATTCTCAAAACGAAATCCCGTTGCATAGCCCTTCCCTCCCTGCACTCACAGCTTCATATATTAAGGGGCATGGCTATGTATGGCCTATGGTTTACGGAGAGCATATCATATATACAGGGTGTATGCAATCATCAGGGGAAAAAAACTAAAAATACATGCAAGGCACATTGATGCACAAGATGTGTTGCTGCTGCTTAGTTCTTACCTGCCACGATTTAATCCTCACACCATTCATAGTTCCATAGAAGTTGCAATAGGATACTCTAATTCGTTCCACCAGTGCTGGCTTGTCTCCTCCAAGGCTTCCCACACTGCATAAGATCAGGAAGTTGCTTAGCTCATTGTGTGTTACTACTTACTAGAGAAGAAGTTGATCAGTACTTGGTCAGCACAGGGTTTGCATATGCATGGTTGTACATTTGTACCTGATGCCATGGCCAGGCCCACATATGCTCTGAGTGATATTAACATCAGTGGTGTTTGATAGAATTGATACACAGTCATCTCCTGCATTTGTCCAATGTCAGCATTCATACACATTTCAGGCTATCATCCCTTCATTTGTGGGATGACCTGTTGCCTGTGCAATTATATATACAGTGATCTATATGTACACAGTGAAAGAATTGTACCGGTTTGGATAGTGCAAGACGAGATGTGCACATAGTGGGAAGTCGCCATGGTAATGCCGTCTGTGTTTGGGCTATCACCTGGCGCATTAATGGAGACATTGTGTACATGCACCTGGCTGCACTGGAACAAGGTCATGTGCTTGTTTGCACTGTTCTTCAGATGTATTTTTCTCACCCATAGATTGTTACACCGTGAGAATGCCAGTAACTGAGTTACATGAACAAGCATCAGTTCCACATACTGATGTCTTTCAGACTGAATTAAAAAGGAGATATTGTGTATTTGTGTGTACTTACAATAGGCCGGGTGTTGCATCTCTGTAAAAATGAGAGAGGATCAGATTGCGTTCATTATGAATAGAGGAAGAAGCAACTGCTGTCTACCGAAGCCTACCTTTTGTTTATAGCAAGTCCACCAGATAGCACCTTTGCCGTCAATCTGGCCATACCCATCCAATGTCAAGTTGTCGACACTGAAGAAGGTCATAAGGTTGTTTGCTTTTGTTGTCCAAAGGTAGTTTGGTGCCACGATATTCCCGTCCAGCTGCAGAACACCACCAGTTCAGTCCTCTTGCTTCTTGTGTTTTTATTACAGATTGTGCCAAATTATCAGATATTACCTGTATGGTAACTGGTGACTTGCAAGGTCCCCGAAATGCAATTTGGCTCAACAAGAATGTCTTTCCTCCAGGGATTACCAAGATTGGCCAGCTGCTATCGCTGCAAGCTGCTTGCCATGTCTCCAAAAATGCCTTTTAGCAGAGAAGACAGGGCAAAAATTAGAAGTCCAACAAGCGATATGATGAAGCAATATGGAAATTCAGAATCATGGGGTCGTGCTGTGACCTGTGCATCATCTGTCTTGGCATCCCCAGCAGCATGGAAATCGAAGACGTTGTATATTTGTTGTTGCCCTGCTGTTGATTGAATGACCAATACAAGCAACAGCACAAAGGTATGTTTTGCTGCAATCCTCTGCCATTTGAAGATTCGTCAGGGAAAAAAAAACCTAGTTGATAAGAACAAAGCTACATAGTACACACAGTTTTGAGTTGGTGAACAATGGTGAACTGACACATACCATGATTAATTACAGTGCTAATATGACTAATACACTTCGACCTGATTGAAGGCTAGCTTTGGATGCACTCTAGCACAGGGGATGGTACGACGATGCACTCTTCTGCTAGTGTTTATATACACACATAGTAATACACGTGCGGATTACCATTGGTATGTACCGTGGGGGATCTCAAATATCCATCTTAGTAGCGCATTGAAAATTCGTCAGCTGTTCCTGTCAAATTCAAATCTTTGTGCTACTGATATTTGTTCAAATTCTGATAAGTATTTATAGGCTCAATCCAAAAGATAGCTTTCCATTCCAAAAAGAATCCAGAAGATATTTGTGATGAGCATATTTACCAACTAAGAATGGCATGCAGTAATTTTGCTTATGTGTCTTCTGTCTCACACAGCGCTCCTGCGTTTGAGAATTTACAAAAAGAAAAAGAAAAAGAAATGCACCATGCATGCACGAGCATTTTCTAGAAGGGTGTACCTGCCATGTTTAGGCATTTCCAAAAATAAAATTTGTGCTCCTTTTAGAAATGAGTTAAAAGACTCCGGTTCTGGCAAAACAACATTCGTGTTTTAGAGAGCAAGTGGTGTAGGAAGAGGATTTTGTTCTAGTGGTTAAAGGCGACTAGACGTCAGGGCCGTCCAATCTTTTATTAGATAATAGAAGATTATATCTTTTTTTAGATAATAGAAGATTATATCTTTCAGTCTCTATGCATCATAAGATGCATATAACCAACTATTTATTATAAAGTTTCAGCAAAAGGTGTCAAAAGTGATCCCTATCAAAATGTTTCAACAAGCCATGATAAACAAAAAAAACATAAAATTTTAATCCACACAGTCTATTATAATCAAAAGAGGCCGTCCAATCTGAAAGGAACGTTGGATGTAGCGGTATCCTACCTTTCTTATACCTGATAGAGTTCTCGGGAGGAGAGCACTCCCATGTGTCACCTTTGGCGATTTTGCGAAAAACCCTGCGTTTCTTAAAATTACGGATAGGTCCATCTAGATTACGAATAGGTCCTCCGCGATTTTTTGTGAGGGGAAGATATTTTTCCCCGATTCGCGTTTGGGTCTCTCGCGCGCTATTTTACAGAAAAAAACTCACGTTTAATTCAAATCGTGATCAAGCCATTTTCTTATTTTTCAGGATAGCGGATAGGTTCAAAAACGTAACAAATAGGTCCTTGCTCTTTACGTTTAGGTCCTTTCTCCGTTTTTCCTGGGAAAAATATTTTTGTCACCAGAAATATGTATACAACTCTATCTCTAGACTTTTTTCCCAGCTCGATTTCCCATCTCGATCTCTAATATTTTTTAAAACATGTGTTATTACTCGGCGAATGCGTAGAGTGTTAGACTCGACAAAAGAAGGTTATCGTCTCTAATAATTTTTCACCCTTTTCCACTATACTTTTTCCCCGCCGCGGTTTTTCAGTTCGGTTTCCAATATTTTCCAAATAATTCGTCAAAAGAGATATTTCTACAACTCTATCTCTCTATTTTCCCCCGCTTCGTTCATTATTTCAACAGTTTAAAGAAAATGCCACCGAAAAAAAAGAAAGTTTTTCTACCGAAAAACGACACGCGCAGCGTGTTACACCGCGAGTCTCTGATGTTTTTTAAAACATGTATTATTACTCGGCGAACGTTTAGAGTGTTAAACTCGACAAAAGAAGGTTGTCGTCTTTAATAATTTTCACCCTTTTCCCTCTAGACTTTTTTCCCGCCGTGGTTTTCCAGTTCGGTCTCCAATATTTCCCAAATAATTCGTCGAAAGAGATATTTTTATAACTCTATCTCTCTATTTTTTCCCCGTTTTGCTCATTATTTCGACGATTTAAAAAATTAAACGCCGTCGAAAAAAAAATTGCTTCGAAAAAACGACACGTGCGACGTGTTACGCCGCGAAAAATTATGTGTTCTTTCAACTGTTTTGCTCATTATTTCGACGATTTAAAAAATAAAACGCCGTCGAAAAAAAAAGAATTTTTTTCTACGAAACGCCACGTGCGGCGTGTTACGCCGCGAAAAAATTTCTAGTAATCAGTGAAGTTTGTCGATTTCATAGGATATTGGTCATTCATTTGTTATATCAAACTAGATCAATGCCCGTGCGTTGCTACGAAAAATAAAATTAGTAACGAAACACAAAGGTCAATCAATAAAAGAAAATTATGCTACAAGATCAAATATCTATTTCTCCCGATTACAAAAGTTTCTATAGTTTCTTCTCCAGTATAAATTAAAACCAAATATATTGTACGTAGCAATATATATTACCAATCTCAAAAATCAATCAATCATTTTTATCCGTTTTTTCAATTTATATTACCAGCTCGCGTTCCTCTTCCTCTCGCCATGCCCGTAGCGCGCGCTCCTCGGCGTCGTCGATCTCGTCTTTCTCGTCGCCTTGCTCGTCCTCGTCATCCATCGCCAGGGGTGACACGGGCTTCCCGAAACGCAGGCGCCGCCGCTGGCCCACCACCATTCCAGACCAGCGGCGCTCGCTGGTCGCGCTCGAGGCTTCGCCGTCTTCGCCATGGCGTCCCGCCATCCTCCTCACGCCAGATTCTTCCTCTCTTGAAGACGCCATGGCGCTATTGTCGAGTTCGCCTTCTTCGCCACTTCGCCGTCACGCGCTATGGCGCGCAGTAGTCGATCGCTTCAGAGAAAGGGACCGCCGCCGCCACCCAGCCTTTGCACCTCCGCGTCTTCTGGATCGCTACCGCCCTCGGCACCGCGCTCTTCTCCACTTCGGCGGTGGTCCGCTGCGCCAACGGTTCGCTGCTCTTCCCAGATGACCCTCTCGCCTTTGCCGGCCTACTCGTCTCCATGCCTCTGGCGTACCTAGCCATCACTGGCTTCACCGGCCATGACGGCGGAGCCCATGAAGGTGAACCAGAAAACACCAACGCTGAGACGCCCGCCACGCCGTGCGTCGTCGTATCGTTTCTCTCTCTCTCGACGTTCAGCTGGATCAACCCGTTTATCTTCAAAGGGTATGCCAATGACTCTCTCACTGCCGACAACGTCCCACCGGTGTCGTCGGGCAATCGTACCGAAGCGTCGTATGCTTTGTTCATGTCCAACTGGCCGACGCTGGGGTCACGGTACCCGATGGGCATAGCGCTCTGGCTATCCTTCTGGCCGCAGTTACTACTGACCGCGGCACTCGGCCTCTTGCGCCTCGCAGCCATGTACGTCGGTCCGTCACTTATTGATCAGTTCGTCGAGTTCATTCGCCGTGGCGACACGACATGGGAGATCTTGAATGAATTCTTTTGATTGATTCTGTGAAAACTGTACAGCATATATAGAGTACAAAAGGAATGATTGACCGGCTATTAATTACTAGTAATAATCAGGGATTTTGCTATAATAATCAGCCATATTTAGAGAGATATGGCTGGCTGTAAATCAGAAAAAAATAATTAGCTATAATGACTGGCCATTATTAGAGATATGGGGGGCTAGGAAGAACGGACCGCTGCCACCAATTACAAATTTATATTAGTAGAGATTAGTGGCGGATCACGAGCGCACTCACCCACGAGCTGCACACAGCCCTACGCGCGCCCACGTCAACCGAGCCAGGGCTACGACATATTTTATTGAACATGTATATATGTGGTCATGGTAATTATTTCGAAGGTAATCAACGAGTCTTGAAAGACTATGCTCACTAATGAGGATTGACCGATTGAGGGTTTCAACAACATGAACAAATCAAGTGCCACTATCTCTTAGGAGTCGTGGATCCTAGTGAAAACATGTGTAAAATATTACCTATGGTGTTGCATTAGGTCATGTACAACGCAGCCCTTGTACTATGCGCTAGGGCCAAAATTAAAAACTACATCGCCTTAGGGCACTCAAGTAGGGATGAAAATAGATTAGATACGGACAGATAATAGCCATGCTATATTTGTTTTTACATTTTTTCTCGGATACAGATACAAATACAAATAATCTGAATACGGATATGAATACAAATAATATCGAATACTATTATGGAGCGAATACGAATTGAAACGAATACAATCACGGATATTTACCGGAACATAAAAACCCTTTAAATTATACACACAAAATGAAAAAAATGTAACTAGTTTAGTTGCTCGAAACATTCATAAAGAACATGTAATGACCCAAGATTTGTATTCTTTATTGAATTATGTTTAAAATTAAAAAAATATGTATTTATGAGTTTTTATGCATTTTTAGCTATTTATTTAAAATATTTTCCTATTAAAGACAGAGATTGTTTGAATTTTCAAGAAAATTTAAAGCTGATAAAATCTTGAAAATAATTTTTTAAAAATGTTAGATTGTATCAGAAAATTTCTAATAAAATTTGTAATTTTTAGAGTTGGTTTGCTAATTTTAATAATTGAAATTTGATTTGTGGATTAATTAAATTAGAAAACAATTTTGACTAGGATTAAAACCTTGTTTTCCATTTAGACCCTTTTTATATTAATTCATGACTGTGCGTTGGCAAATGGATCTGTCAAATTTAAGCCCATTATACATCGAGACAAAAGCACATCCCTATTCGAACGGTTAGATTTCCGACCAGTTCAGTCAAAGATAGTCAAACTTAGCTTCACACCAATTGTTTTCAACCAGTGACATAGCCACCCTGATCAGCGAACTGGTTGGAGGCAAGCGGCTTTTCGCACAGGTCTCTATACGGATAGTTATCTGATAGAAACACACAACCACCTGGAAGTTATAACATGCAGCCACTTAGAAGTTATCACTATATAAAAGGCGCATTTTGGTGGGAAGACACCGTTTGGCGGGAAGACGTCTCTCGGTTACAGGACACCCTTTCGGAATTCAACTGCCACCTCTTCATCAAGGATAAATAAGGGGCTAACCCACGCCGTGGAGAATCATCTGGCATAGTCTGAGATCTGACATTCGCAATCTAGCGACTAGCATTCACATCTTGTACCTGTGATTAGCATTCTGCAATCACGTAGATCATCTTGTACTTAGAACATTCTATTACAGCAGTTTAGCTAATAAAGAAGCATTCCTGTTGTCTCCATTTCGATATCTATGGGTCCACATCTTATAAATTTTACATAAGCTCGATTAAAGGACCTAAAGTTTTGGACATCGACAAATTTTGAAATTCAAAAACCTTTGTGGGTCAAAAGAGTAGTCTTTGTCCAACCCACCTGCATGTCCAGATATTCGACTCATAAATATCCAGATTATCCAAATCCATATCTATATTTGACAAATAGTAAGCTACCGAATCCTTATCCATATCCGATCCGACACTATCTGACAAATATCCGATCCAATAGAATTTGTATCCAAAATTTATCCGGACCGGTCGGAAACTATCCGATTAGTTTTCAAGATACAGTATATTTGAGAGTATTAAGAGCTAGAAATGACTTAAAACTGCATTATAGATTGAGCCGTTTCAATTTTACACGTTTTATGGTTTTACACGGATCATTTGTGCCATTTGAGGGGACTGAGGAGCTAGCCACACAGAAAATGGGTTACAATTGATCATTTCTTGTTGACCCAATAGATACAATTTATATATACTATGCATTAGAGTAATTGCATCTAAACATTTATTTAATATATTCTCTCACCTTCTAGAAACAGCTTTAGAAAAAATGCACCGAGTGTGCCCTTGAGGCACTGTATGTCGACTGTGTTGTTTGGAGAGGAGGCTGACGTTTAGATCCATTTCTACGCGCAGAAGATTTCGTCATAAGAATCGGTGCTTAGGTAGAGAAGTTAATTTAATTGTATTTGTGACTGTGTCCGAATACATGCCTAAAGTATTTTGCATTGGAGTAGAAAGACGCTTCGATGGCTCTTAACCTTTTCAAATTATCTAAGCATTTATAAAATGCGCCCTTTCCGTCCAAGTTCATAGGATGCATTTCTCTTGCTACAGAAACCAAGAAGTTATTGAAAATGATTAGACTATTCCTAATTATTATATTTAAGCATTATATTCAACGCATGCATGTAGAGTGTAGAGAATATAAGTAAATCTAGATATTTATTAGGGATATAAAGAAAACATCACACTAATTTGCATTGAACATAAAATATGCTCTATATTTATAAAAAAGACCATTAAAAATACACCCTATAAATTTAGACAGAGGGGTTAGCTGTTTCTATTAGCGATTGTGGCTTTCGTATCAAGTGAAAACCCTCTTTACTGTGAAAACTCTGTGAAATCCAATCGTACAAGTTTTGAAAAATTGTCAAAAAAATTATCATACGTAGATGAGGTGAACTTATACAATCCTGCAAAATTTGAAGACCAAAATCCATTGCATTTGAAAGATATGAAAAAGACAAATTCATCCTAAATAGTGATTTTTAACTATTAGCACTATTCATTTCTCCGTTTCCCTTTTGAGAGGTGCTTCCATGCTTTTTCTTTTCACAATTGCATAAATATTAAATTATGAGTGAATGGTAGATGGTGATTACTTATTCCTTCACTTGATTTAAGATTTGTGCAACTTGTATTAGGAGGGAAAGCATTGAAGCACCGCTCTTCTCTTTTTTATATATTTCAAATGCGATTGATTTTAGACTTCAAATTTTATAAGATTGTAGAAGCTTACCTTTCCTACTTATGATAATTTTTTGAGAATTTTTCAAAACTGCTACACGTAGGTTTTTCGGAGTTTTTATGATAAAGAGGGTTTTTACTAGATATGTTGTCGTTGCATGACATGATATTCATTATCTCTTTAAGCATCTATTTAAATATCTTTGTATTGCACATGTTCTTAGAATTGCCGAAATACCCCACTCTCTGTAAAAACGTGGAAACGCAAGAAGGGGAATGCTTTGTTCGCTTCTCCCTGTTTACTCTTCGAATTTCTGGTGAAAATGCGAATGGCAAAATTCTTAAAAAAATTTCAACCTGTGAAATCATTAAAATCAGACTCAGGAGTTTCCAAAAGTTGGGATGTAGTGGTGGGTGTGTTATGTATTAATGACAATTCTAGAGTAAATTTTACAAAACTACAATTTTCTTATAGAAACTATCGGGATATTATAGGTTCTAACTTATATTTTACAAAACTACATATTTTAAGAGAAATTGTGTCACAAAAATATTGATTTTAGAATTAACTATTTTTCGTAACAGGTTTGACAATGTAGAATCACAGGTCAGCCTCACGTCCCTATTTCCCATTTCACTCGCGTGTGAGGCTGCTATGTGGATCTACACAGTTAGACCTTTTAAAGAAATGGCCAAATTGAAACATGTAGTTTTGTGATATAAGTTTCTTCTATAATTTGTAATTTTATGAAATAGAAGTAAAACTTATAGTTTTTTGATAGTTTGTAAAAAACTTGTAATTGATAAAATTTACTCAAAATTCTATATCAAACTCAGTCACTATTTTATATAAAAAACTATCAGGAGCTCTTTATTAATGAGCGTATATAGTTATATTCAAGCTGAATACAACTCCATAGAAAGTCCAGTATTACATCATGTTAGACACACCAAACAGAGGCATGATTTGGTTGTTGCTTACACAAGTGAGCACACAAATTCAATTGTATTTGAAAGATAAAGAAAAGGCAAATACTTTCAGCAAGTATTTGTCTTATATATATATATATATATATATATATATATATATATATATATATATATATATATATATATATATATATATAATCCCACTGTTCTGGCGCATTAACATAAGCGGTTGAATTTAGTCTAAAAAGCAGTTTTTCTGGTGATACATTTGAACATACCATCACCGATATCTTATACTTTTTTATATAAGAATTTTATGAAAAATTCTAACTTTGGTGGTATTTCGAATTTTGAAAATTTCTAACTAAGCTCTAAATTGTGCACAAAAATCTATTCGAACTACTTGGCTTAATTATCTCCTAAGCCAAAACTAGTAACAAGGGTTCTTAATCTTGACCTTTTTACTTGATACCTTCTTAGACACCAACTCAAGAATCCTCATTACCAAGGGTCATTGACTTGATCATCAACACCAAAACCCCATAATCATTCTTAATTAAAAATTAGGGGACCTAGATGCTTTCATATATTTCAAAAATCAAAAAGAGAAAAAACATAAATATTATTATGCCTTGTAAGAATTTTATAAATTCACAGAGTGTGTTAATGATTCAAAATTTTTATGAGATCTTAAGCATTTCCTTATCACCATTCTGTAAAATTTTCAAAAATTGTAAATCTTTTTTTATTTCTAAAGCAAATCTATGTATTAATTATCAGGCTTTTATTAGGATGTAACACTCGACAGAGTTTTTAAAAATTATTTAAGCATGATAATGATCTAAAAATTTTATAGAAACATTAATATTACATCAGGACCATCCAAAAAAATGTTAAAATTTTCTAACATGGTTTAGACCATTTTTCATTTTGTTCGAATTTGCTGGTAAGCCTTTTAACACACAGTAATACTGTTCAAATTTTTGAAAATTCACAAAGCTTGGTCATCATTTGTAAATTTTATGGGAATATTAGTGATGCATCATAACCATGTACAAAAAAATTCAAAATTTTCTAACGTGGTTTGAACTGTTTTTCATTTGGTTCAAAATTGCCGGCCAACGTTTTATCATGATAATAGAATTTTTGAATTTTCAAAAATTCAATAGACTTTATAATTATCTAAAATTTTTATGGAAATATCAAAATTGTGTCAGAACTCTCCAAAAAAATTCAAATTTTTTCATCGTTGTTTGACCCACTTTTCTACTGGTGCAAAAATGCCAAAATTTCGAGAATTTCGCTTGAAATTTCGGGTTATCCAGGCGAATTTCTGGATTTCTCGATTGCAAATGGACCGGATTTGAATTTTGATTTTCAAATTTGATCCGAGATTTGTCCGAAATACCGAGATTTGGTGAAATTTCAGATTTCGATGCCAAGCGAGATTTTATCCGAAAAATAAATTTGAATACTTGGGAGTTGGGACGGCTAGTGATCACTTTTCTATTTTTTTTTTCAAATCTAGTTTTCTTTCAAGCGGAATTACAAAACTAGCCCTCCCTCACCATGAAAGATATGGTAGATGACAGGTCGTCTGTCACACCTGGAGAGCAAAGGAGCGAGCGAGCACGGCAGATGGCGGACGAGCGTGGGGCAGCATGCTCCCACGACAGGCGAGCGCAGGAGGCGGATGAGCACGGCGGTGGGCGTGGGTAGCAAGTTCCGTGGTGGGGAGAGGCTAGATTTATAATTCTATTTGAAGAGACTAAATTTGAAAAAAAAAGAAAGTAAAAAGGGCTAGAAAAGTGATTATTTCCAGGCTGCTGCTGCCTCCTCCATCGACCACAACCACTGCCAGTGAATATATACGATCGAGTGATTGGTGGTAAGAGTAAAACACATGCAAATTAAATCTGCGTACTTCTTTCTTTTCCCAATATACAACAATGATCCAATGGTTCTAGATTTGGGTGATTTCAACAAAAAAAAAACATCCGGTTGATGTTTATCAAATCCCTATACAAATTGCACTCAGTCAATTCCCACCAGAAGATTCATCAGACATAAGCCCTGACATACATACAGAAAAGAAAGTTAGGTACTGGGAAGAGACAAGCCGTGCATTCTGACGCTAAGTCCTAGTTGCTAGTCTCTACTATATAAAAAAGAGTTTCTTCTCATATCCCTTCATTAAAATTACTTATTTTTACCATTACTCTTTAATTACCTATTTTTATCACTGCTTTTTAATTACCCATCTTTGCCACTGTTACTGCTTTTTGCAAATAAACTTTTTTTATCACAAAATGAATTTCAACCATTGTACATTCAGATTGAACAATATTATTCAAACATGATTAGTGCTTTTTGTAAATAAATTTTTATCACAAATTGAGTTTTCGTTGCAACGCACGGACACAACACTAGTTACTACTTACTAGTTAGTTATCAGTTGATCCTGGAGCACTTCTTCCTTATCTCGCCCTGGTGGTCGGTCTTCACCCCGATGCTGCTCATCCTGACCATGGCCTTGGGGAACTCGTATCTGAACCTGAGCCCGAACAGGCCCCGGATGTTGCCGGCGTAGTTCTGCACGAAGCCCTGCGTCGCGGCGTCGCCCCACAGCCTCTGGTCCGACTCCAGCACGGCGTTGCCGTCCCTGACGTTCTTGAAGAAGCTCGCGTCGAACGCGTCCGGGCTGTCCCTGTCCAGCGACACCCGCCGCGAGGGGTCACCGTTGGGCGGGCACAGCGCCCGCAGCTGCGGCAGGAACGCCGGGTTGATCGTCGGGTCCGCGTTGCCCGTCGCCGTGAAGTTGAACAGGCGGTACCGGAAGAACAAGCAATCCGTCTGCCCGATGGTGTGAGCACCTGGAAATTGCATATTGATGTTGTCAGTTACCATAACATTGTTCATTCGAACAGTACTCATGGTGCATGGCAAAATGCAAACTAAGAGACACAGTTCACCGATGGCAAGGAATCGGCCATGTGCAGTCAAGAACAAAGGAAGATTTACCGACTAATGTAACGAGATCATGATCTGTCAGGCCTTGATCTGCAAACTTTTGCCTCTGAATGGGTACAGGATCAGCAGGTGATGGCAAGGCCTTGGCATCTAAAGCTGATGAAGTCCTTCCGTCTCTTCGTCCCAGCGGCACCGACCAGCTTGGACCACCGGTCTTACAATCAGTACATACAAAATGACAAATGAGCAAGGCAGTCATCACTCTCAATCAAAAGATATACGAGCAATTCAATCATCAGTCTCTCAATCAAAAGGTGAACAGTTCTTAGCACGAATTCAGCACAGAACGACTCACCAGATCAACAGCATCACGAGCGGCGAGGGCCAATATGTCAGCGCAGGACACAACGCCAGGGCATATGGCTTCCAGCTGGGACTTAGCATCGTCTATTACCTGAAATCCCCTAAGACCAAAATTCTGTGGTGCAGTCCTTTCAGAGGATGCTCCAGAAATCAAAACAGACGCATCACATCCCTACAGAGTAAGCAGAAACGAAGGTCAATTGAAAGCAAAACTATTCGAGGTTTTTCCCTTCCCACTGGCCAACTCTTTTGTAGCCTTGCAAGCAACTATTGGCTCAGCTTGTGAATTATTCGTAAGCAAAATAAAGGACAACAAAAACATGGAATCCAGAATAACACCTTGTCTGTTTTCTATTCGAGAATACACAGGAGGGCTGCGTATCATTGCAAACACCATGTCCATGAATACCCAAACCAAAAGTAGTAATTGTAGAGGTAACAAAAGAATGAAACTAACTTGAACAAAACAGTCATGGAAATGTAGCCTGAGCAAGCCTGGGGCAATGGTGGCATCATTGTTGTAGTACTTTTCCACGGCAGACCTCACTATGTCCTCCGCATCAGGACAGTTAGAGTCGTAGAATCCTGTCTGCAGTCCTTGGCTATGGACCAAAGAACTTCTCAGCAAAGCACAGAATAGAAAGAAAAACGCTGCCATAGTCTGAGTAGAAGTTATCAAGAACAGTTCTAATTGTGGCAACCCTGTTATCTTATAGTTCATTATATAGGGAAGCTCAACTTGTGCTATTCTCCAAGTACTACAATCCTTTCGCAATCTTACTTAGTGGAGTAGCAAGTGGACCATGCACTACTGAAAGATGTGGATTACAGCTAACCTGCACACTTTGTAATTTATATATCCCTTATCATCAAATTGCGCAAAAATCACTTTGTCGGATGGATAAGTTCTTTTGTTGAGCCGTATGTGTTACCATTTTGATTTTAATTCTGTTATGTAAGATAGCAGCAGCCACTCAGTCCTCAGTTTGAAAGACTACATTGCAAGACTTCCATGTAAACGCACACATCCACGAATAGTTCTCCAAAACATATGTGATTCCTTATATATGGGTGGTATTCTATACACTGTTGCATTGTCAGATAGCATTGGTAGCACCAGTTCATACTAGAATACGATTATGAATCATTCTGATTTAGGAAAGATGGTCATGCTATTGAGCCAAATCTGTGGGACATCGAAAATAACGATGTTTGAAACAACCATTTCAAGAGAAAATGAATATAATTTGAAACCTATGAGTCTGAGTTGTGTAAGTTCAACAACTGAGAACTGGAGTGTAGGATGTTCTCTTGAAGACAGACATGCGACTAAATTTTAAGCTATCTGATTATGAACGGACACACTTTTGAAGGCAAAAACAGCCGTTCAAATAGATACATCTATTCATAGAACGAATTATTAAACTTCACCTACATGACTACACAAGTGGTAGTATTTACTGAATAAAAGCGAAGAAGCATTTCAGTGTTCCTCGTGAAGAACATGGGAAACAGTTAGTGGAAGGGTTTCTCACATAGTGGGCTTGACATTTAAGGACTTCCACGATAGGTCATTTTAGCACTTCACAACGTAGACCAGAATGAGGTGTTGCACCTGCCTCTTGCAAAGCGATAAGAAAAGGCATCAGTGTCCTAACACTGATAGCATATAGTGGTGAACATGGTCCTAGATAAACTGAACCCTTTTTTTTTGTCTTCTTCAGGACCAATGGACGCATCACTTTGGAGATTTATGAGGGAAGCTAGCTAAGTAGAACTCGTCAGTTCAAAATTCCCACGTAATGATTTTTTAAGGCAATGACCATGGGACGGCGATCATTTTAGAAGAAAGATTCGCAAGATTAAGATTTTTGTTTTCTCTTGATGTAGTAGTAACCGGATCGATCTCTTGATTCCACTTTGAAAAAGACTGAATATAGAGCACAGAGGAAAAAATAGGAGAATTCTTATGATGAGTTTGATGACGAAAAGGAAGCAGCGCAGTAGCGACCGGCCGTAGAGGAAGTAATCGACGTCGTGGATCGTCCAATAGCAAGATGAAGAGCTTGAGCGGTCGCGCAGTTGCGCTACCCAGAAACCTTATTGCCGCCCCCGTGCAGATTCTCGCAGCGGCAACGGTTCGGAGATTCCGCTCTCCTTGCCTCGCGGTGCACGCCGAGAGGAAGGTCGGTGAAGAACGAGCGTAGCACGAAGACACAATACAGATCACAATGGATGAACGCGAGTGCCAGAGCCAAAAGCCCCATCTATCTGGATGTCTCCAGATTTTATAGCTTCGCACCAGTAACGGTCAATAAATTAACCACTACAACACCATTAAACGCTAGTAACTGCAGGTCATTCAAACGACTGTTTCTATTAGAAACTGACTCCATTATCATGACTGTTTCAATTCTCAGTAAATGACCCCATTAATTCACTAATAATAGAGAGAAACCGGAAAATAAAAGGGTTTAAATGTGCCAGGAATACGCGGGAAAAATATGCGGAAAAACGCGGTAATTCGCGAAATACGCGTGCGCGCATGTGACTTTAATCGTGCTCCTCACCCTCCATATGCCTCATTACAAAGCATGGTAGGAGCTCTCCCTTTTAAGTTGGCACTATCCACTCTTAACTAGCAATATGATACTATTATTTGTAACTTTGATATTAGAGATAAATGGACCACTTGAGCCTCATTTCTAACACGTACAACTACAAGTCCCTTGTCACAAAACCAGGGAAATCAGTTACGTGGAGATTGAACAGGAACTAAGCACGTTGACACATTACTACCACCTAATACCTAGGCTTTCAATTTGGTCCTTGAGGTTGTTCTTCACCTTTTTTGTGTACAAAGTAACAAACTTTTATCTTGAACTAGAAATAGGACAGCACTTTAATCTAAATCAGCCAAATTTGATCTTGAAAGAAAATAAGACCAAGTTGACACAGCTTGCTCTTCATAAGTGCCAAATTAGTCCTCAAACTCTAAAGTGAAAAACAATTTATCCCCGAAACTTGACAAAACTAAAGGAAGATCTACTTTTGGGGTCTTTGCCTGGTTTACTCATGCAGTAAATTAGGTTTCTCCGATAAAAGCTGCTGATAAGAAATCATGGACCTGAAAAACATTTGATGACTAAGTTGATGGTGTTGGTGCTTAATATCTCAACCTGTTTATATCTAGTTACTGTGACTTTGCATTTCTAGTAGACTAGTACGGTTAGTTCTTGAATGGTAAGTAAAGTGGCTTCTCCACGACCTAGCTGCTAGGTGGCACCCGTGGTCCATCAACAGGGGGAGGAGACGCAGACACTAGAGCCAACCATGTAACTGCACGTACGAAGAACTGAAAACGACAGCAGGTGAGGTGGCCTGGACAGCCGGGAACGACCGACCTGGATGGCAGGCATGGCACGGGATATGCACGGCAGCACGGGCTCAGCCGTGTAGGGCATTCGGTCGAACGCCTTGAGGGCGAGGCACGTAGCAGCCGCCTTCTAGGCGACGACTAGACGAAACGCTCGCTAGCTCTCCCGATCCGAGGGCGGGCGCGACGTCGGCAAGAACCGGGGCCCCTCCACCGCCCACCATGTTTGTCTTCCCGAAGCAGTCAAAGTCACCACGCTCGGAGTAGCAGCACAGTGGTACTCGCGTCGCCTAGCCTACGCCCTCCGGAAGAATATACGGCTAGCACATGTACATTTCTCTTTCACCATGAAAAATATGACACATGGCATATCCATAAAACGTAAAAGCTGACTGGCACCACGATAAGACGAGGGACCTTAAGAGGAGACGTTGCCATGTTGTGGCAGTGTGGAAGGAGGGTGTATCCTGTGAAATAGTTGGTTGTCGAATCTCACCTACTGCATTGTCGTGGCTCAATAGCATATTCATCTGCGTTTCAATGTTCGCTCTTGTAGTCCCTCACCCTACTATAGCATCGGTCATCTTCTAAGGTCTTTGAGCATAGTGCTTTTGTGCCTTTCCCGGTGTAGAAGAAGACCAAATTTACAAATACATAAGGAGTAGACTAGATTTAAAAAAAATATGCATGGGCAAGATAAACAATGATTTCGGATTTAACAAGCTCAGTTATACTAATCCCAGGAAATAAGTGGTGCTTGAACCAATTAGATCGTGACGTCGTGCCATGGGATTCAACTGGGTGGTAGCGACTGTTTATCTCCGGAAGATCCGTGTTGACGACGCGTTGGAAGCAAGTTCGATTGATTTCTCAAATCCCAACCCGCCGTGACGTGCACACCGTTTGCCTCTTAAGGAAGTGCGGGAAAGAAGAAAAATAATCGCCGAATCACTCTGATAGATTGGGACAGTGTTCCTCTACAATTTTATACTCACGCTCGATCGGATCTGCTGCCGCTTGCTTTCCTTCTTCTTCTTCCTCCCCTTCGCCATCACCGTCCTGTCACCCCCGCAAAGACGCCCCCTCACCTGGTAAGCCGTAAGCCCCCCCCCCCCTCTCTCTGTGTCTATCTCTGACGCACACGCACCAGTGCTTAAGCAGCTAAGGCAGTACTACTAGTGCTGCTGCTTACTGCTAATTCTTGCTGTCAGATCTGCCAGTTCTTGTCACTTGTCGGTGTCGGTACGTTTCGTTTCGTTTCCTTTCCTTCGTGTACTACTCCAGTCTGCAGTCTGCACTGTTCTTGCTGCTCTGGTTCGGGTGTTTTTCTGCGCAAGCGCGGCTGTTGTCTCTTGGTTACGTTCGTGCGTTCGTTCCTCCTTCTCTCCCCGCTTTGCCGGCCTCGATCTGTCTGCGAAGTCTCCTTCCCCTTTCACTTGTAAACAGCTCCCCGTGTGTGTGTTTGTGCATCTTTCAGGGACTACTAGTACGATCGCGGAGGAGGAGGAGGAGGAGGATCCTTCATCATGGCTCAGATCGTGCTCCATGGCACGCTCCACGCCACCATCTTCGAGGCCGCCTCGCTCTCCAACCCGCACCGCGCCAGCGGCGGCGCCCCCAAATTCATCCGCAAGGTACTCTTCTTCCTCATCTCCATCTCCTTTTTTCCTTTCCGCTACAGCGTAGGTAGATGCCGAAGCCGAATCGACCCATCTTTACCATCCCCAACATAACTTGCCATGCCCGCTATGCTAGTCGACAGTGACACATGATGATACGATGTGATTAGGGAAGAAACGAAAATTCCTAGATAAGAATTGAAGGTACACGTATGGAGTACTAAGATTACTTCTTGATTACCTGAATTACTAGTTCGAATCTTGAGTTTGCTGTATGTAACATGTGCCTGTAATCATGCCACCTAATATGACTTTTCTTGGTCTAACACACCGAGCTCATCTCAACAGCTTGTGGAGGGGATTGAGGACACCGTGGGTGTCGGCAAAGGCACCTCCAAGCTATACGCCACCATTGACCTGGAGAAAGCCCGTGTCGGGCGCACTCGGATGATATCCAATGAGCCCGTCAATCCTCGGTGGTACGAGTCGTTCCACATCTACTGCGCGCACCAGGCTGCCGATGTGATCTTCACCGTCAAGATTGATAACCCGATCGGGGCTGCGCTCATTGGGAGGGCGTACCTGCCTGTCCAACAGCTTCTGGGTGGCCAAGAGGTTGATAGGTGGCTTGATGTCTGTGATGACAAGCGTAAGCCTCTTGGTGAGAGTAAGATCCATGTGAAGCTTCAGTACTTTGACATTTCCCAGGACCGCAATTGGGCGAGAGGTGTGCGGAGCGCTAAGTATCCAGGTGTTCCTTACACCTTTTTCTCTCAGAGACAAGGATGTAAGGTTACTCTCTATCAGGATGCTCATGTTCCAGACAACTTCATCCCCAAGATCCCACTTGCGGATGGCAAGAACTATGAGCCTCACAGATGCTGGGAGGATATCTTTGATGCCATAAGCAATGCTCAACATTTGATTTACATCACTGGCAGGTCTGCGTACACTGAAATCACCTTGGTTAGGGACACCAATCGGCCGAAACCTGGGGGACATGTTACTCTCGGGGAGTTACTCAAGAGGAAGGCTAGTGAAGGTGTTCGAGTTCTTATGCTGGTGTGGGATGACAGGACTTCAGTTGGCTTGCTGAAGAGAGATGGCCTGATGGCCACACATGATGAGGATACTGCAAATTACTTCCAGGGCACGGACGTGCACTGTGTCTTGTGCCCTCGCAACCCTGATGATTCAGGCAGCATTGTTCAGGATCTGCAGATATCAACTATGTTCACACACCATCAGAAGATAGTTGTTGTTGACCATGAGATGCCAAACAAGGGCTCCCAGCAAAGGAGGATAGTCAGCTTTGTTGGTGGCATTGACCTTTGTGATGGAAGATATGACACTCAGTATCATTCCTTGTTTAGGACACTTGACACTGTCCATCATGATGACTTCCACCAGCCAAACTTTGGGAATGCATCGATCAAGAAGGGCGGTCCAAGAGAGCCATGGCACGATACTCATCCACGGCTGGAAGGGACAATCGCTTGGGATGTTCTTTACAATTTCGAGCAGAGATGGAGAAAGCAGGGTGGTAAGGATCTCCTTGTTCAACTCAGGGATCTTTCTGAAATTATTATCCCCCCATCTCCTGTCATGTTCCCAGAGGACAGAGATACATGGAATGTTCAGCTCTTCAGATCCATTGATGGTGGTGCTGCTTTTGGCTTCCCTGATACTCCTGAGGATGCTGCAAGAGCTGGGCTTGTCAGTGGAAAGGATCAAATCATTGACAGGAGCATCCAGGATGCATACATACACGCCATCCGGAGGGCAAAGAACTTTATCTATATTGAGAACCAGTACTTCCTTGGGAGTTCCTATTGCTGGAAACCTGAAGGCATCAAGCCTGAAGATATAGGTGCTCTGCATTTGATTCCTAAGGAGCTTGCATTGAAGGTTGTCAGTAAGATTGAAGCTGGGGAACGTTTTACAGTTTATGTTGTGGTGCCAATGTGGCCAGAGGGTGTTCCAGAGAGCGGATCTGTACAAGCAATTCTGGACTGGCAAAGGAGAACAATGGAGATGATGTACACTGACATCATACAAGCTCTCCAGGCCAAGGGGATTGAAGCAAACCCCAAGGACTACCTCACTTTCTTCTGCTTAGGTAACCGCGAGGTGAAGCGGAGTGGGGAATATGAACCCGAGGAACACCCAGAGCCTGACACTGATTACATCCGGGCTCAAGAGGCTAGGAGGTTCATGATCTATGTTCATACCAAAATGATGATAGGTACTGAGTCAGTTTTACTTAACCTTGGGTTGCATGTTTGCATTAAACTTATCATTGCCCTATGCAATTTCTGTTTACATAAAGCTATTTACAGAAATTTATCATTGCCCTACGCAATTTCTGTTTACTTAAAGATATTTACAGAGCTTACTTGTCTGCCAAACATATATTTGAGAGCATTGCATTGGTTTATTATTTTTATAGTTGCATATGTCAAAACTAATAGCAACTTGAAGTCAGTTTTCTTTCATTAAAGATAAGAGGAATCGATTTTTTTAAACCATAAAGAAGCAATTTTTTAGAAGAAATTGCCCTAGGCTCTTACAATTATATTTTCGTTGAAGATTTCATATCTTGAGCCATTTCTTTTAAATGAAGCAAAATAAAATTGATTTTATATTGTTATTTACTACTGGTCTCAACCTGCAAAGCATTGACCAGCTAAATATATTTTTCCTCGTGTGGTTCCAGAAAGATCCCTTTTTTTATTAAAAAAAAAAGAGATCCAGTTAAAAAAAAAGTGATCAAGCAAGTAACTTCACTTCTTCCTTTTTCAGTCGATGATGAGTACATCATCATTGGGTCTGCCAACATCAACCAGAGGTCAATGGACGGCGCTAGGGACTCCGAGATTGCCATGGGCGCATACCAGCCATACCACCTGGCGACCAGGCAGCCGGCCCGGAGCCAGATCCACGGCTTCCGGATGGCGCTGTGGTACGAGCACCTGGGCATGCTGGAGGACGCTTTCCAGCGGCCGGAGAGCCTGGAGTGCGTGCAGAAGGTGAACAAGGTCGCGCAGAAGTACTGGGACATGTACTCCAGCGACGACCTGGAGCAGGACCTCCCCGGCCACCTGCTCAGCTACCCCATTGGGGTCGCCAGCGACGGCGTGGTGACTGAGCTGCCGGGGATGGAGTACTTCCCCGACACCCGTGCCCGCGTCCTAGGCGGCAAGTCGGATTACCTCCCCCCCATCCTCACCACATAGAGGGGCGCACTCTGGCTTCTCCTGTCTGGCTTCTGTTTGGTTGTTCAGAATTTCTTCAGAATAACGGTTGTTATAGTTGTGAGAAAGTAATAAGTGCATTATTACGCATGGCTGAGAACAAGATAGGAGGATTGTTGTTGCTGCCGCATGTAGACTGTGTCGTGCCTGTCGTTCTAGTGGCTTTCGGGGATGAGATGATGCGTGCAGTCTGCAATGCAGTTTGTAAGATGAGACTCGAGTACTACTTGACATTACTGTTTGTTTGTACTTTGTACTGCTGTTGGATATTGTTGATGCTACTGCCTGTCGGTTGATCATGTACATCTCCAGCAATGTTGAATTCTGTGTGTGGCATGGAAGTATCCAAGCAGTGCCATCGCTTTTCAGGATAACTATGTGTCGGCGTATTCCGCCTGACAGGCCCGGAGGATGCAGACCGGGTTTTGTTCGGAAGGAGGGCGTCTTCGCGGCCGGCTAAACCTAGAGGGCGAAAGCCCTGGGGACTCCTACGCGAAAGATTCCGGCGTCCATGAACTACGGATGAACAAGAGATTTTTTACCCAGGTTCAGGCCCCCTTTGGCTCGGGTAATAGCCTTATTTCCTGCTAGATTGCTTAGAGAATGCCTGAAACTAGTACAAAGCTTTTGGGGTACAAGTTCTTTTCTCTCGAATGCCCCTCTCTTTTTCCCATGCACCCGGAGGCCCTTATATAGGCCAGGCTAACGGGAGTAGGTAAAAAGGAAGTCATCATGCTGATCCTCATACATTTACTACTCCTTCCTGTCTTTGTCCGCCTCCTCGGCCTCATTAAATGCTTACGCGTGCCTTTGCCCGGTCACGGATGGGACCCCTGTGCGACAGGTAGGTGAGAGGCGTCAGAGGAATGGGCTTGTTGCAGAAACCCTTGCAGCTGATAAGCCTGCTATGGCAACTGCCGCTCGACATGGTACGCAGTAGTGGAAGGAGCCTTCGAGGCGGCCACCGCGCTCCACCTCTTGTGCGCGCGGGCGTCTCGCCAATCGCCGCCACCCGCCACGTGGGTGGCGCCGGGCGCCACGGGCGCGTGACGCCGCGCCGGCGCCGTGATCGCCGCCGATTGCGCGCCGCCACGTAGCTGGCGCCGGCGGCGGCGTGCGTTTCGCCCACTTTCGCCGGGCGCCACGGACCGACGCCGGCGGCGTCGTAATCACCGCCACGATTGCCGAGCCGCCATGCGGATTGTACTTTATGCGGTGGAGAGGGTACCTAGCGTATAGCACGCCGACAAGAGTTCTGCCCTGTCCTAGAGCGCAGCCTATGACTCCTTTTAGAATCTTCATTTAATGCACTTAATGCTTAGCGCTCTTGGCGGGGCCACTACTCATGAGGGTACGACCGCGGTTCCTCGCACGTATCCTGCGATTTTCCTTGGGGCTAAACGGCGATAATTACCTTTTCGCGAACCGCCGGCGTGGTATGCGATATATAGATGCATCAGTCGAGCGGTTTCACGCCTTCGCTTTCTTGCGCACTTTTGCTTTCTTGTTCTTTCGCCTCTTTTTCCCAAAGCTCTTCGTCTTCTTGATCCACCATGGTGAACCCCATTCCGGCCTCTCTTCGTGACGCCACCGCCGTGAATCGGATGGGGATCATCGCCGGAAGGCACCTTCCGATACCATCCGGGATCGCCACGCCTGTGTGCCTCTCCGACAAGATCGCCCCGCACACAGGGCCATGATGGCGGCCTTCTTCCACCCTTTTTCCGAAGTTTTTTCTCACCGTCCTCCACTTCTACTGAAATCCATCATCTTCATCTCACCCCAACTCTATCATCTTCCTCGCCATCTTCGCACACCTCTCGTGAAATGTTCATGGGGTGATGCTTGAACCTTCCTCTCTTCCGCCATTTCTTCATTCTCAGCGCCACCAATGACGCATTTAAGTGGGGAGTTGCTATTTCCGCCGGGGCGGGATGGCCTCCCGCTACATTCCCTTCAAAGACGGGTCCAATCGAGGACATGGCGCAGCGATTGGTGTACATCCAGATGACAATGGAATCGACGCTTGGGGTGCCACGAGCGGCGCACGCTTTTGAGAACTGGAGCTTGCCGGTCGAAGAGACGGCAGAGCTCCGCGCAATGGCGGTCCGCGTCGGCAGATTGCGGGACGCCGGACTGAACGGAGGGCTGGTAGCCCGGGACTACACGGCCCGGAGGATCAGCCCTCTTCGCCGGCGCGTCCGGCCTTCATGGCAGTACACGGGCGACAACGACCTGACGCGCACGTGGCCCGGACGTAAGTCCTTGTCTTCTTCTAGTTTCCTTTAAGCACATGTTTTTCCTGCGGCTTCCTACCAACCGACCGCCATCTTTTTCCCTTTCTTGCGACAGGCGAGGGCAATTTCGAGGAGCCAAACCTGGGCCGGTGGCTTGCCGCGCTGATGCTGCCGGTTCCCACTGGCACGCCTTTTCCGCCGGACGCCCGGCCGCTCGCCGACCTGGAGCACGCGGAGCGCCTGCGGATCGTCAGGCTGCTCCCGCCGATGGACTCCACGGGGCCGGCCGTGATCCCGCCCGTGGCCGGCGGGTGATCGAGGGCGTGATCGCCGCCGGGCGATCGAGCCGCGAACAAGCGCCATTCGCCGCCGACACCACGGGCTCGGACCTAAGAGGCGAGACCACGGACCAAAGATCGCCGCCACCGGCCGTGTGGCGGTACCCCTTCAAGGGGCGGGCACAGGGCGCCCATGCGACTTCACCTCCGGCGCCGCGCCGCCGCGGACCGCTCCGAGTTTTACCAACCGTACCTTCTCCTCGGCGCCGACGATCGGCGCGACAACCTCGCCACGGAGCCTGTGCCATCGCTCAACAGGTGGCCTCACGCCCCAATGGCGGCTTGAGCTTGAGGGCGCCACCAAGGGCCGCCAGAACGCCGAGGGTGCCAACACCCCGGCGCCACCGAGACGGCGGAGGCCTTCGCCAGCGCCTCGCCCACCGCCGCAAGGGTCAAAGATACTCCGGCACCAGCGCGAGGTCTCGCCCTAGCACCGCCACTACCGCCTTCCAGCCGCTTCGTGAACTCTTCACTCGTAAACGACATGCGCGCGGCTGGGCACCGTTCTGCCGCCGCCTCCGCATGGTGCCCAGACGCCCAACAGCTTGCCTCGGAGGCGGCGAATGAGCGGAGCGGAAAGGGCGGCATGAGTTGGCGCAGAGAGGGCCAACACAACCGCAATGCAGCAGCGGGCGGAACGGGCCGAGACACGGGCGGCGGGGGCCGAGGCAGCGCTGAAGACCTCGGAACTTGAATCCTTCCGGCTGCGGCGCAACCTCGCGATCATGCTGAAGAAGGCGTTCCAGCGCACCAAGAGGTGCCTGGAACCCTTGGGGGTGACGCTGAACGTGCCCCTGGAGGACTCGGCGCTTCAATTTGCTCATGCGACCAACCAGGCCGCGGAGGCGCTACGAGGACTCCCTGCCGCCCTAGCCGCTCGCTCCGCCATGGAAGGACGCCAGGTCGCGATCATGGCCGCGACTTACACGCTGGCCTGCTGCGCCAGCCGCGACGCCGCCTTTGACCCTATGGCGGTGGTGACGGCCGGCGTCGAAGGAGACGCGAGTAGCGGCGTTTCAAAGTGAGGCGCTGGCGCGCCATGAACACGTGGGCTGATGTTGCAGGTGGAGCAGCCGGCCATGGATGTCTCCACTCCTCTGGCCGTCGAAGGTGGCGCCGACGATGAACTTGACTTCGGCGAGGACGAGGAGTGAAGGCGGGCAGCTTTCTTCTGTTTCTCTTTTTTTGTTGCTTCTGCCGATGAACCTGCGTCCAGAAAAACCTTGGACAACTTTTGGATGAATGTCAGATGTTTAATCGTTATTCATGTGTTTGCTTATTTTTGCATGATTGAATTCATTACATTTGCCCGTTGGATGGCCGTCATTCGACTTAGACAAAACGCTTTTAAAACGCCTAAATTAGGGTAGCGGTTCTAAGCCTCGCAAATGATTTCATGTGCCCGCTGCGATCGCAAGCATACATTACGCGGACCACATAAAACGTAGGCGGAAAATGGCCTTAGGTCGAATAAGGAACGCAGGACACAGCAAGGCCCCAGCGTCAAGTTTCTGCGCGAGATTATCGCAAGTTTCGGCCTTCCGGAGCTCAGATCCTGATGATCGCCCGAGAATGCACCACGGCGTACCACGGCGTAACGTGGCGAGACAGTAAGTTTTCGGAAGTGCACTTAGGCCAGCAACACTCAACGGAGGCGACCAGCGGTGCTTCGCAGAGCCAACCCGAGGCGTATGAGCCGTGCAGGAGCGCTGTGCCCAACTGACACTCCGATGACTCGGCCTCGCCGGACGTTAACACTTTAGCACATCTTCTTCTTTTATCATAAGGAGCCGCTGGTTACCAACACTCGCGACAATCACGCGCAGCTTGACCCATCTTAGGATACGATCGTAAGGAAATGGCCAAAAAATGCGGTATAGAGCGCTTATCTTGTTTTATATGCCGCAGATAAGGAACTCGAGCGCTGGCGAAGCGGCTCGAGCGGGCGGCAACCCCTAAGTCATCATGCGCGACCGGTCTTCGAAGCCGGCGACCGACCAATCGGGCGCTGGCGAAAGCACCTTGAGCGCTGGGCGAGCCCCAAGCCATCGGGCGACCAGCAAATCTGAGGGGGCTTTTCGAAAGTAAGCCAAAGACATTTATGCTTTACCTCGCACGCATGAGATGACTACCGGAAGGTGAGTAAACATCTGGAAGGGCATACGCGAGGTAAGCCGAAACACTCTAAATCCCAGCATGAAGTGTCCTGGCTCGCCTCGTTTGGATTCTAGGTCATTGTGAATCGCCAGAAATCGAGCCACGGCGCAGTGTGCCAAAGCAATGAGTTTTTCGAGGGTGGCATCAGTCGACGGTGCTTTCATGGTGACGACCAGGTGGTTTCAGAGAGCCAACCCGAGGTGTGCGAGCAGCGTCGAGCACCGCATCCACCGCCTCATCGCCCGGGCTAAGTGTACACAGACGCCGAGGATCGGCATCGATTTCACGAAGGAATTAGCAAACGCGCAGAACCAGCGACATACATGTGCATAATTGTCACTCAAAGCACAACAAAGAGGAGCAGTAATGGTGAAGCAAAAAGCTTTCTAGGCAACAATTTCACCGACGCCAAGAAATGACCACCGGAGATGGACGTACCTCGAGGCTGACTGGAGCAAGCTGCTGGGTACTTACAATTCCCTTAAGGATAGAACTTTCGCAGTAGCTCAATGTTGTAGGAGTTCGCCAGCTCCTCGCCGTCCTCAGTGGCTAACCGGACCGCCCCGGGCCGAGATACTGAGACCACCTTGAAGGGGCCCTCCCATCGGGGAGACAGCTTATGTAACCCGGCATGCGTCTGAATTTTGCGTAAGACCAGGTCACCCACTGCCAGTGTTCTCTCAGAGACCCGGGTGGCGTGGTATCGCCTGAGGCTTTGCTGATAACGGGCGGCGCGCAAGGCGGCCCGATCCCGCACTTCCTCCAGGAGGTTAACCTCTTCTCGCCGGAGATCTTCTTGGTCCTCTTCATTGAAAGCGGAGACGCGCGGAGAGCCGAGCGACAGCTCGGAGGGGAGAACAGCTTCGGCGCCATACACCAAAAAGAAGGGTGTCTCGCCGGTCGCACGGCTGGGCGTGGTGCGGAGCGACCACAGCACAGCCGGGAGTTCTTCCGTCCATCTTGCACCCCGCTTGTGGAGTCGATCAAACGCCCTTGTCTTGAGTTCTTCAAGATGCAGCGCATTGGCGCGCTCCGCTGACCATTGCTCATGGGATGGGCCACCGCTTAAACACACCTTGGTGCCCATTTCTTCACTGAATTCCGTAAAAGCCGCTACCGGTGAACGGGTGCCGTTGTCGGTGATGATGCGATTGGCGACTCCAAAGGGTGAAGATCCAGCAAGATGAACTTAACAGCGGCGGCGCCGTGATGGCCGCGACCGCCTCGGACTCGACCCACTTGGTGAACTTGTCGATGGCGACAAAGAGGTGGGTGAAGCCCCGTGGCCTGCGAACGGACTCCAGATATCCGGCCCCGCATCGTGAACGGCCAGAGAGCGGAATGGTTTGCGAGCTTAAATGGTCGGTGGGTTTGCTGGCGAAGAACCGACAAGCCAGACGTCCTCACCAACTTCGCAAGCATCACGGAGGCGGTAGGCCAATAAAATCCTTGGCGGCGCCTTGCCGACTAGAGTTCGTACGACATATGGCTCCCTTTGCGCACGCCCATGGATATCGAGAGCGGTGCCCCTCTTCCCGAAGTGATGCACTTCAAGAGAACTCCGTTTACGCTCTGGCGATATAGGTCCCCACCTACCGAGTATAGCACTTGGCCTTACGTGCAATCTTCTCACCGAGGCATCATCGTCGGGATCACTTGGTCACGCAGAAGGCCGTGATAGGGTCCATCCATCGATCTTCCTGCCCAAGGGTGGCGACCACTCGGTGCTCGCTGGGTACTCATTGGGCCGAAGCTTTTCCCTGTCGCCTCGGCGGCTGCCTTCTTCCTCCCGGACACAAATGGCCGAGGCACCGCACGCCTTCTCTCCCTGAATTGGAGGTCGTGACAGTGGCACCGCCTTCCCCACCTGAGCCGGAGGCCGCGACAGCCTTGCCGTCGTCCCCACCTGGACCGGGGGCCGCGACAGCGACACCATCATCCCCACTTGAATCGTGGGCTGCGATGGACGGTCGCGATAGTCTTTCTTCGAAGACCCCGACCGGAACAGGAGCCCTTGAGGATGCAAGCTGGGACAGCCCGTCCGCAAGGTGATTGTCACGCCGAGGGACATGAGTATACCCCAGACCTTCAAAATGACGCTCCATTCTTTGGACCTCTGCCAGGTACGCCGCCATGGTGGGGTCGGAACATTGGAACTCCTTTCGTGCTTGATTAATGACCAGCAGGGAGTCTCCCTTGACTTGGAGACGCCTGATGCCCAACGCCGAAGCGATCGCGACCGCCAGAGACCTTCATATTCAAAGAATGTTGTTGGTGGCCTTGAATTCGAGGGCGACCACGTACTGGAGGGTATCACCGGTCGGGGAGACCAGGACAACCCCAGCCCCCGCGCCTTCCAGCCTGAAGGATCCATCAAAGAATAACGTCCAGGGGGAAGGCACGGGTGCTTCTTCACCAGAGTGGCGGAGTCCACTCGGCATTTAACTCCGCCAACTTTTGACTCTTGATAGCGGTGCGGGGCACGAATTTGATGTTGAATTTCAACTCCACCGACCATTTAGCAACGCTGCCTTCGCTTCACGATTGTGGAGGATTTCCGCAAGGGTAGGCCGTGACGACGGTGATTTCGCCTCAAAAATAGTGCCGCAGTTTTACGACGCAACCAGACCGCATACAAGATCTTCGAGCTCGAGGATACCGAAGTTTACGCTTCATGTAATACCTTGCGATGTAGTAAACCGCTTCGACGCCTTCCTCTCCGCGCATTAACATCAAGCTTACCACCTCGGGGTGGCGGCGATATCTGTATAAAGGCTCACCGTGGCAGGGAAACCAAAGACCGGGAGAGGAGAGGTACTGCTTCAGGTCTTCAAATGCCTTCTGAGCTTCCTCCGTCCATTCAAAATGGTTAGTCTTCTTTAGCAACTTGAACAGAGGCAGGCTTCGTTCTCCCAAGCGGGCAATGAATCGCCCCAGGGAGGCCAGGCGACCAGCCAGGCATTGAACTTGCTTGAGTCACACTGGCGGCTTCATGTGCTCGATGGCCGCTATCTTGTCAGGATTGGCCTCGATGCCCCGACTGGACACCAGGAAACCCAGAACTTGCCGGAGGGCACACCGAACACGCATTTTTCTCGGGTTGAGCTTGAGCAATTCTTCCGGAGGTTAGCAAAGGTCTCCTCCGAGTCTGGATCGCTTCTTCACTCTTTTTAATCTTCACGACTAAATCATCAACGTATACTTCTAGATTTCGCCCTATCTGGGGGCGGAAGGTAATGTGCATGGCACGTTGGTAAGTGGAACCAGCATTCTTTAAACCAAAAGCCATCCTTACATAACAGTAGACTCCCATAGGGGTTACAAAAGCGGTCTTCTCTTCATCTTCTAGTGCCATGCTAATCTGATGGTACCCAGAGTACGCATCCAAAAAGCACAGCAATTCACACCCGGCCGTGGAGTCTATGATGAGGTCGACCCGCGGCAGGGGATAAGGATCCTTCGGGCAGGCCTTGTTGAGGTCGGTGAAGTCGACACACATGCGCCACCTCCCGTTGGATTTCTTGACGAGCACGGGGTTGGCGAGCCACTCAGGATGAGAGACTTCCCTGACTATTCCCGCGCTCAGCAGCTTCTCTACCTCCTCTCGAATGGCGTCCTGCCGCTCCGGCGCCTGCCTCCGGACCTTCTGCCGGATTGGGCGCACGTCGGGGAGCGTTGCCAGTCGGTGCTCGATCACCTCCCTGGGGACCCCAGTCATGTCGGACGGTTGCCAGGCGAACACGTCTACGTTTGACTGGAGGAAGGTGACGAGCGCGTCTTCCTATTTGGCGCTGAGGTTGGCGCCAATGTTGACGGTCTTTGGGTTCGCTTCACTCGTATGCACCACCTTTACCTCACGGCGGAGCCGGTGAAGCACGGTCCGGCCCGAGGGCTCTCGAGGAAGTGGCGTCGGTGCGGCCGACGAGTGGCACCGCCAGATCCCAAGCAAATGAGGCCTCCAAATTATCCACGTTGATGACAATGGGGCCGCCGGGCCCCGGCATCTTCACCATCATGTAAGCATAGTGGGTAACCGCCATGAATTTGACCAACGCCGGTCGGCCAAGCAAGGCGTTATATGGGAGGTCGAAATCGGCGACCTCGAAATCCACCATCTCGGTGCGGTAGTTATCCTTTTCCCCGAAAGTGACGGGGAGGCAAACTTGACCCAAGGGGAACAAGCCCGCATCTGGGGCTACCCCGAAGAACGGCAGGGTCGGGCGCAGATCCTGTCGCGGGATCTGCAGCGCCATGAATGCCGACGCGGACAGGAGGTTGATGGAGCTGCCTCCGTCCATCAGCACCCGCCCCAGCCGTACATTCCGGACCGTGGGTGCTACCACGATCGGGAGATGCCCTAGGTGGGGTGCCCTCGGGGTGGTCGCCCGATCGAAGGTGATCGCTTGTTCGACCATTTCAGGTTCGACCCGCCCACGAAGCTCGACGTCGTGGCGCACACCTCCCTTTTCAGCCGCTTGTAAGCGGCGTTGGAGGGAATGGTGGATGAACCACCATGGATGTACGCCACAGTGTGATCCGCCTGCTGAAAAGCCAGTGGGGCGGGATCTTTATCTTGATCATCCTCAGGGCGGCGCTCCTTGAGCCGCTTCTCCACCATCCTGCCCACGACCCGACAGTTGTCCAGGTCATGGGTATTGGTTTTATGTATTGGGCAGTAGGGCTCGCCCTCCTTTTGATCGCGGCGGTCGTCGCGCCGATCACGGCGATCGCCACGCCGGTCACGACGGTCATCACGCCGCTCACGACGGTTGCGCTTCTGAGGCGCGGGATCTTCTTCGTCGTCGCGCCCGTCGCGCTCGGCGGCCAAGACCTGCCTGGTCTCACCCGCCTCGCGCTTCCGCGCCTTCTTACTTGAGCGGCCGGAACCCTTCGAGGTCCCGGCCTCATCCTTGCCATGGCCACCCTTGGGGCGTAGCCGCCCCGGCCTCTGCGGCCCGCGCACACTTATGTGCGAGGGAAAAGAGCTCGGACGTGGAGTTGATGGTACGGGTAGCCATCTTCTCCTTCATCTTGCGGTCGCGTACGCCTCTCCTGAAGGCGATGACGACCGACTGTTCGGAGATGTGGGGGATTGTGTTGCGGCAGTGGCAGAACCGCCGAATGAAGTCGCGAAGCGACTCCCCCTTCTCTTGTTCCAGAGCGTGAAGGTCGTCCTCCACGCCGGGCTGCGCAAAGGAGCCCTGGAAATTGGCGACGAAGAGGTCGCACAACTTTCCCCACGAGTGCACCGACCCTCGGGGGAGATTTAGCAACCAGGAACGGGCGGAGCCCGTCAAGGCTGTTGGGAGGTAGTTAGCCATGACCTTTTCAGATCCGCCACCGCCCGCACCATCGTGTAGATTTGGAGGAACTCCTCCGGGTTGGTGGTGCTGTCAAACTTTTCTATGGTCACGGGCGAAACTCGTCCGGCCAGCACGCGGCGCAGCCTGGCGGGAGAAGGCCTCGCACCCGACGCCAGAGGAGCCGAGCCGCCATCAAGTCTGGTCCGGAGACCGCGCATGGGAGCGCGAGGCCCGGTTCTTTAAAGAGTCGGAGGAGTGAACCTCCTCCTTAGTCCGAGAATGAGAGCCATGGGGAGGACTCTCGTCGTCAGACGCCACCCGCTACTACGGCGTTCTTGGTCCGGTGGCGCGGCAAAGCATCATGAGGTCATCGCCGCGCTGCCGGCGGCTCTCATCCAGATGAGAGCGGAGGTCCCCACGGTTCCTCGAGGAACCGGGACCGGGATTTTGCACGCCCTTTCTTTGGCCCCGCCCTCTGCCGAGGCCCTCTCGCTAGGCGGTTGAGGCACGGGCGCCTGCATGCGCCTTAGGCGCCAAGGAACGCCGACGGCCGGATCGGGAGAGCCACCCGAGCCGGGCCGCATCCACGAGACCAGCAATGCTTCGCAGCCACGGGGTGGCCGGAGAATCCCCCGCGAACTCCACCGGCGGGTGGTCCAGAAGAGCACGAGCGGCGTGCAAGTTCTGGGCAGGGGTGGCCGCCTCCATGGCTAGCCTGCGACGCACGGGCTGCTCCTCAGCCTCCAAGGGAACAGCAGCGCCGCCTTGCAGGGGCGGGGTGAGACGGTCCCTCAACCGGCGCGATGACCGGGAGGTGCCGTGGTCGCCGCTCGCCCCCGCGATATTCTGATGCTGAGGATCCGCCATCTTCGGATGCGCGAGCTTATACGAATCGCGAACGCCAAGTCCGCCGGGAGTTAGCCGAAAAAGCCAACCACTAGCACCCCACTGGCGCTACTGCTTGGCGATTCGCTTTGACAGTGCCCGGAGGATGCACCGGGTTTTGTTCGAAGGAGGCGTCTTGGCACGGCTAAACCTAGAGGGCGAAAGCCACACTCTACTCTGTGAAGGATTCCGCGTCCATGAACTACGGATGAACAAGAGATTTTTACCTGTGTTCAGCCCCTTTGGCTCGGGTAATAGCCTTACTTCTGCTAGATTGCTTAGAGAATGCTCAAACTAGTACAAAGCTCTTGGGGTACAAGTTCTTTTCTCTCGAATGCCCTCTCTTTTCCCATGCACCGGAGGCCCTTATATAGGCCAAAGCTAATCTGGAGTAGGTAAAGGGAAGTCATCATCTTGATCCTCATACATTTACTACTCCTTCTGTCTTGTCCTGCTCCTCCAAATTCATTAAATGCTTACGCGTGCCTTTGCCCGGTCCGCCGGATGGGACCCCTGTGCGACAGGTAGGTGAGAGGCGTCAGAGGAATGGGCTTGTTGCAGAAACCCTTGCAGCTGATAAGCCTGCTATGGCAGGCCTGCCGTTCTGACATGGTACGGTAGTGGAAGGAGCCTTCGAGGCGAAGCCACCGCGCTCCACCTCTTTGCCCTGCGGCGGGGCGTCCTCGCCCAACTGCTCGCCACCCGCCACGTGGACTGGGCGCCGGCGGCGGCGTGCTCGCCACTTTGCCGCCGGCGCCACGTGGACCGACGCTTAGCCGGCGGTCGTGATCGCCGCCGATTGCCGTGCCGCCACGTAGGTGGCGCCGCGGCGTGCCGCCACTGCCGCCGGCGCCACGTGACCGACGCTGCCGGCGCGTGATCGCCGCCGATTGCAAAGCCGCCACGTAGCTGGGCGCCGGGCGGCGTGCTTCGCCCACTGCTCGCCGGGCGCCACGTGACCGACGCTGCCGGCGGCCGTGATCGCCGCCGATTGCGTGCCGCCACGTAGCTGGCGCCGGCGAAGTAGGCGTCTTCGCCACTGCTCGCCGGCGCCACGTGGACCGACGCTGGCCGTGGCGTGATCGCCGCCGATTGCCGAGCCGCCACGTAGTGGGCGCCGGCGAGTAGCGTGTTTCGCCCTACTTACTCGCCGGGCGCCACGTGGACCGACGCCGTCGGCCGGGCGTGTCGCCGCGACGATTGCCAGGCCGCCACGCGGATTGTACTTTATGCGGTGGAGAGGGTACCCTAGCGTATAGCACGCTGACACTATGGTTGCCCTTTTGCGCAGCAGGTATAGCGACAGGTGTTTCGATTCTTTCAGATCAACCACTCTCCGCCGCAAGCATCATATCCCTCACGCGGTGTCGATAGATGGTGGCACTCCCTTAGGTCTTCAGTGTATAGGCAATGGCGAAAGAAAGTGGATGAAATCGTATTGTATGTCCTATGGAACCTATGGAAGGAAAGAAATAACAGGATCTTCAATGGTGTTTCGTGTTCACCAAGGCGTGTTTCCTCTATTGCCATCGAAGATGTCCGCACACGCAGAAGTGCTTTCGCCTTAGTTTGTTCCTCTCCTTCTATCGCTTAAATTGTTTTGCTCATTCTCGTTCCGGTCTCTCCTCTGTTGTTGTTTTCTCTTCTTCCTTCCCTCTTTTGTTCCTTTTGGCTTTTGGGATCCTCTTCTAGCTCTTCTGTAACTCTGTATATCTCTATTCCTCTTTATTGTATGGCAGAGTTCTTACCCTTTCCTTTCAAAAAAAAACTATGGTCGCGAGAATTGCGTTGACTAAATTGAAATGTGAAAAATGGGTGGCATGTCTGGGTTCGGTACCGTCGAAACCAAACGAAATATTGATAATATACCAACGATTTTACTTGTGTGCAAGTACAGTAGTCCCGATTGTTGTGAAGAGACCATGGAAAGTGGGTCAGATTGTGAGCTCGGCCACTCGTTGCGGATAGCGGAAAGCGAGCTAAAAGGATGAGGAAAAGAACGGCAGCACCACAGCGGCGTCTACTTAAATTGCATCCGTCCAATCTTAGTCAACCCCGGCGCCTTCCCCCTCCGCATCTTCCTCAAAATTTTGCCTTATTTAATACCATACCACGTTTTTCTTATCACTTTTAATCTTCTACCAAATAAAATTACAAATCTAACCCTCTTCTTAACGATGAAAACATTAACAAAGAGTGGTAGCACCACAGTGACTCTTCTTGATGAGCTCGTGTACCACGATAGATACTTATCAAGCTCGAGTATCACGATACTCCATCCTACCGTGTTACTCTAGCTCGGTACCAGGCTCTTTTACGTAGTCGTCCAGGCTACCATGGACGGTCTACTGTTGCAAAGATGCTATGATTGGAAAGTAGATTATTTTTTCTTTGTAAATTTACCTGTACACAAGGACTGGATTCGTAAAAAAATATGTCAGGGTTAGGATTCGTCCTCTTATCCCAATCGCGCGCGTCACGCGGCTCGCTCGTCAATCCACCCGGTCGGTAGCTGGATTCACTACGATTGGTATTCGATCCCGTGGCGAGCGTCCCGTGGAACCCGAGCAGAAGCGAACCGATTCGAGCCGGCGAAGCGAGGGAAGTAGTTGGGTGCCATGGCGGACCGCGGCTGCGGCGGATCGGCGTCGAGGGTCGGTGACGGGGGCGTCGACCTGGGTGAGGGCTGCGACTGGCGCAGCATCCCGCAGCTCCTCTCCTCCGCCTGCCTCTACCTTTGCTCCGGGTGCGCCTCTCCTTCCTCTCTCGTTGGAGTGCCAATCTATGCCGCGGCAATTCGATTAGGATCCTCCTAGGCACAAGAATTTGCCCTGTTGCGGGTGAATCGATTGTGTTGCTTGCGGGTGCGCAGCTACGGATGGCCAGATGGATAGCCCTAGCCGTAGTAGTAGTGCGTGGTGCAAACGGGACAAGCACTGATGGGGATGTGCTCTCTCTTGGAACTGTTCTGTTGTGAGATGACAGCGAGTTCCAGTCCGCATCTGTGTGAAGTTCCATTCTAGCCTGGTGATTACTTCTTCTTGCCTTCATGGCGATTAAGCAAGGGGGCGAAGCAACGGCAACGTGATGCTTGTTTTCTCGCTCCAACGGTGTCTTCCTGCAAGGCAAATCCCTGATTGATGATTACTTGTTTCGTATTTGTTCTCATAGTTTTCTCACGTAATATCGTTAGTGACCTAGCTTTTCGCCTACTTGTGAAAATGGAAGGTGACTTTGTCTGCTTGGATTGATTATTGTTTGCAAGCTTTTAGTGAGTGTTTTTTATGCTAATTGTCTACATGTTCAAACTCCTTGCAAACAGAGCAGAGGCTGTTTTGGATGCTGTGATAGGACCGTAAGACAAGTAGGTGAGCTTTCCAAGAGCTTACTTACCCAAGACCAAAATCCCACCATAGGAGAAGAATTTTGGAGTACAAGCACCATCGAGATTGAACCGGCAGATCTAAGAGGAGTTTCTTCAATCAATACATCCACTTGGGCCCTTGATCAGCATGGAGTGGGAAGCAGTCACAGCCCTGCTGAATATGTTAACCGTGGTAATTCCGTTTTGAATCATGTTGTCATATATACTCAATAAGAGTATTTTCACTGCATTTACACATTCTCTGGACACCATTATTAAACATTAACCTTGATTTTGACTATGTATTTCTCCTGGCTTTAGACATCTTCAGTCATTTTAATTGTGGCAAACACCTGCATATTGTTCAGTCTGCCTAATTATCCATTCTTGTGCTTTCAGCTGAGAAAAGGATAGTGGACTTAGCTTGATAGTATGTTAGAAGTTCCAAGGCTTGCTATAATCACACAGTGCACATCAAACACTGTCATCCACTCAAATCTTATTGGTCTTAATCAAGATCAATGCATTTGGTTTAACATGTCTTAATTTTTGTGTGATTCTAAGCAGTAGATTTATGTATGGGAACTTTGGGCTCAAACTGTTTGGTTTAGATGTGGGGGGAAAAGCACCTGCGTTTTGGTCAGTTTGCCTCTAATTCTCCATACTTTGTGTGCTTTCAGCTGAGAATATTTGTTTGGGAAATTTGAATTCATACTGTCATCTTTTGCAACATCCGGCATATTTTGCTAGTAGATTTGGACTATAAGGAATTGGAGTAGCCACACAACTGCCTAATTATATTCTGATTTTCTTGTTGAATAACAAAGGGAAATAGAAGTCTGATTGCCTATGCATGTGATGAATATTAGTTGGCACTTGTAACCTGACCAGTCCGAAATATTACTGCAGGTCTTGTTCTTTGGAAACAGAATAGACAGGAGTGGACTGATAATAGAAGGCAACAACCCAAGGTGAAGCAGATCCGCGAACCAATATTAAGGTACTAAAATGGGATGTCCTATCCATATGTGGGCACAAAAAAATGTTTATGGAATTTAACTAGAAAACTAACCTGTACAACCTTTTCTATCAGACATGTATATCCAGTGCAGGACTTCTTTTGAACTTTGAACAGTTTGTTGGTATCCTTTAAAAAAGACAAATCCGATTTCACATTGTTGCAATTAGTTGATGGCTTGATGCTTATTCTCACCTTTTTATCTACCAAAGTCTTAGATCAATCCAAGCGCCTATTTTGATCAACTTGATTCTAATGGTACTGCTCTTCCAATGGTGCTCTATCATAATAGTTTATAACATCTGTTCCTGTCCCATCCTATACATCTTCAATACCGGACCCTGCCATTTTCAATCTATTCCTTCTATAGTGCTTATGTGTTTGAAGTTATAAAGCACTTTATTGCTGCATTTTCTCCTTGATGTGTGATTTTTTGTCTGTATAGTACCACTTGTTAGATCCTTAAGATAGAAAGAGAAAATTAGTTTCTATTGTCTAGAATCAAGTGTAATTGTGGAGACTTTACAAAGGATCCTTAACAAAGAGAGAATTAATTTGTATCTCTGGGTCAAGTGTAATTCTGGAGCCTTTTACAAACAATTAGCAATTGTAGATCTAATCAAGCTTAAGAATTACGCTGTACTCTGAAGCTTTATGCTCACCCTACCCATTTATGCAGTTGGAATGCAGCATATGAGAGTTTGCTTGGATCCAATAAGCCATTTCATCAGCCTATCCCTCTACATGTAAGATCTACAGCTGTCCAATTTACAATTCCATGTAAAGCATGTGGTTAAACCTAGATCTTGAATTTGCAGGAGATGGTTGATTTCCTTGTGGACATCTGGGAGCAAGAGGGGCTGTACGATTAGAACAGATGCTTTCTCAGTTTCCGTAATAATAACATAGCTGTAGGCTTGATGAGGTGACGAGGGTTTGGCCTGTCATACTTGTTTTTGTGCATGGAGGCCTGTCGTACTTGCCGAATACAATACTGTGGTCGTTGTAATGTTAGAAAGGTCCAGATTTAATCACTCAGTCGAATTTGTCAAAGAAAGAAAGCGAGAGAGAGAGAGAGAGAGACGTGGCTATTGCTTATTCCGATCGAGAGAGAGGTGTGGCACTGACTTGTGAACATGAATGTGATTTGTATTGATTGGGAATAAGATGTCATTTAACACTGCTAGATGTTGATTCTTGACGGTTGAACCCTTTCTAAAGAGCAAGGAGTCGTAACGATCTCCAGTCCCTCGAGTGCCCGAGTTCTAAATTGTTGAGCTGTTAAATTTCGGTCCCTTCTACAAGGTTACATGGTTGTAATGGATGGGCTCTATTCTTATAATACTAGAATTGCGTATAATTGGAACATCAGGTGCAAAACTTCACTAGCATTTGTAGGAGTTGGTTGATCACACTAGCAAACCATAGTTATTTAGGTTGGGATTAGATATTAGGGGTGTTCAGTTTGGCTAAAAATAAAAAAGCTTTTCAATTCACCCCTTCCCTCGGCGTTCGATCTACTTCAATCTCCAAAACTACGTTATAAACTTAACGAGTTACAACAATTTATCTCTCCAGGAGTTTTATCGATTTTGGACAACGTCCTCTTGGTGAGAGAATCCAATACATGCCTTCACCTAGCGAGGTATCTATCAACACCACGTGTTAGCGCCATCTATGTGCAATCAAATCTAACCGTAGTGCAAGGGTCAATTATAACTTTTCATCTAGTGTATTCTAGGGAGTGTTTTTCACATTGTGCAACTGTGGTCTTGTGTAACACGCAAGCTGATGATGAAGCGCTAATGTACACATGTTGAGCAATAGATGAAGATGAAGCCTAAAAATAAGCCACACAAACAATTTCAGGATCTACCGAAACCATCCTTTGGAAATATCAGGATTTGTTTACATGAAATCTGTAAGGTAAAGTTAACTATATCCACAAAGACAACAGATCAAATGGATTAAAACACGGTTCTTACTTCAAATGTCCTATGTTGAGAATTAGCCATGTATACTTGGAAAACTCTGGAATATTTAGGAGCTTACATGAATGGATGTACATAATTGCTACAGAAGTTCCTAGACCAAATTATTTATGACAAACTAAGAAACATCTAGACTTAGATATTTTAGGAGGACTCTAGAATTAGAAAATATTAATAAGATGATATTTGGAAGAGAATTCTAGAGCCAAGATATTTGTAGTTGTAAGGTCTAGATTGTACCATATGGCAACAATCCAATGGCTATGCAACACTATATATGGGTGTCTTACCTCCTCCTTGGTGTGTGCTATAAGGTGTGTCATGAATAGAGCTATCATAAACACCATAGGCCACCATGCCATAAGTAGGATTGCATGGGTAGAGAAGAGAGATAGATATAGATAGCCACTAAGAAGAGTGTGTCTCGTGCTATATCAGGTTTGTTGTATAGTAGTGAAGAGTTGAGTAATCTCTCTTTTGCATATAAGAGTTAGGGTCTGTTTGGTTTGAAGCAACTTTTGTCATAACTAGTTTTAGATAAGTATGGCTTGCCACACTTTTTGTGGCAGCAAAATTTGACGTCACAAGCTGGCAAAGTTTGGCAAAAAAACTAAGTCTATGATGTGATCCAAACGTCTGCCTAAGAATCTGTAGCACGCCTTAGATTAGAGTGGCCAAATATAATTTGCTATCTGTTATTAACTCATTGTTGACAATGATTTTGTCCTGAGATTAAATAAAAATAAATAATTATATAAAAATAATAACATCAAATAAATACTATTAAAGTGCCCGCGCGTTGCAACGGCTTCTAAATCATACAAATCGTATTACACTTGTAAGTCCGCTGTATTAAGTTGCTAACCTAGAAGTGCTAGAAATTCACTGAGAGGAAATGTAACACTTACAACAAATAGCTTTCCGGCATTTTCAGGCCTCTAAGCAAGCCTAATAGCTACGGTCGCAGCTGCACCAGAAGATATCCAACCTACAAAAATTTATATCATCAATGGCCGAGGCATGCAGATACCATCTAAATGATCCATAAGTGGAAAGGCTCAAAGAAACAATAAGATCAATAGTTCTTACTAATAAAAAATAGTAGAGATTATTATTATTATGGTCAGCCAATCCAGTTCTCAGATGTCAAAAGAAGCTAATGGCTAATGCTTCAGCAACTTCAAGAATTATGGCCATGAATTGAATGGAATAATAACCAACACATTTTATGAAAGCATCTAATCACCATCACCTAATCATTTGATCCAGCTGAAACTTCTGCAAGAGCAACATAAGCAATTTCACAACTCAGGCCATTATTCATACATATCTAGATCAGTATCTTGTACAACGTGAACAAAGTACTAAAGTTGAATTTTTTTAACAGAAAATATATAGAAGCAACAAGGATTCGCAAAATTGACTTGCCTCATAGGCCTTGGTTATCTGCTTGAACTTCACCTCGGCCTCAGCTAGTCGGATTACTGTCAGGAATGCCATATCCTCACACACCGCCTATGTGACTGCAGTACTGCACATTTAGGCTCCCAAATTCTAAACCTACCATTGAGCTTTTGTACCCCTTTGTTAAGTTACAAATGATTGTTGTGTTCTAAAATAATGAGGCACATGAATACAAATATATAATAGTTGTAGGGCACAAAATGATAATAGGAAAATATGCTCATGGATCCAAATACATAATGGTTCTAGCCTGGTAACCCTACTAATATTGAGTTTGTTGAATTTTTTTTCCAACACAGTAATTAGCTAGCCTGATCTGACTACGAGTGAGGTAGACAAGGTAAAGCCCAACTTGACAGTGATTCCAACAGAGTCATAGAAAAACTGATAAGTTCTGAAATATTAACAGATATGATGCAAAAAATCATAAAAAATAAAAATGCCAGCAGTAGAATCATTGACTGCTCTGCTATTTTAGTCAAAATATATTGATCCAAGTAAATACATGATGTGCCCTATAAATACGCCAAGAAGAGCATAGATCATTTTACTGATTTAACCTCACTATGTTTCAAAACCTTTGGGACATTGTTGATTTCCATGAGATTCTAACCTTAAGTAACCAATAAATGCCTTCTTGAATCCTACAAATTGAGGTGGAAATTATGTCACATTTTCAGAAACCAGAATAGCAACCAAATGAGCCTTTCCTTTACAAATAGCAATTTATATTCAACCATACAACACAAAGAGGTTGCCAAACAGTCATTTTTACCAAACAATAGGTAATGCTCTCTATGTCTTCTATATCAAGCAGTCATTTTCCACGACGATTTGCACATGACATTATGTTATCAATAATTTGTTTGGTTTAGTTTGGTGATATGCTTTTCAATTTCAATAAGCTGAACATTTGTCAAAATTTTGACTGAGCTTGAACATGAGCTCTTGACCAAAAAAAACTACCAAATTGCTCCATCTAATAACTGATATCCATGCTTATCAGTAGTGGGATCTATTCGTTCATGTTCAAATGTCCTAAAAACCAACCACATTATACAACCTAAGGAAAAAAACTGAAGTTATGAACCATTTACACCAGGGATGTTCATTGTTGACCTACAATAAATTTCAACTTTGCACCAAAATTTTATTGATGCACCAATTTAGTTCTTGTACCGTCTAAATAAAAACAAAGTTCAAATGCAAACAATATGTTTAACCTGTATGAACATTACTGAATAATTTTGGGCAAATTACGGAGTGATCTTCTCCTAAAATGTACATGTAAAATGTCAAATTGATTGGGAAGTAGTAACAACCTGGAAACATGTGAAAGTGCATCTAGGCCCCTCAAAGAGTTTTGGTGATTTATGGCAAGACAATTATGAATACTAACGATGCAAGTGAGATTCTATGCAGTGATCAAGAAGATATCATCTTTGGAAAGGCGATTGGAGATCCCCACCATATTTAAAATTTGAAAATGCGGCATCAAGACCTCTGTTGTAAATCTTTTACTTTATTGAGTCTAAGGATAGCCGTACTATAAAGAGGGATACGACGGAAAATCGCTTCTAGGATATGCTTGTGCTCATAGAATGAAAATTGCATCTCAAAAGCATATTAAAACAGTGCATTTCCTCTTAGCGGGTACTCTGCCGAGGGGTTAGGTTTGAGTATCCGGACATTTAGTCCGGACACTCTGCCAGGATCCTCGGTTGGTTTTCTCTGTAAGTCCGAGTATCCGGACATTTAGTCCGGACACTCCGGGGTTAAAATGTCCGGAGTATCCGGGGTGGTCCGGACTATCCGGAGATTTTGTCCGGACACTCCGGGCTCACCTTCTCGGTTGAATGCAAACCAAGTTTAGTCCGGACACTCCGGACTATTTGTCCGGATACTCCGGGGTTTGCGCAGAGCACAGGTAACGGTTGGATTTTGGGAGACCTATTTAAGCCCTCACTCCAAATCTAACCGTTGCCAACCTCATTCATTGCAGCATTCAAGTCTAAAGCTCACTCTCTCACTCTCTTGAGCCCTAGCTTCTTTCTCCCACTTGAATCTTCGATTTGATTTGCATCTTTGGGGAGAAAGGAGGGGATTTAAGTGCTTTGAGCTTGCTTGTTTGATTCTTGAGCACAAGTTTCATCCTCCAAGTTGATTTAGCAGCGTATTTATTACTCTTGGAGTTTGAAGGGCTCCTAGACGGCAAGGAGTCATCTGGAGCCTCCAAGACTTCGTGTGGAGAGCCTCGATGCTTTGTGAAGGCAGCCTAGCCTCCAAAGGAAAGAGGCAAGAAGTGAAGACCCATGAAAGTGCTTCAGGCAACACTGGGAGGGAAGGGGTCAAGAGGGACCCGGGCTTTGTGCCTCCTCAACGGAGACGTAGGATTCCCTTCAAGAATCCGAACTTCGGTAAAAAATTCGTTGTCTTTGTATTCTTCACTTGCTTGTGCTAGGGTTTGTTGTTCTTGGAACTTCGGGAGCCCCGATCTACTTCATCTCAGTGTTTGGCTTTAGATCTATATTTTCCTCAGGTACCTGATATCATTTAGAGTGATTGTATTCAGCTAGATTGTTGAAAATTTGCAAAGATTTAAAATTCTCATTTCGAGGTCACTTGTCCGGACACTCCGGACATTTACTCCAGATAATCCGGACATTAACTCCGGACTATCCGGACAATTAGCTCGGACAGTCCGGGTTTTAATCCTCGGGTGATTTTATTTAATTGCAAATTTAATTACGCCTATTCACCCCCCCTCTAGGCGACATATCGGTCCTTTCAACATGGTAGAATGTTGGGCTCTCACAGCTGCACTTTAGCCTTGTTGATTATGGAGCATTAACACTAAAAGGCCTACTTAGCTTAAAATAGAAGCATGCACTCCTTGTAAGCATGATCCAATGAATAATATCAAGGGGCATACTACATTGAGAGAACAGAAAGAAATCGCATTAACTCATATAGTCATACTGACTCAAATGAATTCCTTCATTGACATAGAGATATCATTACCTTTGTATGCATTACACATAAGAGTTATCAAGGGTTAAACATCGAACATGAAATGTGTACTACGGATTAGGTCCAACTAACCTCTATTGAGCAGGCTATCAGAATATAAATCATACCATGAGCGATATGCCGATATGTTCTCTTAGTGTCATGGGAACTGTAACAGTTTCAATCAAGCATGTGCTCTGCTGCATATCAATAGATCAACTGAAAACATGCAAAAACTTCGTTAATCCTAAATGCAAATATCTTTTCCATAAAGAAATGGAACATCAAGCTACCTGATTGCACGACCCACACCTTCATCTCAGCTCTGTAGGAACTACCAAATTCATCAGGTTATGTGAAAACATATGCAGCCTAAATTCACTCAAGACCAAATACTGCCAAACATATGCACTTATTAATGATAAAATTATTTGATAATTGACAAATACAGCTTGAATTTTAATATGAAAGGTATGTATAATTCTTGGTGCAGATCTTGTGACACTGACATATGTTTGCACCAGGGGCATGCCTAGTTCTTATTTGAATAAAACTGTATTGCTAGAGATATAATAAAATTCTCATGAATAATTAATTATTGGATTTGGTAGAGCACCTAAAAGTTCATGCCAACAAGATTAGTAAGAACACCTGCTCAGATTTAATAATTACACCCACATCATGGGTTAAAACCTAGAACCAGGATCTACATATTTCTCAATAATAATGATATAACTATAATTGATACATTGTATCAGTAAATGTGAAACCGTGATCTTAACACAAATTTTCGGTACTAATAAAATTCACCTAAGTCTACAAACATACGTACAATGTAAGCCATTTCAGCACTAATCCCACTTATCCAAATACCACAACTTATTCTACGACAAGGAAAGAAAGAACTGACCTTAAAGCTAACACCTATGAACACATGTCTATCCCCAATGATTTATGAACATCCCTACATTCTATTAGTATACAATGGTCCTCATTAATCTACTTGCTGAAATCCCAGCACCTAGACAAGCTTGAAGGTTACAACCCAGGTATGACTACCCCTTACATAATTGTATAGGCCACCACCAGCTAGAGATCCACAACACTAAGTCAATATGAACAAAGAGCGGCAGTGAACAAACTAATCACATCTGCTCATACACAGCAACCATGAGATCCACCCATAATCAGTTTCTACAATGCGCAGGAACAAACTAATACATGGCCGCGTCCATAGGCACGGATTCACAGTCCCACAACAAACTTAAACTAAAATCTAGCAATATAGTACCACCAAAAAATTAATTAAACAAATCGTAGGAAGCTAAAATGGATCAATTACCCAGAGACAAAAGGTTTTTGAATCATTACCAATATTCACACCAAAATCAGAGCTGATCATCCCAGCCAAGCCGCTGCTCGATCAACTTAAAGCACTCCAGTGCCGACATAGCATACCCGAACAGCACTCCACCTCCGCCAAGATCCAGCAAATCATGGGAAAATACCATTTCAGCACTAATCCCACTTATCCAAATACCACAACTTATTCTACGATAAGGAAAGAAAGAACTGACCATAAAGCTGACACCACAATAATCCAAAGCAACACAACATAGTAAATGAAAGATAACATACAAACAGAACATGTACTCTGCATAAATAAATCTACTTATGACCAAAAGAGAATTTGTATATGCATAGTTTAAATGTTCCTTCATATCATATCTCGACTGCCTATTGATGTTAGCACTTGCGGTTGCACGCAATGAGGACCCACGAGCTAAATACGATTCCATTTCTTCTTTTGACTTTACCTCAACCTCTGTGACATCAGCAAGGGTTATGCCACCGGTCGCAGTCTCTCAAATCTGAATTGGCACTCTGGTAGGTGCTGATGCTTTGGCAAAAAACCCTGAATCATGTCTGAGAGCAGCATAGTTTGCATCGAGCAAATAAAAAACTTCCTCCTTGAATATCTGAAATACAAAGCAACACACCACATAATGATAAAAAGCTAATAGCAGTTGGAACAAACATGAAAGAGACTATTGCTAACCCCCTTGGAGTTCGTAGTCTCCCTGTCAGGATCGGGATACGTGATCATGGGCGGGGGAGGCACAGTAGGGCTAGGGTTTCGGGTCAAGGGGGGGAGGGTCGCACGGGTGAAGAGGCGGCGGAGGTGGTAGGCCATGATGTTGCCCTCGGGGTCATTTCGTGCAAACATTGGGGCGGATGGATGGGCCGTGGGGTGGGTGGAGGGGGAGGCGGCGGCGGTGAGGTGGAGTCGGGAGAAGGTCTGCTTGCGAGAGCCAGTGCTCCCGTTGAAGATGGCGCGGTCGATCTTGAGAGGCAGGAGGGGGTTGGTGTTGGGGTAGCTCCACGGGGTGACGGCGTGGCCGGAAGCGTTGGCGAGGGTATCCAGGTTGGACTGCGAGAGCACGCGTAGGCCCACCACGGGCACCAGCTTCATCGCCATTGGATGCTTTTCAGCACAGCGCAACTCGGTCGGTGGCAGTGGGTTGGGGGCCAGGAGGATGCGATGGATGGGATGGGAGGCCGGTGGGAGGTTGTGGCTGCGGTGGAGGGCTCCGATCAGAGCGTGTCACAGGAAGGGAGTGCGCACGAGGGGGGTCTCTGGACGGGGATTTCGGCCATGGGAGAATCGTAGAAAGGGAGGGATCTCCAGACGGGGATTTCGCGGGGTGGGGGAATCGCAGGATGGGAGCGCCATGGGGCGTGGGGGTCTCCTGGACAGGATTTCGCCAAAGGTGAAGGTAGCATTTCGCTGGCCTGGAGATCTCCAAACGGTGATTTCACTGCCGCAGATGGGCGGTGGGGGTGGGGATGTCCGGGAGAACGGACCGCTGCCACCAAGTGAAAATTATAAGTAGTAGAGAAAATACACTGACGGCTAAAATCCATTAGAACATGAAAAATGACTAAAAGGTATGAATTATACACTACTACAGCGAGGCTTATATCGACGGCGACGATCACGACGGTTTTGAAAAACCGTCGTAATATGGAATATCACGCATTGGTTATGTACTCAAACCGTCATGCTAATATCACGACGGTTTTATATTACGTTAAATGCGTGATGTAATAATTATCACAGACGGTGTCAAAATATAATCGTCAGTGATGGCTACAAGATTATTACGCACGGTTTCAAAGTAAAACCGCTCAGGATTTCGCTGCACGCTTATATAACACAACCGCCTGTAATGAGTATCAGAGCCATGCACGATTATATTTAGAAACCGTCTGTGATATTTTCGCATCACGCACGGTTGTAATATAAAACCGCTCGTGATAAAACCTTCCGAGGCCGTAAAACAGAGCCCGCCTCGCTCCATCCACTTTGTTGGTAGGGTTTGCTTTCTATCCTAAGTGGCGGCCGCGAAGTGATGCGATTTTTAGAAGAAAGCCATTGATTTCAAGGGTGATATTAGATTCCTTTGATTTTGGTGATCTAAGGTTAGTAATGTGTTTTAATTGCATTATATTCAACATCTAGCTTGATAAGGAAGGAATTTGATGATTTTTTAGATCTCGCTTGTAGAACCATGTGTTGGTTTTTGATGAATAAGGTTAGCTAGTAATGGTTCTATTTGCATAATATAATATTCGATCATGATGTAGCTAGCTAGCTTGTTAAGGATAGAATTTAATGATTGTTTAGATCTAGCTTATAGATCAATTCAAGTCTTTTGGTGATCTAAGATTAGTAATGGGTTCTAATTTCATTATTATATTGAAGATTAATTTGAATTTTGTTAATTATTTCTTTGTGATGTAATTAAGGTATGTAATTGTATAATTAGTTTAAGAATGTGTGCATACGCACTACACCGTGCACTTAATATTTAACACTAAGTGTTACATGTGTAGCGAGATGGATCGAAGTCGGATGTACGCCGAGAACCGCATGAGTGCCGAGTACCTTAATGGCGCTCCACATTCAAAAGAGCCGCAGAGGAGGATATGTTTAATAAGGGGTGCAATTCATGTCATGTCCGTGCATTGATTGCGAAAATCAAGATGTTTCAAACTCAGTAGCAGATCGGCTACACTTGATTCAAGGGGTTTCAAAAGGGCTATACATGTTGGACCACCATGGCGAAGAGCATAATATACGTGAAGCAAAGAAGTAGTGTTAATATCAATCGACGATGTCAATGATATGTCGGATGATCATATCGATTGTGCCCGATGAGGACAAAGGTTGCACGATGACAATTTGGATCAGATGCTACGCGATGCGTATGAAACCTTGATGACAGGGAATATGGATGCCTGTGGCTTAATGGAGGACTCGGAGAAACCTTTGTTCGCAGGGTGCAAGTTGAAATACACAAGGTTGTCATCCGTGCTTCAACTACTCAAATTGAAGGCAAGCAACGGTTGGTCCGACAAGAGTTTCACAATAATGTTTACGCCTATTGGCGACATGCTTCCAGAGGGAAACGAGTTGCCGACAAGCACCTACAAAGCCAAGGTGTTCTTTGTCCCTTGGGAATGGAAGTAGAAAGAATACATGCATGTCCAAACGATCAGATCCTGTACACCGCAAAGAGTACACAACTTGCATATATGTCCGGTGCAACGATCCCAGACAAGCGTAAGAGTTATTCAGATGATGATGGCGAGAGCATTGAGGTGAAAAAAGGTACTCGCTAAGGTGGCATGGTATCTCATGAATTCCCGCTTGAAGCGCTTTGTTTGCGAACCCAAAGGAGGCAAAACTGCTGCGCTGGCACTTTGAGGAGCGTAAGAATGATGGAATGCTAAGGCACCTCGCCGATTCCATCCAAAGGAGAAACATCGACAGAGCTTTCAAGAATTCGGTGCGGATCCGAGAAATATAAGGTTTGGATTGAGTATGATGGAATGAATCCTTTCGGTAACATGAGCAATGCAAGATAGCACTTGGCCCAGAATCAGATTCACAACCTTCCTCCTTGGTTGTGTATGAAGCGAAGTACATTATGTTGTCTCAGGCTTATCCAAGGACCGAAACAACTCGGGAACGATATTGATGTGTACCTAGCTCCATTGGTGGAAGATCTAAAAACACTTGTGGGTTACCGGGTACACGATGGGATGCGATAAACGAGAGAACTTTACTTTGCAATCGCTTGTTGTTCTCGCACCATAAATGATTACCCCGCCTTGCTAACTCGCTGTGCCAGAGTACAAAAGGAACCAAAGCTCGCACTCACCGCTTAGATGATACCGAGAGTTTATGGTGAATCACTCCCAAAAACCATGTACATGCGTCATCAGAGGTTCCTTCTGAGGAATCACCCATATCGCAAGATGAAGCAACTTTTCGACTAAAGGAACGAAATGGTCCAGCTCCAAGGCGCTTGAGCGGAGAGATGTTCATGACATTGTTAAGGATTTGGATGTTGCGTATGGAAAGGGACGAAATCAAGTACCCGTGAAAAGAGCATGTGGAAGAAGAGATCAATATTCGGGACCTACCTTATCGAGCACCTAGAAGTTCGCCATCGCATCGATGTCATGCACGAGAGAAGAATGTCCGTGATGCGTGATTGGTCTCTTACTCAACATTAAGGGTAAAACAAAGGATGGTATCAACGCACGGCTTGACTTGGTCGATATGGGCATAAGACCCGAGTTAGCACCGAAAGAGACCGATAAAGGCCGTGACGCATTTGGAACTCGCTTGTTATACTCATCAAAGGCCGAAGAACTGAATCGTGCGCTGCTTGCATGGTGTGAAAGTTCCGTCCGGTTACTCCTCCAACATGAAGAGACTTGTTTCGTTGGAAGATTTGAAATTAATCGGCATGAAGTCTCATGATTGTCATGTGCTGATGACACAGATGCTCCCTGTCGCAATTAGAAGTATTTTGCCGGTCAAGGTTCGTGAGACAATCACTAGGCTGTGTTATTTCTTTAACACAATCGCTCAGAAGGTCATCGATCCCGGGACTAGATGCTCGCAAGTCGAGGTGGTGATGACTCTATGTAATCTTGAGATGTATTTCCTCCATCATTTTTCGATATCATGGTCCATCTCATTGTTCACCTTGTGACAGAGATAAAGATATGCGGCCGTTGTTCCTCGTAGCATGTACCCGCTCGAGAGGTACATGGGAATTCTCAAGTCTTACGTCTGGAATCGATCTCGTCCGGAGGGTAGCATTGTCGAAGGTTATGCAATGTAAGAGGCCGCCGAAGTTCTCAAGGCCGATTACATGGCCTGTGTCGAACCAATAGGTGTGCCTCGATCTCGCCATGAGGGGAGGCTCCAGGTATGGGGACCATCGGAAGGAAAGCAATCACGCTGATTCGCTTGATTATGCTCGAGCCCATTTCACGGTTTTGCAACACATGGTCAGAGTGTCCGCCTATATCGCCGAAAGCACAAGCAATGGCTAAGGCAAGAGAATCCAAAGACGGCAGAGTCTTGGATCACGAGACAAGATAACCTTCGCTCAACAAATGGTTGAAGGAGCGACCTATCACGGGAGCTCGCGGATGACACGCCGACATGGTTGGCAAAAGGACCAACTTTACAGCTTGTCACATGGAAAGGATATGACTTAAATGGGTACACATTTTACACGAGAGATCGGGATATGAAGAGCACAAACCGTAATAGTGGTGTCCGTGATAGATGCATTCAATAATACCACTGGTTGACGAGGAGCTCCTACTATGGGTTCATAGAGGAGATATGGGAGCTCGACCACGACTTTTCAAGATTCCCTATTTCGTGCCGTTGGGTCCACCTCCAAAGACGTGAAGGTCGACAGAATGGCATCACTCATCAGGACCTCGAACGTGTTCGGATACCAAGACGAACCATTCAGATCGCTAACCAAGTTGTTCAAGTCTTCTATGTAACCAATTCGGCCCAACAAGAAGCGCCACGTAGTTCTTCAGTGAAAAAGGAGAATTGTCTGAGTTGAGAATGTAGTAGATGAGGAAGAGTACAATCAATTTGATGAGTTGCCACCTATCGGAAATGACATCCTCGGTCCCGTAAGAACAACATGAGGAAGCAAGCTACACACGCGTCGATCATCATGAAGGGCTAATTTTCATACAAAAGAATAAGCATGTGGTATGAGTTATGAGAAGGGTGCATTGTCATCATGCTTACTAATTTTCATGTGTAATAATATTACATTAATGCTATTGTAAAGATGATACGACCCATCATGCTTTGTACATATGATTGTGATGATCTTTGTAAGTAGCTTCAGAAGCATCCTAATTATGTATATATGATTGTGATGATCTTTGTAAGTAGCTTGTGAAGCATCCGGATTGATGGAAAAGATGCAAGTATAAGAGCACGATTTATTCGTTAATATCAATATGATTCCAAATACACGATTCAAAGATGGCCATTCGTACATAATTGATGACAAGAATGTAATCATGTCTACTTTGGCAATATGGAAATAGTTGTATGTGATTGTTCTCAGATTTTAGGGTTTGAATTGAGGATTAGAACCTCCACTTCAACCACAAGATAGCCTATATTCTCGTTAAAGACAACTTTCCCGAAGATACAACAAAGTGGCATGCATAAGAGTCGATCGAATCAACCGACAAGTGAATGTCATGAATAAGATATATCACAGACGGTTCTTTAACATAACAACAGGATAAAGATTTGTCATGCACGGTTATGTTACCTAACCGCTCAGGATATCTCAACATCGAGACGGTTCTATTGTAGAACCGTCTGTGATGTCACCAACATCACGCACGGTTCTATTATAGAACCGTCTGTGATGTAATTAACATCATGCATTTGTTCTATTGTAGAACCGTCTGTGATGTCATTAACATCACTGCATTTGTTCTATTATAGAACCGCTCGTAATATTTAAACATCGCTGCATCGTTCTATTATAGAACCGCTCGTGATATGTCATTATGCATCGCTATATTATAGAACCGCTCGTGATGTTATTTCTTCTATATATCTCCCGCCAAGCAGATCTCATTCACCGCCGCCAAACCCTAAACCTTGAGACGTTTTGCCTCCTGGCGGCCTCCCCTCGGCGTCCTCCCCTCCCCGGCGTCCCCGGCCTCCGTCCTCCCTCCCGGCGTCCCGGCCTCGGCGTCCTCCCCTCCCGGCGTCCCCCCGCCTCGGCCCTCCCCGCCCTCGGCGTCCTCCCCTCGGCGTCCTCCCGGCCTCGGCGTCCCCCCCTCGGCGTCCTCCCCCTGGCGTCCTCCCCTCGGCGTCCTCCCGGCCTCCCTCCTCCTCGGCGTCCTCCGCTCGGCTTCAACCGTGAGTATTTCGGGGACTAGCCATCGAGCTAGAGGCCGCTGATCCGGAGGCACCGCCTGGCCATTTGCTCTATTTTTCGTGTTGCTCGCTAGTTAGTGAGTTCGGGACACTTTCGTGATTATTCTCGGACTTGCAAAGGGCCACGATTCATGGGCTTGGGGACCTTGCGTGTGGGCTTAATGTTCAAGATGATTTAGGGATGGAATAGACTAATTGTGACAACAAATCTTAGCAATAATTTCACTTTCATATATATATATATTTGATTAGTGTGAGTTCGGCAAAGGATGTTTGTTTTCTCGTTGTTTAGAGCACAAGAGCTAAGAACTAGTTAAAATGTCTTTGTTCTGCTGGATAGGAGCGATGGTGCCGTGGTTGTACATGTTCATATGTGAGATGGTGCCGTGGTTGTACATGCCGTGGTTGTACATGGTCCTCGAATAAAACAGGGAAACCTTTTGATCTAAAATATATATATATATATATATATTTGATTAGCTCTATTGCAAACCTGCGTTTATATGCTTAGTTAGTGAATATGCATATAAGATAACTAATTGAGTAGATTTATACTTAACCCGTCAAGTATTAAATCATATTGAGATAAAGTTGTCACAATCTAGTCTATTACTTGTCCATTGTGGCGAGGAGGGCCTTTAAGGCAACCCGACATCTCGAGAACATTCAAACAATCAATATGAGCTTTATGCTAATTGCTTTATTCGTAATACCGCATATGTTCATATGTGAGATCCTCGAGCTTCGCTCAATTATTCTCGTTAACTCGCCAAATGGTTGAATCCATATGTATTTTTCGCTTGTCTCTGTGTGGATGTCCTAGTTTTAGGGAGGTGTGCCAAATTTTTATTAAGTTCTAAGAACCTCCTAGTTCGCTTTTTGCTAGAAGGCTAATAACAAGCCATCTAGGCTAGTTCTTTTAAAAGGCTAATAACAAGCCATCTAGGCTAGTTCTTTGAAAAGGCTAATAACAAGCCATTTAGGCTAGTTCTTTTAGATGCAAGTATAACAAACTCATTCACTCTAATGTGATTCTATTTGTTCTTCACTTTTAGTTCGCTCAAACTATTTTAACTTGTAAAGAAGATGTCGCCCTCTAATCCATCGTCTCAAGGACATGATGTGGCCTCAAAAGAAGGATCGACCCACCACCGCAAGAGGACCAAACAAAGGCCAATGCACCGATATACCATTACGAGATCGATCCGTATGATGGGGCCCCTAGAAAGCCAAAAAAGGCGCGAATGCATTTCGGAGTATGTGGGATAGTAGGTCGAACGGGTTCCGATCACGCTATCTTCCCGGAGGTTGGTGACTATTGAGGCTCGCAATGCCTTGCTAACGGAAATTTTTTCATCATTCAACATTCCGTAGAATCCGCCCCTAGTGCGACGGATGCAATCGCTAGCGCAGAAAGGCATGGAAGACCTTAAGCATACGCTTACGAGACTACGCCAAGAAGGATCTGTTCCATACTCAAGTATGGGTTCATTGATGAGGACACGTGAGGCGCTTTTGTTGGGATGAAGACCACGCATTTAATTGCAAGGCCACAAAGAAGCAAACAAGGCCTTGCAAGCAAGGAACACTCACCCCCACGACTCGCAGATCGCCGGCTACGCTGGGAAGAGAGAGCAATGGCACAGGAGGACGAGGAGGGTATCGCGCCATTTCCATCGATCACAGATGAACGTGCGAGATCGGCTAAGAGCGAGAGCGAGGTCGATGCCACGCCCTCCGCAACTGCCTCTTCAGAAACCCCATGACGAGGAAGTCCGCCAACGCCGTAATATATAAATCGAACTACCAATTTTACGTAATTAGTCCATGACTTCATAAGTGAAATAACTTGTCCGGATCTTGCGTAGCGTTGAGTACACAATCGTATGATGGCTCTTTTTTCCCTGACAGAGAGAAAGATGCACCGCCATAGCCTTGGGAAACAAGGAACACCCCGGTCGCATAAGAGGCAAAGGGTTTTTGTTCCATGGAAAACTGGATTCCTGCATTTACTTCCACATATACCAAATAAGAAGAGAACTAGAGCGAGCGCGAGTCAAATCTTATAAAGAATTTGGAGGACAAGTTGAGAGGAGAGTTGAGAGAAGAGTTGAGAGGAGAACCGAGAGAAGAATTTCATGAAAGGATACGAATCCTCGAGGAAAGGCTCACCAATCAAGAAAAAATACTTCACAAGCCCCGTAGTATGTCCGCAAGTCACCCCATCGCCAGAAGAGCAAATGGCATCCGCTCCTCCAAGTGACCAAGATGAACATAGCGGACTTATCCTCAGATGTGACATTAAGGCGCCACGCGGTGCAATCTCCAAGTGAGAATTAGCAATGGCACCGCTCTTCCGACGGCTGCTTGGGGCATGGCGATCCATCCCCAAAGGGACCATGGTGCACTGGTACCATCATAGCGCCGGTTTCACCAAGGTCAATGTGGACGGGTGTTTGATAGTTTCAAAATTGTCGATCTACGAAGCCGCCAAACGATGAGATCGTGAAACTTGGGGATGCCATTGGCACATTCATCCAATGGCCTAGCAATGACATCTCCTCGGTCGCCTTCATCATGCAACAACCGCGACGATCCGATTCGCCTATTGTATCGCCGTTCGATCGGTTACCAAATCAGCAATGAGAGCAGACTCCACTTGATATACACAATGTTGACCTCTTTCCTACCCATTCCTCTCCGTGAAGGGTTCATACAAAACAAAGAAAGGCAAGGGCAAAAGAAGAAAGAAGCCCGGCAAGAACAAGTTGACTATTCATCCGCCGAGTTGGCTAAACAATACAAGCTAGAGAGCCAGCATTAACGAAAGGCAACAGAATTCACTTAGTATACCTTGCCAACAATTGCATAAGTGGTATCTCCAAGAAGCCGGAAAGCCGAGCGTGAACGCATAACAAGTATCGCGTTAAGTTCAAGTATGAACATCTATTCAACGACTCACGGGGGCTTCTTCACGGCCGATTTTCGACTTGTTCCATCTCTACAACCTCGACGCCATCGACGCCAAGACTCATAAGATGTCGGACCTTGTAAGTGTGTGCTATCACACTACATTCGCCTAATAGTGATAAATGTCCTCCAATATATATATAATCCGCCTTTGTATATATAGATACATGCAACTTGAAGCTTACAAAGAAGAAACTATCGATCGGTTTCTCGACCCACATATAGTCTCAAAGCAAACAATGGATGATGATATAAACATGGTCGAGAATACGTGATAGAGGCATTGCTAGCACAAAAGGATAAAGAATTCATACTTATACCCCATAACCTGTAAGTGCTACCACATGCTATACTTTGGTCTCAGATCTGCACACAACTCGCTTTTGTTCATTGTCCATTGTGATATACCCGTAGGTATCACTGGGTTCTCATTGTAGTTGAACCACCACAAACCGGTTAAGTACCTTGATTCCGGACGTATGGAAACCACGACTTGGTACCTATCGCAAAATTACTCACCGTAATCACGCTTCCTACGATGGTGGTCGTAAGTTGTTCCGTGTTTATATTGCTATTGGAATGGCTTAGGCTAACCTTTTGCAATCTTGTAGAGCGCTCAAACACGTGAAAGATTGGACTAAACTACAACATGATTTGAACTTTCCTAGATCCGCTATACACAACAATTCTATATCAAACCTCGACAGGACTCTAGAACTAACCGTAGGTTTTATTTGCAAGTACACCAAAGAAGGTCCGGAAATAACCTATGTGGATTTTATGTTTGCTACAACATGCAAACCATCGCCGCTAAAGAAAGTAGCAATACAGATAAAACTGCTGAGTCAGCCGATTTGAGCAACATTAGAGGGAGAGTTTGTTTCTTCCTCGCCACCAAGTAATACATAAAAAAGGCGCTGCTCCACGCAGCCTTATAAGTTCTGAGTTGTACAATTGTCAAATGGTATTCATTAATTCGAAAATATGTCAAAAACTTGCGGTTATTCTTGTTTGTACGATTCATTGTATTGTCACATGATATTATCCTTAATACATATTTGCTCATCTTGAATGCAACAACTTAACAATGTCTTGCTTGTTGAACTAGATGTTTTTCCTACATTCTCAGTGAGAACCTCCATTATTTATGGTTTGTTGTTCAAATTTCCATCTACTTAGGTATTCTGCATCAATATTTACGAGACACATTTGGAATTATAGAATAAGGCAGAGAACGAAGAAGACACTTTGGTTATAGATAAGGCTTTTCTTCGCAACCACCGTCCATAGGCTTACTTCCGCTTTCTTTCCATTCAAGTCGGTGTTCCAAAGTCCTTCCGCATGGAAGACCCGACTTGCAATCACATTTGTTCAATCTTTAATTACCCTACCTAAAGTAATCTATAAAGTACATCTATAATTTTTACCAAAGTACCATGTTCGATCTCCCACCGTGGCACGACGGTGACGCCGCAGATCGTAGCATGTCGTCCGGCCACTCGCACCGTGGGCATACGGTGACTCAAGAAGCCACTTCATATGGCATGAAGCAAATCACACACTCTAGTGTGTCCGGCTCGATGGAGAAAGCCGGGTTGCCGCCGCCGCTATGCCGCCATGCTCTTGGTTGATTTATTAGTCGAGTTCCATCAACATTATCGTAAGAAGGGGAAAAGCGCCACAAATGTTTATATTTTAAGTCTATCCCGACGGACAAACTGCTGCCTCAATGCATATAGGAAGTGCAGATATTCAATTATAACATCTATAACTGGTTGTGCCTTATAAATATCGCTAGAAATATTGATGGAAATTTCAACAACACCATAACTAATGGAGGTTCTCACCGGGGTGTGGGAAAAAGGTCATCACAGACGGTTCTTATTTGGAACCGCTCAGGATAATTTCATATCACGACGGTTATAATTTGGAACCGCTCAGTGATATTTCATATCACGACGGTTCTCATTGGAAACCGCTCAGATAAGTTAATATCACGACGGTTCTTATTTGAAACTGCTCAGGATATTTAGTTATCACTGCACGGTTGCAAATGAGAACCGCTTGTGATAATTCAATTTCACAGACGGTTTATTAATACAACCGCTCGTGATATATATTTTCTCGCATCGGGTATAGAACCGCTCTCGATGATCTCCTTCATCACAGACTTATTGTTACTGACGGTTCACAAAACCGTCTCTGATGACGTTTGCGAACCGTCTGTGATGAAGTTTTCTGTAGTAGTGATATTTAAATAACAATCGCTATGATATACGTGAACTATATGACTAGAAAATAGTCTGACGATCAATATTTCACAGATAAATTTTTTTTAATAATGCTTAAAGTCCTACATGTGTTGTGCTAATGTGATGATATCTCAGTCATACGTGAGTTGAATAAACATACGCGTGTATGCATGGATTAACTAAGCTCTTGGGCAAAGCTTACACTCATGGCTACGCATCAAATAAAGCGATTCCATGTGATGCCTTTTATACCAATACAACTAAAAAATCAATCAAGAAGACATATATGCAGGGATTAAGTGTTTGCAATCCAAATAATTTATGCATCTCCAATTAATTTACAACAAAAAAAGAATGGTGCCATGAGCTATGCTAGCTGCATCCGAAAGAATACAAGCGTGACACCATGGTCGTGTGCATGCATCCATGACTTAAGCACTTCTCTAGCTAATTAGTCAAAGATAATAATGGCCCATATAGCACCACTCCCGCATTTTTAAAGGAAGTGGTTGCATGCATGCATTGAGGGGCTAATTACCCTTTAACTGCTAAAATTAACAAGAAATGATTATGGCCCACATGGCAACCAAAAAAATATGCTATACCATTTTTTCCCATGCAATGAAGAAAGCAGTTGCATACAAGAAGGAATTAATTACTAATTCAATTACTTAAATTAACAAGAGTGATAATGGTGCATGGGAACCACCATGCATGCACGTCCATAACCACGACCTGTACTGATGCAGCAAAACAAAGTGCAGGGTCATATGCATTAATTACTTATCTAATGAATTGAGAGGAATAACATCCATTTGAGCCTAGGTTTCAGCCAGGCAGGACTCAGTCAAGCGCCATTTACTTGCTCCCTCTTGCACATCGTGTTTCAGCCATTTCCTGCATGCACGCCACACAAATGCAGTTGTCGTAACCTCCCTCAAAGAAACTGAAAGTGTATCTAAGCCCTATAAGGATTTTGGTGAATAATGACAATAGGATTAAGGGACTAATGAGATTTGTAAACCTTATAAACAGAATGTTATCTCCGATGATAAATCTAAGAGCAAAGGAGCACCCTCAAGACAAAGGAGAAAAAGACTGTTTCTAGACTTGATACCATGCATCCATTTTATCTTTCTATTGAGTCTAAGGATAGTCGTACTATAAATAGGGATTTGACGAGAAATAGTTGTGGTGTGATTCTATATGCTCACTGATGGATCTTAGTCGGCAAAAGTGTCAAAATTTCAAGTCTTAGAAGCATTTTATCTAACTATGTTCGGAGTATCCGAGGTTCAACTCGAATGTCCGAGCAGCACCCTCCGCTCTAGCCCAAGAAAATTATTCCTCGAGCTAAGTCCTATTCGGACTATCTGAAGTTTTATTTGGAGTATCTGAATGCTTCGGACTGTCCGAAGAAAACTTCGGACTATCCGAGCTGGGTCTCTCTGTCTCAGCTATCTCCACCTTGACTTGACCTATTCAGAGTGTCCGAATATCTATTCGGACTGTCCAAACTTACTCGGATCTGAGCTAAAACGGCTAGTTTTGGGAGTCATATAAATACCCTATCTCCTCCCACCTACCACGAAGAGACTCTCGCTCAAATCATTTATTACTCCTTGTTCTTCCTCCTTGAGCCCTAGCTTCTCTCCTTTTGAGCTTTGTGGTTAGATTTATTAGAGGGGGAGAGAAGTGAGATTTGAGAGCTTGAAACTTACTAAGATCCATCTTGAGCGCCGGATTTCATTCTCTTGTGGATTTCTCGCCGATCTATTACTCTTGGAGGTTGAGGACTCCTAGACGGCTAGGAGTTGCCGGTGAGCTCTCAAGTTTTGTGTGGTGAGCCTCTGGAAGTTTATGAAGGTTGAATCCACCTCTGAAAGGAAAAGATTTAAGAGAGTAAAATTGGTGAGTGCTTTGTGCAACGCCATGAGGATTAGGGTTGAAAGAAACTCCGCTTAGTGCCTCAACGGAGACATAGGATTCCTCAAGGATCCGAACTTCGGGATAAAATCTTTGAGTCTCCGTCTTCGATTCTCGGATTCCCTCTTCACCCTTGTTGTGGTCGATTCAAATCTTGGTGATTCAAGCGGTGATTTGACTTGTGTTGAGGATATTGTTGGTTATTCATCTCCTGTAGGTATTCTAGGCTAACTAACCCTATTTGGTGCAGGTGATTCTCTCTAAATAGCCTAGATTTACTTTTTGCATCTTTCGCTCTGTAACTCTCGGACTATCCAAATAAAATATCAGACTGTCTGAACCACTCAGATAGTCCGAAGGTATTGTTTTCGCTGAGGTTTAGTTTAAAATTTTGTAATGCCTATTCACCCCCCTCTAGGCGACATCCCGATCCCTTTAGAAACAAACCCACTCCTCCTTACTCTATAAATAGGAGGTGAAGGGTAGAGAGAATGGGACCTTTGCACGGACTCAGAGGATCAAGAATAACTAACTAGAGGGGGGTGAATAGGAGGTTTCTATATTTTTCTACACTAATTTCAATTTTGGAGATCACTAAGCAAGAGTTGCAAACTTTAACAATTTAACACTATGTACTTCTAATGATCACTAAATGTTTCAACAATATAAGTGAAATCGAGGGACAATTCTTCATTAAATAAATTTCTCAAGTCACTTAGATTGTAAAATTCACAAGAGAATAAGAGATGCAAACCATACGCAATGAACATAAGAATTTATCCCGTGATCTCGGAGACTTGCCGGTCTCCCTACTCCACGTTGAGGTGACTTGAACTTCTTCAAGCCGGCTCCACCCGCTTGAGCCTTTCTCGATCACTCGTGGTATCTCTTCCCCACTCCGGGTAGATGAGCTCCTTGCCTTCACAACCGATCGGATCTTCTCACAAGCTTCCTTGAGAAGATCACCGATTTCACCCGCCTCCAAGCCGTCTAGGAGGTGGCAACCTCCAAGAGTAACAAGTCTTGACGCTTGTTTGGGGTCGAATTGAGTGTCTAAAGGCTCACACTAAATGCAACACTCAAATTTCCTCCTCACTTGCTTAAAATGAGAATTGAATGCACTAGAGAGAGGGAGAGTCTTTGCTAGTGCTCAAATATCATCAATGAGGACCAAGAGTTACTGTAGAGTGCAGGTAGGGAGGTATTTATAGCCCCAACCACCAAAACTAACCGTTTAAGCTCGAAATCCTGATCAAGTTAGGTTGATCGGCTACTCGCCATGTAGGACCCAGAGCACTGCCCATCCCAACGGTTGGGTCGAGCATTAAATGCATTGCCGAGGTCGTTGAGCAAGAGGTCCGTCTCGCCGCCTAACTAGGACCCAGTAGCACCGCCTCTAATTTTTGATCGCCACAAAGAGGTGGTCTCGAATTTTTGCACTAGCCATTCAGGTGCGGCATATCTACCTTCCCGGTAGCACCGGCTACCATGGCCAAGAGTAACACGAACTACAAAACTTCCCAAATTACATGTCCACTGGAATTTTTGCGCCGGACCTAAGGGCCGGTGCTATCACTTCTCTGGTAGCACCGGGATACCATAGGCGGTAGTACCAAACTGCCTGATACCCAAAAAGTACCCTTTTATGTAATTTTTACACCGGGCTTGGGGGCCGGTGCTACTGCTCTCCTGATAGCACCGGGTTACCATGGGCGGTAGCACTGCCCTACCTGGCCCCCTAAACAACCCTTCTCGAGTTTTTACGCACCGTTTTTGTGGCCGGTGCTACCGCTGGTCCGGTAGCACCGGGCTAGCAAGGGCGGTAGCACCGGGTTTTTAGACTCTTTTATGGAGTTTTTAAAGTTTAACCGCTATGAGTTGATGCATGAGTTAAATATGAATTTGAACCTTTAGACCTTATAACAACACCAAGATAATGTCAAAAACCCCTCTTGATAGTACGGCCCTATTTCTAGTAATCCGATCTTATCTCCAAACTTCGAGATCGGTAAAATGATTAGGAAAAGATCCTTAGAATTTTACCTTCGTCACTTGGTTGATGTTTTGATCTTCTTTTGCGCCATTCTCATGCTTCCATGATCACTAATCCATGAGACTAACCATTTTCGATATTCTCAACAAAATGTTAGTCTCTTAAGCATGATTGTCATTAATTACCAAAACTATGTGGGGCCTAGATGCTTTCAGAGACCTTTGGCCTTTAAGTATCTGCGCCAATGTCACCACTTGAAAGTTCAAGCTCCGTTAAGTTGGTTTTGGTGTTAATGACAAATCTAATATTGAGACTAACTCTTTTGATAATCATAATATTGATTAGTCTCAATTGTTAATTAATGACAAATCTTTTTATGAGACTAACTCATTTGTTGAGCTTAACTCTTATTAGTCTCTTTTGGATGAAAAAGATGGAAATATCAAAGTCTCATTGAAAATGGAAAACCCAAGGTATGCATTCGTATTCATTTTATAATATCTTAATGCATACTTAGGATTCAAGTTAAAAGATGAACTCTTCCATTGCCTCGCTTTTAAATATGTGAATTATGTTTCCAAATCTATATATACATAAATGCACACATCTAGGGGAGTTAATAATTTAACTTGATGTTTCAATAGTATTGATCCATATCCTCTTTCCAAACAACATATAGGATCAAGACTTTGAAACAATCCTTTGAGTATATGTAACTTGTGTAGTTGTAGTATACTCATGTTAATATGGGATAAACTCAAATGCTATCTAAGATTGATTATGTGCATATTGATTCCAAGTTCAATTATTTATATGCACATATTTAATGGAGTTTATTCTATAGTTGATGGTTTACAATGTATTGATCCCTTTCCACCACTTCACATAATATTTGGATCATTACATTCCATCATATTGAGTATATGAAACTTGTGTAGTTATATATACTCATATCAATTTAAATTAAGTTTAAATTGAGTGCGGTTGTCTTTCAATCAACTAAAGAATATTTCATCATGTGTTGATGGTGCCTCTTTGTTGATTAAGGACAAGCAGAAAGTTCTTGAGTATAATGAAGTATTAGTTGCATCAAAGTACTCAAGACATCTTTTAATCATTCAAATTGAATTTGGTTGTGCTCAATCGATCGTAGAGGCATCCATTATGTGTTAATGGAGTGCAAGTGATGATTGAGGCAATCAGTGTTTGTTGGACTAACCTTTTCCATGAGTTGTGAAGTAGGTTGAGTCCGAGAAGAGAAAGAATCGGAACGAAAAGTCATCATGTGTTGATGAGCTTCAAGAGAAGATCTCGAAGTGAAGAGAAGGGCTAGAGAAGGTTCATCATGTGTTGATGAACAAGAAGAAGAATTTATTTGATCATGGAGAGAAGATGATTGAAAATCATAAAAGCTCCAAATGGATCGATAAAAGCAAAGGTATAACTAGCTAGGGCTAAGGATGTTTTCCTAGTCTTTTACCGGTCTCTTGTTTGGATGGGAGACCGGATTGCTAGTTAGGTGCCGTACTATTAAGAGGGTCGAGTCTTATAGCTTGAGCTTCATCATGTGTTGATGAACTTAATCCTGTTCACTCTAGCTCACTCTCTTTGTTTGGTTTTTGCATGAGCTAAGTATTTGCATGTGTTGCAAATAAGGAGCTCATGCTTGCTTCTTATATTGAATCTTAATCGATTTGGTTTTTGCATGGAGTTAAGTTTTGCATGTGTTGCAAATGGTGGGAGCTCATGCATCGTGTTTTAGCTTGTGACTTGATCATGTGTTGATCATCACAAAGGCTAAGTAAAGTTTATGTTTTGTATTTGCAAAATATGTTTTTGCAAAATATTGATTTGCTATTTACAAATGTGGTTTGCAAATAAGCTAGAGGTTATGGGTTTCAATCCTAAAGCATGTGTTGGCATTTGCAAATGTATTTTGCAAAGTGTCGGGATCATGTGTTGATCCTTACATGGCTAGAGGATTGATCTTATAGCTTTTCGGATTATTTGCAAATGTGTTTTGCAAAATATCGGTGTTTCATTTGATCTTGGAGCATGTGATTAGAATTTGCAAATATGTTTTGCAAGAATTGTTTTGATCATGAGTTGATCATCACATGGCTCAATATTTGATCTTGTTGACTCTTTCTAGCTTGTAGTCATGCCCTTCATCAAGTCTATGTGAGGGATTTGAAAAATTAGATTTTAGACTTGAATGACTACAATAGAGTTTGGTTTTGGTGATATTTAAAAATATCTATGGTTGCTTAAATCTTGAAAATTGGTGGAGATTGTAGCCCTCGTGATAAGCTTCGATAGAATCAAAGATCACCTAAATCGGAGTTCGAGTAAAAAGTTATGGCGTTTTAGTGTTGTGGTCTGCAGATGACCGGACCCACTGGTGTAGTACCGCCCATAGTGCGGTGTACCGCTGCTCAAAGTGGTATGAAAATTCCGAACAAGGTTTTTGTGTGTTTTGATGTGTGGTACTACCGGGGGTGTGTGTGGTAGTACCGGTGAGCGATAGTACCGCCCTAGGGTGCGGTAGTACCGCATTTTCTAAGTAGCGACTAGTTTTTTAGCCGTTGGCCGCTGAGGGGCGGTGCTACTGGCCCAAGGGGCGGTAATACCGGCCTCCCAGGGGTTTTTCGCCCACTTTGGCCCCAACGGCTAGTTTTTCTTGTGGAGGCTATATAAAGAGCCTTGGGGGCTGGCATTTGGGTGTTGTTGGTTCCATTGAGCATATGGGTGAGGTGTTGCATGTGTTGCACACTCATATTTGATTTTTGAGCTAAGAGTGAGCCCTAATTGCATGTGTTGCAATTAGGAAGTGGATTGAGAGCCTCTTGTGCATGTGTTGCACTTGAGGGGATCCTTGTGCATGTGTTGCACTTGGTGATCACCGGAGTGCATGTGTTGCACTAGGTGAAGTTCAAGCGGGAAGGCTTGGCTTATTACTCTTGGTGTTTGCCGACACCTAGACGGCGTGGAGGCGTCGTGCGCGGTGAGCTTCTCGACGAAGGTTGTGAGAATTCCCGGCAAGTTGTGAAGGTCGGTGCTCGCCTACCCGGAGCGGGGAAGAGCAACCACTAGTGGATTTGAGGCGGGTGCTCAATTCGTGGAGCCGGTCCAATTCGTTTGGGCTAGCCTCAACGTGGATTAGGGAGACCAAGCAAGTCTCCGAACACCACGGTAAAAAGTATCGTGTCTCTTGTCTCATTTACATTCAAGCATTTACTTTGTTGATATGTTATCAATTGCTTGATTGTGTTAGAATTGCTTAGTTTTGCTTACTTGTTCAATCTAGCAATTATTGTGTAGAGACCAAATTTAGTTAGTGCACTAGTGAGCCTAATTGATTTAGGCCTTAATTGTCAAAACCTAGTTTATCACTTCCGCATTATCTTTGATTAAGTTTTGACATAGGGGTTGATTAGAGCGAGTTATTTTAGAGAACGATTAATTTTGTAAAACGCCTATTCACCCCCCCTCTAGGCGCATCCTCGATCTTACACCACTCCACATGGGAAATTATTATTCGAAAACTTGATTTTGGAAAGGTCTTTGATACGGTTGAATATGGCACCATTTTGCATATGTTGGAGCACAAATGTTTTGAAAACAGATGGAGAGGTTGGATCCCACAAATTTTTAGTTGGGCATCTATTCCATATGTTTAAATAGTGTTCTTAGGAAAAACATTTTGGTGTAAACAAGGAGTTAGGCAGGGAGATACTCTGTCATCTCTTCTTTCTGTTTTAGCAGCAAATGTCTTACGATCGATTGTGAATTAGGCTCTAAATAGGGGAGTCTTATAGCTGCCTCTTAATCTCACAAATGATCATGAATTCCCTTCCATTCAATATGCAAATGACACTTGCTTTTTATGCAAGATTCTACAATCCAGCTACATTGTTTAAAATGCATTATGCATACCTTGAGCAATCAACTGGCCTAAAAGTTAATTACAACAAATCCTGCTTGATTCTAATCAATGTCCCTGAAGAAAGAGTACCCTTGCTGGTTGAGGTATTTGGATGTAAAATTGGTACTTTACCATTCACCTATCTAGGATCGCCTTTGAGAACAACCAAGTCAAGAATTCAAGATTTTTCTTCATTGACAGATAGAGTTGAGTGAAGGCTCACTGTTGTTTCAGCCTTCCTTTTTTATGGTGGTAGATTAACTATGGTAAACGCGTGCTTCTCTCATTTGGCCAAATATTAATGTGTACTCTCCAATTGCCTATTGTAGTCATTAAAATAATTGATAGAGCAAGGGGACATTGTATCTGGAGTGGATCAAACATCAACAGAAAAGGAAAATCTCTGGCAGCTTGGCAAAAAATTTGCATGCCAAAGGCTCAAGGGGTCATGAGAGTTCTAAATCTGCAGCGACAAAATGTGGCTTCGCTTTTGAAGAATGTCCACTAGCTATATAATGGACATGACTTGCCATGGGTTCAGCATATATGGGATAATCATTACAGTGGGAATATTCCACGTGCTTCAAAAGAAACAGGATCATTTTGGTAGAGGAAAGATGATTTTCTCAGATTAAGCAACTATTAAAGAGGAATTGCAAGATGTCAAGTAGGGGATGGTATCACAACTCTGTGTTTGGGATGATCTTTGGCTTGGTGAAGTGATTTCATTAAAACATCCAAGGTTATGCTCTTTTGCAAAATATTAAGACTACTCAATTTAGTTCTTCTTTTAAAATATGGCTATTGAGGCACAATTCCACATTCCTTTAAAACACAAGACTGTCGAGAATATAAATCCCTCATGATTGATTTGGAGGATGTTTCTTTGAGCTTAACCGCCACGGATTCCTCGAACTATATTTGGGCTTCGGAATATTACTCCTCAAGGAAATTCTACAATTACTTGTTTCAGGGTCTGCAAGCACCCCAATTATTAAAATCTATTTGGAAAAGTTGGTATGTCATGATGTTAAAAGTTTTCGCTTGGCTAATTTTCATGGACTGTTTAAACACAAAGAATATGCTCCAAAGACGACACATTTACAAAGGATCAGACATTAATTGTGTTCTTTGCACTCAGCGCTCTAAGGAAATGTTAGCACATCTATTCTTCTTTTGCCCATTTAGTCATTTGCTAGGCTGCTCTTAGTATATACTGGAATTTTAATATAGACATCTATGCAATGGTTCAAGAGGCGAAGCAACAATTTGGACAACCTTACTTTCTGAAGATCTTCATCATTGCATCATGGCTCATTTGGAAACAAAGAAATGGAAAGGTTCTGTATGATTTTCCTTTGCCCTCGGTGAGGGTTGTATGTTCCTTCTCTTTCTTATAAATAACACTTCTATTAATTATTAAATATATTATACCGTAGGGGCCTCCCCTTTGGGTTTTCATAAAAAAAGGGAGTATATTTCGTGAGAATTCAACTATCAACTAGAAAATGTTCTAGTAACACAAAATAGTTAAGAGAAATCTGATCATCTGAGGAGGCTCGGACCAAATGCAAGCTATTTGGGATTAGCTAGATCATACCTTAACAAATATGCAGACGAATTATTTAACCTTGATGAGTTGGAGGTCCACATGGACAAACATGCTAACACTTAGGTTATTCATGCAAGCCTTTTTTCTTAGACTTTACATCTCCTTTTCTAAATGTCTGAATTCACTAAATGATTATGATTATTATTCCTTGTTGCAGATGGGTTTCAAACATAGAAAAAATTCCTTTTGTACTTTGATGTATGGCCTCAGCGTAAGCAAGATGCACAACTATAGATAAAACATTTAGCTATGGTTTGCTTCTTACTTTGTCATAGTGACTCATATTACGATGCATAATTTGGATTTCTCACTTAAATTGATTAGCAAAATGCAGAGCTATCCATTTTGGTATTGATCAATTTTACCTTTAGATTGAGCCACAACCACTACTCAGTTGTTAGCTTCATAGTGTTTTTTTCCTTAAAATAAATTTAATGTTTACTATGGTTTGCTTTTGGCTTGCTATTGTAGGGGAAAGGTGGTATTGCTTTACCTAGAGATTTGTAGTAGCGATTTCTATGACATGGATCACGAGAATAGGGGATAAGCTAATATATGAAAGAGTAAATTAGGTTGGTGCCATCACAAAAGTCAGTATGCTGAGAAATACCATTAGAAAGGGACATCAATGACCGATGCTAATGCAAAGACATGGAATTATGTCAAATACCACTCCCGTTAGGGTTACCATCAATCCAAGCAACCCATCTCATTTCTCAAATCGTCTAACAACAATATTAGATTAAGAGTTACTCTAGCACTATGGCACTATGAAGTACTACACACCATCCCCATTGCTCGAATCATACACACCATTACTCCTAGGATTCTCTTCAAATACCAATTCGGTTCTAATCCCAGTAGATGGAGACAAATATAGCTCCTTGCAATGTCAAAAGCCGATGAGGTACCATCATAATTCACAGATACGACAACACAAGGATTTTTTCCCTCACATTCTACAAGGAACCATTGAAAGTGAAGGGCTGAGGTGAGTACTAAGGAGGTGTTTGGTTTGAAGCCGAACCTTAGATGGTTCATTGTCGCAAATGTGGGTTACCATACTTTATTTAGGGCATATTTGGGTTCATAGCCAAACATTGCTACACATCGAGTTTGACTGAGTCAGGCCCCTGCTTGGTTCATAGCCACATCTATCGGCAAGATTCCTTTTTTGCCATCCAGGTTCCACTTGTCAGTTACTCTAAAAAAATGTAGGACAATTCATTTATTAGCAAAAATGTGGCTTCAATTTTGATGACCTAACCTTAATTAAGTTTGGCCAAAAAAAAATTTGGCAAAGTGTGTCAACCTTAGTATAAGAACCAAACAAGCCTTTTACATTTTGTCACACTTATGACGCTAAAATTTATTGATGTCAGTACGGCAAAATTAGGCATCAACCAAATAATAGGCCCAAAATTAGATTTTTTTTAATAATATATTTTTTTCAAAATTTTAAAAATATACCACGGGAAAAAAATTTACATAAATATACCCCTGTCGCCCGTTGGTTTGGCGACAGGCCTCCTGTCACCAAACCAATGGGTGATAGGAGGCCACGTCACAGATCAGTGCGGAGAAGTAGCGCTTTTGGCGCCCGTTGATGGTGCGACGTGGCCTCCTGTCGCTCGTTGGTTAGGCGACAGGGGTATATTTATGTAAAAAAAAAATTCCGTGGTATATTTTTGAAATTTTGAAAAAATGTATTATTAAAAAAATAATTCCCCAAAATTACCACCACCACCGTGCTAAAAAAAAATCTGGGCCGAAACCACGAAAAGGTTATCTGGGCTGGGCTGCCGGCAGTGATGGGTCGTCGTGGCGGTCTTTTGCGATTCCCGATCCCACCACCACCTGTCGTGTCCGCCCCTCCCTCCATTCTCAGCTTCGCCCACAGTGGAGGACACCCACCAAACATCATCGAGGCCTCCGCTTCCTCTCTTTTTAACCACGCGACGCGAGGGGTGGAGGGCCGAAGAGTTCAGAGCGAAATAGGAAGGAGCGGAACAAGAAGAGCAACGCGAGATTACCAAAACCCCCTCTCCGCTTCCTCCTCCTCCTCCTCTTAACTTCTCCGGCCGCCGCCGCAACCTGCATTCGCCCCCGCTGATCGGTAGGGTTTGTTTGTTTATTTGACCTCTCCTCCGCGGTCGCCCTTGCTCCGATCTCCTCCTGCGCTTCGCATTGCTGTTTTGATCTGACTCGTTCGTTGTGGGTTATTTTCTGGTGTGGTAGGGTTGTGAGCGGAAGGGGATGGCGTCGTCGGCGGCGGGGGCGTCGTCGCGGGGCCCGCGCTACGCGCCGCCAGATCCGACGCTGCCCAGGCCGTGGAGGGCGCTCATCGACGGCAACACAGGCTACCTCTACTACTGGAACCCGGAGACCAAGGCCGTTCAGTACGATCGCCCCATCGCGCCCCCTTCCTCCTCCGCTTCCGCCTCCGCGCAACCTCCCAACCCCGAGGAGAGGCCTAAGAATAGCGATCCTTCCGTGGTAGCACATCGGTGTTCTTCTTTGTTTAATTTTGTCTCTCTTCCGTTGCTTTTGTAGCCTGGGTATAAATGTCAGTCTGGAGGTGTACGAGATTTCCTTATCGATTTGTTTGTTTCTTAGTCACAAGCTCAAGCTGGAGGGAGCCGCTCGCAGAATGCGCCTCCCGCTGATCATTTCGAGGTGCATTAGCATCTATCTGTTTTCCTATCATTCACATGTTAATGTTACATACAATATGTAATCCGCACTGCATTTGCCTCATCATGCACACCATCGTGTTTATAACAAGATTGCCTGTAACAATGAAGCAGAAAGTTAGGTTTTTGGCCTGCCTATCTGCCTTCCCTCCTGAAAAGGGAGGAGGAAAAATTACGTAAAGGTCATATTAATGACCATTACTTCATTAACCACGAAATGTCATGAGAAGCCATCCTGTTTTTCAGCAGCACACTGAAGCTACGGGGAACCACGTGCGGAATGTGCCCTTCGCTGACCACAAGGCCAGGAGCGATCCTCTGGAGGTATTTGTCTGTCGTAGGCGTGTTACACTGCATTGCTCCTCCATAAATACAGTAAGATTACGACAATAGCATAGCAGTAATGACACAGCAAAGAGCCAAAGATACAGTCAACACATAGAGCATGATTATACTTGATGTACATTTCTTGTTCCGCTCCCCAATGACATTACATAACATGCTGTCCTGTTTTCCAGACGTGTTCTGTTGCTGGAGTAAACCCTGCACAGAATGTGCCGTCCACTAATCCAGTTTCACAGGTTACCAATGGAAACCGCATCTCGCCAGAGGCATATCGTGCTAAGCATGAGATTACTATTGTTGTATGTGTTCAACTATTTTTATACCCCTCAATCATTCCTGGTTGTTATTCTGTGTTGCTCAGTTATTCTGTTCATTTTGTTTACCAGGGAAATGAGGCTTCGGTGCCATTCATAACGTTTCAGTCCACGGGCTTCCCTTCAGAGATTCTAAGGGAGGTTGGTGCACACAATGCACACCAATATTAATGTGTTGCCTTGTATCCTTCTCCAAAGAAACTAGGAGGTCATTGTGCATTCGTGCTGCTCATGCCATATTTAAGCAGGATTTTTTGTGCAGCAGGCTCTTCAAGTCAACAATCCAAGTCGGTGTTTAACCTGTTTGTTGTCTTGTCCGGTCTCCTGTGCTTTGAAACTAGTCGTTTTTGTTTTTTTCACCTGCAGTCGCAAGATATTAGATTTGATTTTCATGTAGCTAAAAAATTATGTTGTGGAAGCTTTTGCCTTTTGCCGTGTAGCAGATTTAGGCTTATGTGTTTATAAAGATGCAGTACTTAATTGTTCACATATTGCTCATCTCTGCCATGGATATATATGGTTTTACAGGTTCAGCAAGCAGGATTCTCTGCACCAACTCCTATCCAAGCTCAATCATGGCCAATTGCTTTGAAGGGTCGCGATATTGTAGCTGTGGCGAAGACTGGTTCTGGAAAAACACTGGGTTATCTAATTCCAGGGTTTATTCTTCTTAAGCGCCTACAACATAATTCGAGGGAAGGTCCAACAGTTCTAGTTCTGTCTCCAACCAGGGAATTGGCAACACAGATTCAAGATGAAGCAATCAAGTTTGGCAGATCGTCAAGAATATCATCTGCTGTATGTTGCTTCTATCTTCTACTCATATCTGTTATATACAGTACACTAGTTGCAGCCTAGATCTATAATCTGTGTCTAAACTCTTAGATGACTTATATAGCACCCACGTTACTAAATTTTCATTTTATGTATACTTGATATAACTGTTAATGTAGGGTATAAGGTATTAATATAATAGTGATTTTTCTTTTGAAGTGTTTGTACGGAGGTGCTCCAAAAGGCCCTCAGCTAAAAGATTTAGACCGCGGTGCTGACATTGTTGTTGCAACTCCTGGAAGACTGAATGACATTTTAGAAATGCGAAGAGTAAGCCTGCGTCAGGTATCATATCTTGTTCTTGATGAAGCTGACCGTATGCTTGATATGGGATTCGAACCACAAATAAGAAAAATTGTGAACCAAGTACCACCTAGACGGCAAACTCTTATGTTCACTGCCACTTGGCCAAAAGAGGTGAGGAAAATAGCCTCAGATTTGCTGGCAAACCCTGTCCAGGTTAATATTGGGAACACTGATCAGCTGGTTGCAAACAAATCAATCACTCAGGTAATGAAAATGTTGTTTTCTTTTTGTTGACCGGGATATTCTTTATTTCAGTATTTTGAAGTGGTCTGTTGCATGTTGCGTCGCAGTATGTGGAAGTTATCACACCTATGGAGAAATCAAGAAGACTTGATCAAATCTTGCGGTCACAAGAGACTGGATCCAAAATCATAATATTTTGCTCCACAAAGAGGATGTGTGATCAGCTGGCTCGGAACCTCTCACGGCAGTACAGTGCTTCTGCTATTCATGGTGATAAATCACAGGCTGAGAGGGATTCTGTGTTGAGTGAATTCCGAAGTGGCAGGTGCCCAATTCTTGTAGCCACTGATGTGGCTGCTCGAGGCTTAGACATAAAGGATATCAGGTTGGAACTTTGTCTTTGCCATTTCTAAAATTTTGAGAGCTGGACTCTTTTGCGAAAAAAGGATCTGATTGTATAGTTCATCATAGCGATGACTGAACACATGTTTTACTAATCTGTAAATTTTCAAATGTTTTTCACTGACAATCCTTCCCATATCTTTTGTCACAGAGTTGTTGTTAACTATGATTTCCCAACGGGTGTTGAGGACTATGTCCACAGAATTGGGAGAACAGGCAGGGCTGGTGCGACTGGAGTTGCCTATACATTCTTCTGTGAACAGGATTCTAAGTATGCTTCAGATCTTGTGAAGATTTTGGAGGGTGCAAACCAATCTGTTTCGCAGCAATTAAGAGATATGGTTGGCCGTGGAGGGTACGGTGGCAGATCACGGCGATGGGCATCTTCTGATGTCTCTTATGGCAATCAGGGAAATGATTCTGGCTATGCTAAAAGATCGACCGACAACTTCCATGCCAGCAATCTTGGCAATCAGTCTGGGGGTGGTTCAAGCTTTCACATGAGGTGTGTATCAGCTTCTATTTGAATCCTTCCTTTTAGCTTATCACCAGCCTGATGAATCATCAATACGTAGCTTCCATAACAGCAACAGTGGCAATCAGTTTGGTGATACTCCAAGCTTCCATACCAGGTATGGCACCAATCTCTATTCTACGTTGCCTCTTCAGGCCCGTCAGTACCTAATAAATCATCCCTTTACAGCTTTCATAACAGCAACAATCAGACTGGTGACAATTCGAGCTTTCATGACAGGTTTGTATAACTTTCTCCATCTGGATACTTATTTGTAGGTTGTGTCCAGTCCCTAATAAATAGTCAACTGTCATCTTGCATAACAGCAGCAGCAACAATCAATCTGGTGATGGTCTCAGCTTTCATGCTAGGTACTGTTTCAATCTGTAATAGAATATGCTTTTACCTTATGCCTTAATCTTACTTGACAGAGGCGCGTGCGTAGCAGTGTTGTTAACAAGTGATCTTGCAACACCATTTTTTAAACTTGAAGTGGAAAAACACTCGTTAATTTTTTTTTCAAGTTATTTATTTTTGTTGGGGATGTGATTTTATCCTCTGCGCCTTTAACAACCATCATCTTCATGCAATTGGCAGGTTCTACAGCTCTTCCCGAGGTGGTGATCAGAGCAGAACAAGCAATGACGGATTCCGTGGTAGGAGCAGGAGTCCTCCAACCAATCGAAGCCATGAAGAACCTGAGTCCAAGTCAAAGACTCTAGGAGTCACAAGCTGGTAAATGTTATCTGCAACATGCAACTCGGCATCATGATGGTGACGAAACAAAGTGTAGACAAAATTGGTTCTTTAACCAAATTATAGTACCTTGTATGCTTGCCTACAGCAAGGAATGCCCTCAAACTTCACTAACGTAGGGTAGAGTGTTTGTCTTTGCTATGATGAGGTGACTGGTGCCTGGGCTGGGAGGCACTTGAATATGTACGTAGGTATTGGTAGTTTGTAGAGCTTGGAAGCTCAGACTTCTTTGCTATTTATACCTTGCTAGCGTTATAACTTATAATCCCGTGGAAACAAACCGCTTGAGGCATGAATTTTGGACGAAACTATGTACAAGTTATGTTGACTGTTGTAAATGCTCTCGGCATGTTTTCTATATATATATTGAACCGAATGCCCTTTGGTAACTGGTAGTAACAGCGGCCTTTTTCCTGTAACATTTGACTGATGACTGTCTGCATCATTTGCATCCTCACACATCTTGGTCGAAATCAAAACAAGTCGTGCTTGCACATTAACGCTTCTGCATAAGCGCCTATGTCTAACATTAATGGACGTGATGAACCACCGCATTTCGTGAGTCTTGCTGTAGGGCCGCAGTTTCATGGATTTTACGCTTAGAAAACAGGCACCTTGCAGTTCTTTAGAAGGGTCTTGCGATTTTTAGACCAAAAGGAGGATCTCGCAATTTTTGAAACATTTTGAGAAGGGTTCTGAGAGCATGCCTAAGCTAAATAAAAATTTTAGATCAGGATCAAACTTGTTCAATTTTTGAAAAATCTGACAATGCTACTAATGCATTCAAATTTCACTATTTTTACTTTTCTAGCTATTATATCATCTTCAATTTTGAAACTTTTTTATAATGGTCCTAAGAGTATTCCTAAGTTACCATAAAAAATTCAAATCATGATCAAACTTGTTAAATTTTTAAAAATTCTGACAATGCTAGTAATAGATTTAAATTTCGCTGTTTTTATCTCCCAGCTATTAAAACATCTTGGAAACTTTTTAAATTTTTTTTAAGAAGGCCCTGAGAGCATTCCTAAGGTACTACAAAAATTCTAGATCATGATTAAAATTTTAAGATTTTAAAAAATTCTCACAATACTACTAATGCATTTAAATTTAACGGTTTTAAATTTCCCAGAGGCAGCAAATGATTTCAAATTTACCTAAAACTTTTTGGAGATAATATGGGGTTTATTTAGAATTTAATTAATTTTCTCTAGATTTTATGTTCATTTGATTTTGAAATTTAAATTTGAGATGCCTCATTTTGACCAGTAAAAAGATATTATTTAAGTAGAAAAAACTGAGAAATTTGTAAAACAGTACAAATACAGCCAAAATTAAGTTTTAAATTTTTTTTTTTGTTTTGAGGCTGTGCTTCATATATTATAGCTGTCCTTTGTTTTAAAATGTAGGACATATATTTTTTTATTTTTTAAAAAATATAAGGTCTGCAAGTGATTTTAATTATATTTTATCTTTTTTTACCCTCATTTATCTTCTCTCTTTAACATGATTACTGTTTTCATACTTTACTTTTTAACACCTGCATAAATATTGAAGCATGAATGAAGGATGGATAGTGATTACTTACCCCTTCGATTTATTCAAGATTTGTGTAACTTGTATTAGGAGAAAAAAAATTGAAACACTGCTCTTTTAACATTTATGGGTAAACATTTAGACACGTTCACCCGCTCTTTCGCAAAAGGCTTCTTCGAAAATTCCGAAAATAGTTTAGGTCTTTGCACCGACTATTTTGCCCAAAAACTCATGGTTCCTCAGGTTAGAATCAAATTCCTTTTCGAGCCCTTTTGAAAAAAAAATCCATTGCGGTTGAAGAGAATTGGGACTATTACCCTTTTGAAAAAAAAAAGTTTATGCCATCCATAGCTTCCTAGGTTGCAAGAGATTTCACTGTTATGTATCACCAATTGTAAAAAGGCAAAAGACACTATCATGGCGTAGCAAAAAGAAAAATCACCTCTTCACCACCAAGAAGTTTCTTGCCGAGGATATTTCTTGATTGGTTAGTCAGATTCGATGCCATGGCACTCCAAAATCCAATCTTGCTTCCAGAAAATTAGCGTGAAAGACTGATAAGATTCCTTAAATTAATTAGCTTCAACGGCAAAAAGGCAAACAATCATTCTGGTATGATCAAAGATTCTCCAATAGCAGACAGGACTAACCAGTTGAAAGAAACTTCAGTCAAAGATGCCACGGCGAAACCGCCAACGATCGGCACTAGAGAGGTCAGCACCAGCACGGAAGGCGTCTGCAGGCGAACCAGCGAACGAACTAAGCAAAATTTGCAACCATTTCTTCTTCATTTCATTTCACAGCGGAGATCGAATGAATCGGAAAGAAATGAATTCATCATCATGCAAGTGTGCAGGTAGTTACCTCCCCGAGGAAGAAGGCGGAGAGCAGCACGGTGAAGAATGGCTCGGAGGCCTTGACGGTGTGCGTGAAGGAGACGGCGACCTTGCCCAGGCTCATGTTGGTGAACACCGTGCCCAGCATGTGCCCGGCGGCCATTGGCGCAATCTTGGCCAACTGGGGCGACGAAACGGGAGCGTAAGTTACAATTTGGGGGCGAGTTCAGATGAAGGAAACGAAAAAGGATGCATTTTTGTCGGTCGCAAGAATCGCCTCACCTGTGCAGGCGAGAGTTTATGCACGGGGTGGAGTCTGGTCGCCCACATGAGGAAGATGAGGAGGGAGCCGAAGGCGAGCTGGAAGGCTGTGATGGTGTAGGGGAACGGCAATGCCTTGAGAACCTGCGATTATTTCAAAGCGGATTGATTGATCAGACACGAACGGTGAGAAACAGGGGAGGGAGATGAGTGGATCTTGGAATCGAGAAATGGCGAACCATCTTGTTGTAGATGTTGAAGAGGTACCAGGTGACGATCATGGCGCCGAGCTGCACCGTCTCCGTGATGCCGCCACCGGCACCGTCCCTCTTCCCTGTAGCCGCATCGTCAGCCGGAAACTCTGCCGCCGCAGCTGCTGCCGTTCTCGTCGTAACTACCCTGTCCATGCTGTTACCCGAGAGCAGCGACAGAGACGGGGGCTGATGGCGGCTGCCGCGAATTTGGAGAGGCAGCGGAGCAGTGATGGCGTGGCCTCAGCCAGCGGAGCAGGAGGCGGCGCCGACGCGGGCATGGCGCGAGGTGGAGGTCACGCGGCAGCGTGCTGTCGCCCAGGCTGAGGAGTGGGAGGAGTAGGAGGCCGTAGCAATCCAAGAATCGGCGTCACAACGTACCGATGTTCGAACATGGTTACGCAGCTGCGCGGCAGCTTCCTCGGACTGTCAGGGTAAGCCCTCGGATGGAAGCGGAAGGGAGCGCGCAGGTGAATACAGGCGGAAAAGTTGGCCGTTCGACGGGAGGGTCATCAGAGGAGATCGACGGTTCAGAGTAAAGAGGCAGGCGTAAACGAATGATGTAATAGAGTTGAGTTTTACTTTGTCGGTAAAGGAACAGTAAATGTAGCGGTAATACTGTGGAGAGTGGCGGTAAAGTAAATCTGATCGCTGAGTATAAATACCGTAATCGATGACGTTGGAATAAAAAAAGAGAAAATGGAATGATTCCTCCATATGCTTCTCTTCTTCCTCTCCAAGTCTTCTTTTCCCCTTCTTCTGGATTATCTTCATCTCTATTCTGACGTCCGATCGTAGCTCTGAGGGGAGATTCTCCATCTCCTGGCTGCGGTGTGTGACATCTGGTATCAGAGCTGGCTACATCTTGGAGGATTTTTTTTTCCTGATCCGTAAAATCCCAAAGAGGTTGACGCTCTCTCGATCGTTGCAAAGAGTGTCAAACTGATTTGGTTGGTTCAGACTTGCTGATCGCCACGGCGCCTCCAAAGCCTTCCGTACAAACTCGGTTTGTATTGGATGCGGTGGGAGAGATGGAGTAGCAAGCGGATGAGCGCTGGGCACGCATGGATGAACGCTGGGAGTCTCTGAAGGCCAGTCTCGACTTTATAGTTGAGAAGATTAAACCAGTGGAGGCGATTCCGGTCATCCAAACTCAGGTACAAGAACATAGCGTGGTTATCATGGGGTTGCAGGAGCAGTTTCACAAGATGTTGCGATCCGGCAAAGAACTCGCTGGGGCATCTCCAACGCTTTCATTGGCAGCAGAAGCGGGTATATCCACACTTCAGCAAACACAAGCCGCACCTACCGCTCCATTTGGCGAGTCTTCCACCACATCAGCGGGTCTCTTGGGTAAATGCCCTTTACCACCCTTATGCATTCGCTCAGATCAGCACAAATTTGTTAATGCAGAGGTTGTGCCGAGAGTGGAAACAGTAAATCTGGACAAAAGACTGCCAGTTCCTAAGATGACTTTTCCCAAGTTTGATGGGGATGATCCGCGTATTTGGAAAAGTCGTTGTTTACATTATTTTCGGCTGTACCATATAGATGAATCATTGTGGGTCACAGCCGTTGCTACGCACATGGAGGGAAACGCGGCGCTCTGGTTACAAGTTTTCCAGGAGGAGCCTTTTCTGGGGAATTGGGAACAGTTTATGCTCGCCGTTGAATCGGAATTTGGTGTATACGATTCACGTCGTTATACCAGGGACCTTCTTTAGACACGGCAAACTGGCGGTGTTCTGGACTATAAAACTCAGTTTGAAACAGTTATGTACAAGGTTCGTGCTTACAACAAGTCTTGTACAGAAGAATTCTTTGTTAATCATTTTGTTATGGGCCTGAAAGATGAACTGAGGTATGAAGTGGAGATTCAGCTGCCGGACTCGATCCGGAAAGCATTTTTGCTTGCCCAGATTCAAGAGGAAAAATGGGAGAGGTTTAAGCTTCGCTCGCACCGAACGGGGATGGTTCCCAGAGTTACTGGAGCAGTAAGGGGCGAAGCTGCCATGGTACCTCCGAAAGTGGGGGTGGATGATTTGGCTCGCGCACGTCAATTAAGAGAATATCGGCGTGCTCGGGGGCTTTGTTTCAAGTGTGGGGAAAAATATGAGAAAGACCATCAGTGCAAGGCACAACCAGTGGTCCAAGTTCATGCGATTGAGGTGATCGCAACTCTGAACATCTCAGTGATGAAGTGTTGCAAGTCCTGGAGGAGGCTGACAAGGAGTTTGAACATGAACAGTACAAACTATCTCTCCATGCTATGTTTGGAGCGGAGGATTCGGAAACAATTCGTGTTCAAGCCATGGTGGGTAATCAGGTTATGCTATTGCTGGTTGATTCAGGTAGTTCTCATAGCTTTATTAACGCAGCTTTTCTTGCACGCACTAAGTATGAAACTACCGAAATCCCAGTCATTCAAGTTGCGGTTGCCAATGGAGAAACATTGCCATGTAACAGATATGTGCCACAGTTAGCATGGTGGGCGCAAGGACATACTTTCTATACTGATATGAGGGTTTTGGCATTGAGTGCTTATGATGCTGTTCTTGGCATGGATTGGCTCCAGGCCTATAGTCCGATGACATGCCACTGGAAGCACAAAACTCTGGAGTTCATCCACAATGGTGCCGTGGTCAAGTTGCATGGACTTAATTCTCCGCAGTATGCTCCAGGGAATGAAATAGATCTAAAACAGTTGACGAAATGGTAAAGTGGTAATGACATTTGGGCATTGGCTATGATAGGGGGCACTGTGTCTATTCCGGCACAAGAGGATATTCCTGCACAGATCCAGCACATCTTGTCTGCATATGCTGAGGTGTTTGCTGAGCCATCAACGTTACCACTAGCTCGCAGTTATGATCATGCGATTCCTCTTCTTCCTGGAGCAGCGCCTGTGAATAGTAGACCATATCGATACTCCCCAATGCATAAGGATGAAATTGAAAGGCAGGTTTCGGAGATGTTGCAGGCCGGTTTGATCCAACCCAACATTAGCCCGTTTGCTTCACCGGTGCTATTGGTCCAAAAGAAAGATGGCAGCTGGAGGTTTTGTGTTGACTATCGCCGGCTCAATAATATCACAATTAAAAACAAATTTCCAATGCCCGTCATAGATGAACTTCTTGATGAACTCGCTGGCACTCAATACATTTAAGTTGGATTTGAGGTCGGGCTATCATCAAATCCAGATGGTTGAAGCGGATATGGAAAAAACAACGTTTAAAACGCATCATGGACACTTTCAATTCCGTGTTATGCCGTTTGGTTTGACGAACGCGCTAGCCACATTCCAATGTCTTATGAACTCTATTCTTGCTCCTTTCTTGCGCAAATTTGTTTTGGTCTTCATGGATGATATTCTTATATACAGTCCGACTTTGGAAGCTCATGGGCAGCATCTCTCAGAGGTATTGGCTCTGTTGAAACAACATCAATTGTTTGTGAAACGCTCCAAATGCGCTTTTGCCCAAAAGAGTATTGTCTATCTGGGTCACATAATTTCTGATTGGGGTGTCTCGATTGATCCCCTAAAGACGCAAGCCATGGTGAATTGGCCTCAGCCGCAGACAGTCACTGAATTGCGTGGGTTCCTAGGCCTTACAGGTTATTACCGTAAATTTGTCAAGAATTACGGTATTATCTCTCGCCCGCTTACAAATTTACTTAAGAAGAAGGCTTTTCGGTGGGATCAAGACGCCACAAATGCTTTTGAGGCATTAAAGGTGGCGATGACCCAAACACCAGTGTTGGCTATGCCGGATTTCTCACAAACTTTTGTCCTGGAAACTGATGCATGTGACGTGGGTATTGGTGCGGTGCTGATGCAAAACGGCCATCCTATTGCTTTCTTGAGTAAAGCATTGAGCCCTTAACATCAGAAGTTATCGATTTATGAGAAAGAATTCCTTGCTGTCATGATGGCTGTTGATCGCTGGCGTCAATATTTGCAAAAAGGAGAATTCATTATTAACACCGATCACCGCAGTTTGTGCTATTTAGGTGATCAACAATTGGTGTCGGATCTTCAACGCCGTGCCATGACCAAGCTAATGGGCCTTCAGTTCCGTATACAGTATAAGAAAGGTTCCTTGAATGCAACTGCGAATGCTTTGTCGCGGGTAGGGCATCTCATGACAATCCAAGCAGCGTCGGTGGTGCAACCGCTCTGGATACAAGAGGTTTTAAACTCATATGTTACGGATGTGAAATCCCAACAACTGCTGCCAGCGCTTGCTATAAACAGTCCTGATGAACATGGCTTCTCATTACATTAGGGTTTGATCAAACACCATGGCCGCATTTGGGTGGGGGAGAACTCTGCACTCCAGACCAAAATTATTCATGCGTTTCATGCCAGTGCAGTGGGGGGCCACTCTGGAATTTCTGCCACGCATCAAAGGGTTAAGAAGTTGTTCAGTTGGCCAGGTTTGAAACGGGATGTTGTCAATGTGGTGAAACAATGTAACATTTGCCAACAAGCTAAGCATGAGCATTCTCGCCCACCGGGTCTGCTCCAGCCATTGCCCATTCCCGATGGTGCATGGCAAGAAGTGACAATGGATTTCATCGAAGGGTTACCTTGTTCAGAGGGCTGTAATACGATTATGGTTATCATTGATTGCTTCTCTAAGTATTCTCATTTTGTGCCTCTGAAACAACCTTTTCTGACTCCTCATGTCGCATACGGCTCTTTTTGGACAATATCGTTAAGCTTCATGGCATGCCCCGGTCTGTGATTTCGGATCGTGACAGAATTTTTACAAGCCTCTTTTGGAAAGAATTGTTTCTTGCTATGGATGTCAAGTTGAAGTTCAGTTCGGCCTACCACCCGCAAACCGACGGGCAAACTGAGTGGGTCAATCAATGCCTCGAAATGTATTTACGGTGCACCGTTCACTCTTCACCGGCAAAATGGCGTAGATGGCTTTCTATGGCTGAATTTTGGTATAATACAGCATACCATACTTCCTTGGGCTGTTCTCCTTTCAAGGCACTATATGGTGCGGAACCAAGCTATGGTGCGCTGTTAGATGTTGGATCGATTTCCAGTTCATCTGTCTTGGAGTTGTTGGAAGAAAGACAAGCCTTCACCGCAATGTTGAAATGGCATTTGGAAGCTACGCAGAATCGCATGAAGCTTCAGGCCAACAGAAAGCGTTCTGATCGTCAGTTTCAGGTTGGGGAGCAAGTCTACTTGAAATTACAACCATATGCCCAGTCTTCAGTGATTAATCGTCCTTTTCCAAAACTGGCCTTCAAATATTTCGGTCCATACCGGGTGCTGGCAAGGATTGGTGCTACTGCTTATAAACTGGAATTGCCGCCTGGGAGTCAAATTCACCCCGTGTTTCACGTTTCTCAACTCAAGTCTTTTGTGCCGGATTTCACACCCATTTATCATGATCCTTCGGGCATCGCCGATCTTAATATGGAGTCTGTAGAACCAGAAGTGATTTTGGATCGTCGCTTGGTCAAAAAAGGGAATTCGGCTGTTCCTCAAGTATTGATTAAATGGACCAATATTCCTGCAGAGATGGCTACTTGGGAGGATTTCTATGTGGTCAGGAAGAGCTTTCTGCAGGCAAATGCTTGGGGTCAAGCAGATTTTGCAGAGGGGGGTGATGTCAGGGTAAGCCCTCGGATGGAAGCGGAAGGGAGCGCGCAGGTGAATACAGGCGAGAAAGTTGGCCGTTCGACGGGAGGTTCATCAGAGGAGATCGACGGTTCAGAGTAAAGAGGTAGGCGTAAACGAATGATGTAATAGAGTTGAGTTTTACTTTGTCAAGAAGGAACAATAAATGTAGCGGTATCTACTGTGGGGAGTGGCGGTAAAGTAAATCGATCGCGAGTATAAATATCAGAATCGATGACGTTGGAATAAAAAAAGAGAAAATTGATGATTCCTCCCTATGCTTCTCTTCTTCCTCTCCAAGTCTTCTTTTCCCCTTCTTCTGGATTATCTTCATCTCTGTTCTGACGTCCAATCGTAGCTCTGAGGGGAGATTCTCCATCTCCTGGCTGCGGTGTGTGACACGGACGTGCTTCCCTTGAGAAGATGGCCTCCTCAGTCCTCAGCGTTGCTAGCCAGCAGTCACTCGTCAGAAAGCCTCAAACCACGAACGGTGTAGGTGCCAAGAATTCAGGCGTGTTAGCGATCGCATGGTTTGATCGTCGTGGCCCGTGAGTCTTCATCGACGGATGACAACAGTAGCGCTGTTGACTTAGGATGCGGTTGGTTCAAAGATAAATGCTGGATGGGACGTTCCCATCTTTTTTTTCAAATAGATTGGGGATGAGTAGATGCTTGATAAGACTATCTTATGAAATTGGTTACATGAGCTTATCCAACTTTCATTTCACCTATCTCATCCCTCTAAATTTAAACTCTCATCCTATCCGACTCTCATCCCTCTAAATTTGAACTTTCACCCTATCCACCATGCAACACTCATCTCATCTAACTCTCATCCTTCCAACCAAACAAAAATTTGGTTCATCCTATCCTTCTCTCATCCCTTTAACTAAATATGAACTTGAATAACTTCATTCCTACCAGGATGGATAGTCTCATCCCATCTATCCTTTGCTCTCAAATCAAATGGACCCTTACTGCACACTTTGTGCGTGGGCATGTGAGGGATGAAGAAGGACTGTGGAAGATTTGTTGTGTATGGTTATTTTTTTGTAGTAGTAGTAGAGGCTGCGGTTCTCAATTTGCTATGAACATTTATTCTATTAATTGTTGCATGATCAATTTTAAATTGTTGTCGATATTATTTTCAAATGTTGCATGTTGTATGGCCGTTGATTCTTATCCAATGTGGGAGAAGGTGATTTGGGCATAGCCATGTCGTGAGTACTACTCAAGTACTTGGTCGATTTTCGATACAAATAGCATCACCTGGATACGATCAACGATGCAAAACCCTAGCCCTCACGAGATGCCTCTCCTCAAGATGACGACGATGAAGAGGCGGATGTAGCGACACATAGAGGGTCGTGAACAGGCTAGCTATGACATCAGCATCTGCGGCAGTGATTCCGATGAGGCCCAGCCCTAGAAACCATCACTGATCATCTATGCCATGTTAACCCACTGAGCCGGTTGCCAGTTCGCCTACACCTTGTTCAAGGTCGATCCTTTCCACTCCCAAAGACGACGATCCCCTTTTCCGATCACGCGCTTGAGTGCCCTGGTCATGAAGGGCGTGGCACCTCAACCCAAGTTAGCTGCTCGTCTCCCGCCACGTGTCCATCGGTTCCTAAGCGGTGGTGGGACCCCACCTGCTGCTCTTCGTTAGGGAGGCCGCTAGCACGCACGCGGTCGCAATGGAGACGGAGGAGCGGCGTCGGGTGCACGACCAGAGCATGCATGCCTTTGTTGTAAAATAATCATTACTCGCTAAAATTGTTAACTTGTTATTCTTAAAACTGAAAACAACAGAAAAAAAGAGAAAAAAAGGCATCAAGATGTGACGATGTTGAAAAAAAAACATCTCTGTATGCTACGCGTTTTTCGTCGTATTCGTGTGTATATCTCTACTACTTCTAATTTGAAGTTAGTGGTGTCACGTCCGTTCTCCACCACCAACCCACAAAACCGAACTGGACGAGATTGGTTTCCATATATTTCTCAACTAACGCAAGTGGTTGCCATTGCCGAAATAAATTTTGGAACACCTGAGCCACAGCCACCCATATTTAATTGCCACTCACCCAGAGTCCTAGACCCAATTACAAAATCTAAATCCTAACCCCCACGTCCCACGCCCCATGCCCAACCGCCATCCAGACGCTCCCTTGACCGCGACGGACTGCGCCATCGAATCCCTCCTGCTTGATCATACCAGATCGCCCAAATGATGGCGGCCACCGACGCCAAGAAAGCGAAGAGTGGGACCGACGCGCCTCTACCCGATCGATCGCGGCAACACCGGCCACGGCGGTGCTCTCAACCAGCGCCGCCCACTGGTCCGTCCTCCTCCGGCCAAGATCTGGCCAAGGCCTCGGCCTCCGCGACATGTACCTCCTCGAGATCTCCTCCGACGCCAAGCGCCTCGCTCACGCCCACTCCTCGCAGCTCCTCCCGAGCCCTCCCGCTTCCCTTCGATCGCCATCTCGGCTACCACCACCTCCTCCGACCTCGCCGTCCTTCGCGACCTCTGCTACTGTAACTTCACCAGTCACTTTGGTTTTTGCCCCCTTCTTGCGGCTAATGATTTTGTTTCATTTTGGGCAGCTGTGCAGGCGGAGTTGCAGGAACAGATGCTCAAGAAGTTGTCGCAGATGTGCGACAACCCTCATGGATGCAGTCACTGGGGGTTCTTCAGAATTTTAGTATCGAAAAACTTGGCACAATTTTAGAAGCTTCTATATACCTCAATTCAATAGATAAAGTGTGGGGATTGAAAATGCTCTGTTTCTATTTTTCTCCGGTACAGTCGGAAACTTTTTGTTCCGTTATCACCCCTACTTTTTTGCGTATTTTTCCCCTAATTCGGTTTTTTATGTGGACCAGAAATGGCTCTTATTTTTTTTGAAAGAGAAGCAAGAGAGTTGCTGCAAAATATATTAGAGATAATTGCTTATTTGCCACTGAAAGTTGGCCAGTTCACCAAAATGCCATCGCGAAGATTGTCTTCCCTCCATTGCCATCCAATCTCAAATTGACTTTCCAAAATGCCACCGCCGTCCATTTGGCTGTGAACTCCCCGTTTGCTGCCACGCGAAAAGACCGACTTGCCCTTTTGACCTTTTGAGTGTCTTTGCCCTATCCAAATTTCCACCCATCGCATCGAGACGAAGAAATTTGGGAGAGTTCATTCGTGGAAACCCTAGAGTGAGCGCCGCCCCAAATCGAAGAAATCGGGAGGAGTTCGCTCAGAGGGATTTGAAGGCGAGGTGAGGGTGAATGAAGGGGAAGACATCAATGGCGATCCACCGAGGGGTGAAGGAAGGGGAAGACATCAATGGCGATCCACCGACATGTCGATTTAAATCGTGGGTTCCTATGGGGTATGTGTTTGTACTACTCTCTTCTATTTTCCTAAGTTTTCTCATTCGGTTAGATCTCTTTACCTTAAGGATGAGCCGAGAAGTTGTACTGTAGGCACGATGAAGGAGTTTCTTAAGTTTTATTTTCAGATGTTTTCTCATTTCTGTTAGATTTGCCTTAAGTTTTCGTATGTTTTCTCATTTCTGCTAGATTTGCCTTAAGTTTTCAGATGTGTTGTTGGTCCACAGATGGACCCCGAACAACATATATGTTGCAAGTCGTATGGTACACAAGGCACTAGGAAGGAGTTCGTGCTTTACGCTCAAATTAGTAGTGGACTCATCGACAATAGACTTCAATAAATTAGTTGATTTAACTTGGGGGAAATACCCATGGGGGATAAACCAAACTATGGAAATGCACTACATTGATCTAGTCACGAAAAGTAAATTTCCTGTAAGTTGTGACCAAGAATTGTTTGCAATGTTTGACAAGTTTAAAGTTAGCAAGACTATTGAGTTCCATATTTCGATTGACGATCCATCAGCTCCTAGCGAGGGCAATGATGGTACTGCTGATACATACTTGACCAACCCGTTGGTAGGTAATGAACACACTGGTGTGGATGAAGAGGGTATGTGCACAGATGATAGTGACATAGGTGAGGGCAATGATGGTACTGCTGATAAATATTTGACAAACCCGTTGGTAGGTAATGAACACAATGGTGTGGATGAAGAGGGTATGTGCACAGATGATAGTGACATAGGTGAGGGCAATGATGGTACTGCTGCAGCTTGTGATGACCCTGAGTATGTGCCTGAGGCTGGTGAGGAGGAGGAGGAGGAGGATGACGACTGGGTTGCACAGGATGCTGTGCCAGATGTCATTCCTGAAGTAGCTTATGATAGAGATGACCCTCCAATGGTAGTAGGTAGCATATACCCAAATATTGAACAGTTTAGGCTGGCTCTAGCTCAGCATGCAATTAAACATGAATTTGAATATAACACTGAGAAGAGTGATCCAGGAGAATGAGAGCTCATTGTCTTTCTTTGCAAGGGAGAATTCATGCTGAAGGGTGCAACTGGAGAATTCATGCTTCAACAATGGAGGACAAAGTAACAATTAAGGTAAATACATGTTTGCATCTATTCAATTTCCTTGCATGTAATTAGCATTTGAAGTCCTTGCATGTCCTATGGCAGGTGAAAAAGAATCCTTTCAGCCATGTCTGCTCAAGTGTTAGAAGGAATGAGAATGTTAGGCCTGCAAGCAAGAAGTGGATATGTGATAAGGTGATCGAATGGTTGCTGGAGGATGGTACACTAGGAGCAAAGGAACTGCAAAGAAGAATCTACGACAAGTACAAAGTCTTTGTGGACTACAAGAGGGTTTATAAAGGTAAAGAACTTGCACTCTCTAGGGTGTATGGTTGTTGGGATCGTAGTTTCGACGAATTGTTCAATTTCAAGGCTGAAATGGAGAGATCAAGCCCTGGCAGTTTATTTGTGATTGATCACCACACAGTCCATGAGAAAATCAGGTTCAGGAGATTGTTCTTTGCTATGAAACCGTGTGTAGATGGCTTTTTGGCAGGGTGTAGACCCTATCTGGCTATCGATAGTACTTTCCTCACAGGGAAGTTCAAGGGTCACCGCAATGTCTGTGTGGATGGCCATAATGGATGTATCCAGCTTGCATTTGGGGTAATAGACTCGAGAGACAAATGACAATTGGCTATGGTTCATGCAAAGGCTCGAGAGATGCCATAGGAGCTCCGTAGGGCTAGCAATATGTACCGATGTTTGGTAAAGGAGTAGATGTCATTGTGCAATAAGCATTTCCTATGCAGAGCACAGGAGTGTATGTTACATTTGGTCACTAACTTCAAGAAGAGGTTTCATGGTAAGGTGTTTAATGATCACCTCGGCCAGCCTCCTATGCATGGACAGCTCAGAATTTGAGATGCACATTGCGCCCATGGAGGAAGCTAAACCAGAGGCAATTGACTACCTAAGGAAGCACCATGTCGATATGGTCCAGAGCCAATTTTCAACTATAACAAAGGTGGATTACGTGACTAACAATCGGCAGAGAGCTTCAACTTTTGGATCAAGCAATACAAGTCAATGCACCTACCCGATTTCTTTGACAATATCGACGCCGCTTAATGATCAAGTTCAACAAGAGGAAGAGGATAGCAAGGAGGCTACAAGGGCCAATTTTACCGCATATCATCAAGGAATTGCATGAGAAGAGTAGAGATTTACAACTTCATGTTAGTAGATCCGATGATCACATAGCGAGGTGTCTATGAAGGTTGATGGGAAGAGGTATGTGGTCGACCGAAAAGCAGTCATGCACCGCAGGAATGGGATCTCACAGGAAGCCATGCGTACATGCCATAGCTTTCATAACTTCAGTTAGAGGACTTAGTATTGAGCAATATGTGGATACATGCTACTCACCAATAAATTCATGGTCAGATATGCCTCAAATATCCTCAGACATTACGACAAGTCCGAATGGCCCAAGTCGACCATGGTTTCTTAAGCATCCCCACTTCTTATTAAGACGGCAGCCAAGGAAAAAAAGATATGAAGGATGTACCGATAAGAACCGCCTCGGGGAAAAGGGCCATATGTGCCCAATATGCAAAGGATATGGTCATCAACGCACAATTGCAGAAATGGTGATCCAGAAGACATAGCAGCCTATATGGCTACAAGGTAATGAACACTCTTGGCTACGACTTAGGTATGTTGTTTCATGTAGTTGCTAAAAATTTTGTCCATTGAAATCATGGATGTAGGCCAAAACCAGTGAAGAAACCAAGGATGATATCAAATGATGTTCTCTGTTCATCAAGCAAAGAACCTGCTTCTTCAGCTCCTACTTCTTCAGCTCCTACCATGACATATCCACCAAGGTTAGCAACCATCTTCTGTTCACAACATTTGTAACTTTCTTCTTTTCTCCATTACAAGATTCCATGTTCTTTTTGTCTCTTCCATTATAGTGAATGCAGCCAACCCACTAAACAACATAGCTCAAGTTCTGGGAGGTCAGTCAAGTCTAGATCTGTGACTGCATCAAACCAACCAGATGCTATAGCAATGGTCATTCCATCGCCACCTCGAGGGGAATGATAACCCCAATAGCAAGTCACAACCGAAAGGAAATAGACGAAATAAAACCCACGCTAAGAGGCTCGCACTGACACCAAAGAATGGGGACTAGAAGCAAAAGAAAAATTGTGAACTGATTCCTTCCAATTAGGACTGTAAGGAACTTGGTACCATGTTCTGTTCCATCACTTCAACTTGTCCAACATTATGTCTGTACTGCACAATCAATATTATGTTTGTACTGCACAATCTCTATTATGTTTGTACTGCACAATCTTAATGTAGTGATATTCACATTAGTGCATGCATAATCTGAAGAGGAAATGTAGTGATCTTGACATTCATAACCATCTCAGTCTCCTTAACAACAATTTTCTCCAACAATTAAGATTGGTACCTTAGTCTCCTTAACAACAATTAACTACCTGGCAAATATGCCATACAGTACAATAACGATAAAAACAAACACAATCTTCTCAACCCATTTGATATGGTCTAGAATGCGCTCCATCGTCAAGGCAAGCATGTTCAGCTTTTGCTCTAGCACAGGGTCCATCCTTTGCTTCACCAAGGGCTGGATGCGTTGCCCTACATTGCTACTGGGAGACTCCCTTGCTCTATCAATGGTGTCCTCCCATTGGAAGTATTGGCATCCTCCTGCCTACACAATCATTCAAACGGGCATGAAGACAAACAAAACAAAGTCCATCAAAAGACAAGGAAAACGAACTAAGTTTAACTTACAGAGAAATATGGGCATTTGTGAAAAACTCGATTCTTGTTTCCTCCGTCTTTGGAGATGAACACATTGGCTTCGACATGGCGCTTTGGGCATAACATCCTCTGGCGGTGCCCAAGGCTCCGACCCTCCTTCTCACGTAACTTGACCGGGACATGGCTTTCCAGGATTTGGGAAGAAAGGAGAGGAGAGGGGATGAGAAAGCGATGTACTTTCCAGGATTTTGGGAAGAAAGGAGAGGGGATGAGAAAGCAGATTTCGGCGACAGTGAGCAAAAGAGGGACAGGGAGTCTACTTATGCCATGGCTTTCGGCGGCTGGATAGGGCAAAAGGGCAAGTCGGTCTTTTCGCGTGGCAGCAAACGGGGAGTTCACAGCCAAATGGACGGCGGTGGCATTTTGGGAAGTCAATTTGAGATTGGATGGCAATGGAGGGAAGACAATCTTCGCGATGGCATTTTGACGAACTGGCCAACTTTCAGTGGCAAATAAGCGATTTACTCAATATATTAAGAAGGAAAAAAGAGGGCCAGGTCCATTTTTATTAGGAAAAAACTGGGCCCGAAAAAACCTCACAACAAATCACCACTCACACCGGAAGCCTCCGAACTAAACACTATTCATCCAACTGAAAGCACTAACGTCAAAAAACTAACACTACTCACACCCCGAAGGCCACTCGCCACTAGAAAACTAATCCGTAGTCATCATGGACCAAGCAAAACCATGATTTAGCACCGCATCCTTGATCGATGTAGCCACTTGTTCAGATGTTCTAGAAATGGCTCTTATTTGTCAGTATGTAATGAGATGCATTTTCAAGCTGTCAGTACTTCGCAGGAAGTAGGTGCGGAACAATTTGAGAATGAGAAATCTGATTTACGGGGCCTTTTACATGCAATTCCTCCTTTTATACGTGCACACTTGCTGCCACACAGATATACACGATAGTGCCTTCTCAAGTTAGTACTGTTCTGTCGATTACCCGATGAATTTTGAGTTCAAAGTTGATGGGTCAAAGTTTAAAGTCTTTTTCATTTCAGTATGAAGTTGAAATTAGAGGTATAGATTGAGAATTTAATCTTAACGGTTTTAATACAGTTAATTGAAAGTTGAAAATTTTGAGTTAATAGACCAAGGTTTTTTATGTTGAAAGTTTTGATCTATTTGAGTAGAAAGTTGTTTTTTCCCCATCCCGTCCAAATATTGGGCATTTCGTTTTATTTTCTCATAGCGCCAAAGAATAGCTTGAGAGCTTCACCCAGAGCCTCACTAAAGAATAATACGCATGCACACATACGCTTTGTTTCACTACAACGGTCTGCTGATGCAACAAGCGAAATTGGTCTCCATATATTGCTCAACTAAGGTAAGTGGTTGCCATTGCCGAAATAAATTTTGGAACACCTGAATAGTAGTGAACAGTTGATGAACACTAACTAACCAACAAAACCTGAGTAACAAATTAGTTTGGTTATTCTCCAGAATGATTCAATTGGATGGTTCAGACTTATTCAATTTAAGCAAATTGAACTTTGTTTATAATGGTAATGGGCTACCGGGTAGATGGAAATTTTTCAATATGCAATGGCATGCACAACTTGGTGACTTTTTTTTTGAAATTATGAGCTAGGTCATATGAAATTGGTGAGCAACTGGGTTCAAGCCGGCGGGTGCAATGCCTAGCACGCCCTACAACCAAGCGAACAATCAGTCCCTATGTCAACTTGGTGACGAGTAGCATTTCCACACAAAGTGATTTGGTATAGAGTTGTTTAGGATCTAGAGCAAAGGTGAAGAATGAACTCCAAAGTGCAAGATGACCAACGGTGAAGATTTATATACCTGATCCATTGTTGTTTATTTTGTAAGAGCAACTAGATCTGCCAGTATAAAATAATCGCAGTGCCTATTTACCAATTTATAATTGTTTGTTTTCTCAAAAGAATCCATGATTATTCATTGTAAAACAACAAGGGATGGCTAAGATAAATATTAACTAATCTAGCCGCGCAATTTGTGCGAGCAACTTTGCTATAAAGGTGATCACTATTGGAGGATCTCTAGAGAGTCCATTTGAAATATCTGAGAAAGCAAAAAGAGAGAGAGAGGTGGTTTATTTATCACCAAAGACGCCCATCTCAAGTTTGTTCAGATTAGCGATTTTTTTCACAAAGATCACCGGAGCTGGCACTTCACATTCTTGGCGCCTGGCATTCTCGAGAAGATGGAGATCACCCCAAGGGTTGAAATAATCGCCCAACCGACTATGGCCATGGAAGGGTGGAGCACAAGGGTCAGTCTGCACGCCATGAGGCGGTATCACACCAAGACAAAGGTCGCCGTTGGAGGCATTGTAAAACGTGGGCAAAGTGACTGAATCTTCCCTAAAATATTTGTCCTGCGGGAATGTCAAACGTGTTAGTTGTGGTCAGTTGATTTCTATGTGATGACTAATGAGATGCACATGCACATGCATGCACCCACTGAATATTGTAATTAAGCCTCATGCACTGCAATATTAGTTGTATTAACAATAACTATACTATTTTCGGACCCAATTCCATAGTGAAACTAGGATTCGGTCATGAGTTTCGTGCCCTGCCTTACTAAAAACTACTACATATTTTGTTTCCATTTGTGTAGACGAAACATGGATCCTATCAAAAATGTTATTGTTGTTACGAGATAAGGACTCTAAATCGTATCCAATTTAGGACTCTATCTGTCGGTGTTTCGAATATCGGCAAGTAAATTTGTAAGTCAGGGGGTTGCGCGCTCCCTCTCCTTGAATGGTTAGACTCAGGGAGCTCAAGATGTATACTGGTTCGGGCCGAACGTCCCTACTTCCATTAAATGCGGTGGTTCTCAGACACTTTGGGTGCGTAAGATCAGATGGTGTTTATGCGAGGCTAAGGGCAGACCTTAAGCACCTCGTATGAGTGGATGAGATCGGAGTGAGCTAGAGCTGTTCGTTCGTGAGAGTTATACGCTCGCAAGTGCTCGTGAGTGCCTCTGGTCTGCTCGTTTATGCTTGTCCCCCTTCCCTAAGGGTCCTGCCTCCTTTATATAGGCGGAGGGGGCAGGTTACATGGGAGTTTGGAGAAAAAAGGATGGAGTGTCCTACATCAGAGAGTCCTGGTCTTCGGTCCTAGTGACTGACAGGTTCCTGTTCATCCCATGCCTAGGTTGGTAGACACAGCGAGCGGCGTTTCGTTGGGCAGGGGCACACCTGCCCTCTATCGCTGTCGATGTCGACACCGTGATGTTGTGGCTCGTGTCGCCGGGAGGAGCGCGTCTCTCCACTGTGCATGATGGGGTGAAGGGACTGGCACTTGACTTTAGCGGCCTCCTGGCCACCTTAGGAAGGAGCCACCTGCCCCAGCATGGCCGTCGTGTTCGCGGGGCAGGTGACCAGCTTGAGGTCGATCGGCGACGATCTACGACCCTATGGCGGAGGTCGCTGGGTCGGAGCTCGTTGGGCGCCCGACCTGAGGCCAGGTCGGAACGCCCCCTGGTGGGCTTGATCGGGGTCGAGGGTCCTTCGTGACCCAATGAGGCCTTCGGCCAGAGCTGGGTCTAAGACGACCCATTTGGTGTTTCGGCCTGCTGGGGGTATCCTGGTATGAGTATTCGTCACTATCTCTTTATGGTATGGGCGAATCCGAACTCCTCTCTCATATCTCTACTACTTTTAATTTGGAGTTGGTGGTGTCATGTCCGTTTCTCCACCACTAACCCACAAAACCGAACCGGACGAAACTGAACCGGACAAAAAACCGGTCTATTCTTTTTTTTTGTTTTCGTTTCTCGCGATAGTTCTCGATCTCGTTCCTCCCGAACAAAATCGAACCGTCCCTTCCTCCTGGATAGCTCCAGATTTCGTTCGTCCCAATCTCATTCCCCTGTGCCGCCATCATCGTCTCCGACACGGCTCTGATCCCCGCCTTCCAGATCCACTCGATCCGAAGCGCTGCTTGCGTCGGCGCCGAACCGACCTCCTTCACGGCGGCGTTCGGGTGTTAAGCATCACCACCGCGGCCCGTTCTTGATATCCACGCCGGCGCCTCGAGCAATTGAACACCATGCCCTCGCGGTCCTTGGGGACGGCTGGGGAGTTTCGCCTGCCTTGAGCTTGATGATGCCCGGCCTTGAACCATTTATTTTCAGATCTTTCGGGACGTATACCAAGAATATCATTTCTAAATTTGTTTTAATATCATGAATGCCTAAATTCATGTCAAAGGAGAAACCATAAAAACTTGTGTAATCGGGAGAAATAGATGTTTGATCTTGTAGCACAATTTTTTTATTGTTGTTTGAGCTTTATGTTTCGTTACCAAATTTATTTTTCGTAGGCATTAAACTAGTATTCATATATCCTTGCTCTTCTACCCGCGTTGCACCTCCTTCGCTGGGGGGTGAATTTCGTTTTGGGCCACACGGCACGGACGCAATCAGGCGGCGAATTTTTTTTATTTAATATTTATTTTAAAACATTTTTTCGAAACTAATCGGCCGCGCTACAAAATTTCAAAAATACCCTCCGCTGCCATATGCGGGCGACGCTCATTCCGAGGCGTCGATGGGCGAGTAATGATCGGTAACGGCTCAAACAGCGGCCGTCCGGGGGAGCCGCTCGGGCCGCGCGACGTGGCGATTTTGGTTGGCGTCGCTCAGACCTCGGCGTCGCCCAGTGGGGCGATTTGCGGTCGTTAAAACGCCGCGAAACCTTGTGTTCATTTATCGCTTACGAGCTTAACGAGCAAAGCATCCAACAAGGAGAAAGAAGAGAAGAGGAAGGAGAGGGAAAAAAAAGAGAGAGGAAGAAAAGAGAGAAAAAAAAGAGAGGGAAAAATATTCAGGCTTTTTGTGAAGGTTAATTCATATATTTTATGTGTAATATTTTTGAAATTATAGTATTGTGTAATATTTAGAAATGTAGTATTTAGAAATTTAGAGAATCAATGTAGTATGTAGAAATTTTATATGTACTATTTAGAAATATAATGTTGTATTTAGGATTGTGTAGTATTTAGAAATTGTAGAGTTGTATAATATTTAGTTTTAATTTTATGTGGTGGTTTTTTTAGGTCATATTTAGAAATGAATGTAGTATTTAGTGTTCAAAAAATTAGGATTGTGTAGTACTTTTAAATATTGAGACATGGTAGGTTAGCCGTAGGATCGTGTAGAAATTTAATATTATTAAATTAACATGGTAGTCGAATTACTTATTTATAGTCGGTTTCTTAGTATGATCACCATTCGCTTTTGTACATAGTATTTTAGAGTATATTTAAAAACATGGTAGGCTAGGAACATATCGTCAGCAATCGTATACGCTAGAAATTAGTAGAGTAAAAAATTTGGAAATGTCGAATCAATTAGAAATCAAGAGAGTAAAAAAATTGACAATATAATGTAGCATTTATATAGTAATGCATGACGCGGTTAGATGGAGAAATGATGATTTTTTCGGTTCGACGTTGTAGGCAGCATGTCGGAGAAATTGTATTTTCAGATATTCTATGGAGATGGGGAGATAGCACAGGGGCCGGATGGAGTCGATTTGTCGGCATTTTCAGCAGTCATACGAGGCATATCTAGGCCGAGAGATAGGACATACAGGGGTTTGTTGGAGTGGATATTTCGGATATTCAGTTTGGATGCCCAGAGTGTTCGGCTGCGGGTTAGAGCAGTAGTAAGCCGTGCGCAGGACTTTTTTTATGGAGAGCTGGTTCCTATTAACGCGACCTCGGCATGGAGGAGCTATGTTGGGTACGCTGTAGAGTGGGGCTGGCCGCTCATGTTGCTGGTAGATTGGTACCAGGTACCTCCATCGGTGTCGGAGGTGCGTGATGTCGGGGTAGATATTACGGAAGAGGGGAATACCGATATGCAACAACGCGATGATGAAGGTGGTGGCGAGGTTGGCGGTGGCGACGGGATCGGGGGGGCGGGGAGGCAGCCGTGGAGGCGCGGGGGGTGGCCGATGAGGGGGAGGAGGTGGAGCACATAGTTGACTTGATGGAGGAGGAGGACCGTGCGGATGAGGAAGTCCCCGATGGCGAACGCTCGGACGAGGAGGACAATACTCCTGAGGTGCCTGTCCCCGGTGAGTGGACTAATTATAATTTCGAAGACCTAACAATGCATGAAGGGAACAGAGATGCATGAGAGTATCATGAGAACGAGGTCGCGCAGGGGGCCGTATATAAAGACAAGGAGGCTGTGATGGATGCGGTGAAGTACTGGTCAATGTCTCTTCAGCGGCAATTCAGGGTAGTGAAGTCGGCAAAAAAGACTACGACGTGAAGTGCGAGTTGACTCGTGCCCATGGCGGGTGCATGCATACAAGGGAAGTGGAGGGACTATCGAAATGTTCCATAGTGACGGAGCATAATCGCTAATCGGAGGAAGCGGGCAGAACACCGCAATCTGTCATCCCACTTGGGTGGCAAATGTGTTTATGGTCGATCGTGGACAATCCGCACCGCACCTCGAGCCATTATCGAGCCGTGGAGGAGAGGTTTCAGATAAGATTAGCTACGGAAAGGCATGGAGAGCAAAAGAACAAATTTTGCAAATACGGTTCGGGACATACGAGGCTTCTACGAGAATATTCCACACTTGCTCGGGGCAATATCAAGTAGGAATCCGAGACGGTCATTGACCTTGCGGAGTTTCCGCGGATGGTGCGTCTTGGCGCAAGTGGGTCTTGCAATGGCCTTCTTAGCCCTCGGCGATGCATAAATGCCTTCCGACACCGCCTTGGCCATTTGCATGGACGGCACATTCCTCACAGGAAATACAAGGGCCGATTCTCGATCAAGCGATCGCGGTGGACGCCAACAACCGTGTTCTACCGGTCGCATTGGCCTTCGTGGAGGGGAAAACACGGAGAGCTGGTCATCGGTTTCTTGAAAGAGTGAAGATGGCGCTTGTCCAGACCGCTACGATGTATGTGTCATCCATGACCGACATGCGAGGTTGCCGAGGCGATCGTGGATATGCAACAAGGCTCCGACGCGTGGGAGCAAAGAAAGTAGCCCGAACCAAGAGCGGGTAGTGCATGAGGCACATGGGTGCCAATTTTTCCGTCGGTTCAGAACAAGGAGCTTATGAACATGTTCAAGCGGCCAGGCAAACAGTAACCAGCGGAGGAAGTTCGACTTCATTGTGGAGGACGTTGGATGAACTAACCAAGAAGCAATCATCGATCCAAGGGATTCGCTTAGTTCATCGAGGAACCCTATGGTGTACCACGAGCAAGGAGATGACCCCACGTACTGTCGGCGCGCTCCCCGACCGACGCATCAACATTCGGCGAGGTCGGGACAAGCATAAAGAGTTTCACGGATGGATACGACACGAGCCGCTCGAGAAATGGTCCTTCGCATGACGAGGGCGGTTCCCGTTATGGAATAATGACAACCAACTGGCGGAGATTTACAACCGGTAATGAAAGCGCGAGATGCCTTCCACAGGGCATTGTTGAGGTGTGTTACTAGGCACCCAAAGATATTTCTGCCGAGCGGTACAAGGCCTCCGCTGCATGTATGTCCGACAATCGCTCGTCAGACTCGACGGTTGTCTCTACGCACATGGCCAACAAGACACGGAAGGCATGGACACATCGCTTGACACCGGAGAGTGGCGTGAACGGAGGTACCACGGCATTGCGGTGACCGGGTCAAGAGGTGCCCACCGAGAGGACTTCCCATCTGTCATTCGAGTCGCCGATCGCGAGTGCTCCCAAGCCGAAGCCCGCTTTCTGCATTTGCCGTGCTTTCGCCGCGGATTGCCGCAGCAGCGAGACACACCACCATGTCGTCGTGACATCTCCCACTACTACTACAAGCAAAGTGTTTTCAACACGTGGCATAACGAGGTGTACAGTACCGAGTCGATGGATCGTTCACGCGGCCCCCTCCAGGCATCGATGGGTACCGACATCCGAATGTTCAAGACAAAGTCACCGCCGCAGACACGGCGATTAGGAACGATATGGACGAGTCTGGCGTCGTAATTGTGGATAATGTAATTCTATGTACCGCTTATTTGTTGTCCCAATCATGTAATTTTTGATTCTATGTACCGCTTATTTGTTGTCCCCGCCAATGTAATATTTGATTGTATGTACCGCTTATTTGTTGTATGTGCGCGATCGTGATATATTTGAATATCAAACATTTTATTACTTTTCATTTAATTTTTGCTAGTTGTAACGTGTACCATGCACTTATTATCCCAGATGTTTTTTTGGCTCCTATACTTACTAATCGTCCCATGCTTTATTTGCTTTGTAACCATGAATTTGCTTTGTAACCACGCAGCACAGCGACGATGGCGCTGAAGTTGATTAAGCGTCTTCTTGACGCCGCTACTCCCGAGCTACTAGAGCAGAGGTGGACTTGACCCACCGGTCTAGGTTGTCCGTGAGAGGGGCACCGGGCGACATCTGCGGTCTCGGTGCACACGGTTTTCTTCGGATCGACCCGCTGGGTTCCACAAGAAGTTGGCGACTTTTCGTGACTCTTTTGCTTACTGTTAATGGAATTTTAACGACGCTACACACTACGTGCAGAGTTACGAGTACGGCTTACTTCGCTTCACGGATGGTGGAGCGGACGATCGGAGGGCCCGGACGTCTCGGCCTTCTCGACGACCGGTCCTCGCGGATCAAGGCCAGGACCGGTGGAGACCGGAGACACACACGCCCACTCGCCGTGCGGAGATGGCTCCCCACGCCGCAGACGGTCGCACCTCCTAGGGCTCCCTGCGACAGACGGCGAGTGCCGCACGACGCCCCGCCACGTGGCTTGCGCACCGAGGCGCTGCGCCGTCCAGTGCAGCGACACCCCGAAGCCCGTCGTGACGCGTTCTGCGGGCCGCCTTCGACGGTGTCGTAAGGCATGGCTGCTTCCATTCACGGTTAGTACCTCGCTCGTTGTAACTTAACGGATACGCACCGAAGCCGCCGACAATATTGTTCGAACGCCGCAGCGGTGAGCATCTCCACCGGAGGCCGACGAGGAGGACTCGCACGCGGCCCGAGGCGTACTGCTGTTCTGTTCGGTTGGTACTGTTCTCGTCCTCGCCGCGGAACACGGTGGACCGACACTTGATCGAAGTTCGCCTGGCCAATCGCCGAAGCAGCCAGCGTGAGGAGGTAACACATTTCGTTAAAATCTCTTATGACAGACATGTCTAACTTTGCCGTTATAAATGATGGTGCCTCGTCGTGGGGCTCGCCGCCGGGCGTGCTTGTACAAGGGTCTTTGCGAGGCTTGTTCCCAGTGGGGAGACAAACGCTCTTGACGGGCTGCATCCTACTCTGCGCACTGTGGTCCCGGAGCACTTCTCCGTCAGTAGGCTCGTTGTTGACTGTCTCGCATGCTTACAGGACTGCACTACGATTTACCAGATCGACCGCCCACTATGGGCTCAGACTTGGGTTCAATGACGTGTATGCCCCTTGTATCCAACCCCATACTTTGGACATTTTCATAACATGCACTACTTTTTTTCCCGCAGCGGGTGTACGCCCACCTGCAGGTCAAGAAGGTGTACGCCGAGTTCGTTCGGGAGTTCGACAGTCGCTGGATCGATGACGTCACGACACCGTGAACACCTGCTGCGAGGTCCACGTCCGAGCACCTCACGGGCTGTCCGAGCTTTGCTGGCGTGACCATCAGCTCTGGCTCACCCGTAAGGCCCTCATCTTCGACCTGTGCATCGAGGAGTACTCGCCGCACCGAGTGCTGCGGCAGTTCGGCCTCTTCCAGAGTTTCCCCCTGCCGACTACTCACACTGTCTCACGTGCCGCGCACAAGTAGGTGTCCTGAGCACAATACTGCTGAGTTTCCCGCGCAATGCATGTTTTATGTAACTTGTCGTTTTTGCATTGCAGGATGACTCGGTCGGGGCATCCACAGGGCACGCCATTCGCTCATCGCATGGTACCGTGGGTGTTGCGAAGGCGAGGGCGGCGGCGACACGGTGGGCGAGACCCGCCGCATTTAATCGCGGGCACATACGACGCAGTACATGGAGTGGTTGGCGCCATGACTCGGCTCGGGTTGGGTACACACTCAGTATGAGTATGCCGCAAAGACGCGCATCGGTGTCGAGACGCGTTCTTCGTGACATGTCCCGAAGGGACAACTTCGCTGATAAGGGTCACCCGTCACCCTACATGTATGTTTTTATGTAAATTACCTCATATCGGTGGCATTACTTGCAGCACGTCTTGCGTATGCAGATGACGGGAGGTGGAGGCCGTGATGGCGGGCCTCGACGCGACGTGTTGCTCACGGGTCCTCGGCGGAGACACTTTTGCTCGGCTCATGTTGGGTTGGGGCGGTGTGCGGCCTACTCACTGCCGGGGGCCGAGACGTGGTGCCCTACAAGAAGACGTCCCGTCGGCCAAAGACTCCCGGCCTAGTGGAGCGTGCCCACACTCGCCCACCCGGTCGGCCCCAAGACAGCAGACGCCACCCAAGACGAGCCCTCGTGTCCTCCTCACAGACGCGAGTGGGCACCGTGGGGTGACGCGGGCCAGTCTTTGTCTCTCGCCTGACCCGCGATGGCGAGGTGGGGCGGCGCGGGCGATCTTCGTGCATGCCGCAGCGAGGCCCCACGGTGCTTACGGCTACTCGGTACGCCGACGTTGACGCCGAGATCCTTTCGACGTGGACCAGTTCATGTCCATCGAGTACCTCGCCCACCACCCCAAAGAGACACCCGAAGTCGCCGACTTACTACACTACCCGTAAGCGCGCAGCGGGCAGGTCGGGTAGGAGGGTCGTCCGTCCGCCGCCGCCACTCACGCACTCCCCACCGAAAGCGGTCAGAGGCGTCGTCGTGGATCGATTTATTGCCTTCTTTGTCACGCTTGTAATTTATTTATCTTCACCACCATGTTGTGTAACTATCTCGAACTAAGTGCTTGCATTTGCGTAGGTTATCTTTTCTTAGCCATGTCGTGCAAAGACCATTTACTTATTTTCGCAACCGTGCGTCGAGCAACGCCCATTAGCTCGACAATAGATACGTGGTAGCCCGACTTATTTTCGCAACCGTGCGTCGCTCTAATGGGGCGATCGCTCGATATTGGGCGATCAACCCATTTCGTATGATTAAAGCTCGGAGGAACACTTCGATGGTAAATATCGCCTTGAAATGGGCGATCGCCTGATATTGGGCGACGCCCCATTTCAGGCAATTATCGTCGAGAGCACGCTTGCGATGGTAAATATCGCTGAAATGGGGCGACGCCCAATATCGAGGCGTCGCCCCATTTCAGCGATATTTACCATCGAGCAAAGCCTCCTCCCGCATTTTCACAGTATGCTATTTTTTTCTCGTGCTTCCTGCTTTGTGTTTGCTCCCCGAGTGCCTATATAAGAAGCACGGCGGTAGAGGAACAACGACGGTGAAAAGGCATTGACGCTGCAGTTGTGTCGAGTAACCCCTCACCACCCTCGCCGAATCTACACAAATTAGGGCACAATGTTGTTCTATCGTCGCCTCTTAAGAAGCGTAAGTCATCCCGCCCGAATATCCGGATGACAAGAGCGCCGACGCCTTGATTCGCCGGAGCTGCCTCGCCCAAATCGATCAAGAACCTATCGGCGAAGATGATGCAATCTACCCATCTGCATACAACTGGCCGCGCTCACTCTTCAAGTTGTGCCGCAGCTACAAGGTAAACCTCTCGTGTCCACAAAATACAGGTAACACTACCATCTCATGCATCGTTTTTCTTTTCTCAAAGACGAGGACCTGTTGCTTCTTCCAATGGATCGACGGTAGAACGACGTGACTACTTAATTTCTCAACAATCGCCACGATGCCTACCCCGCTTCCCGAGAACTTCACCGGTGGGAGGGCGCCAGATATGTCCTTTTCTAGATGGACCAGAGCTTAGGGCGGTGGGCAAGGGCCAACCAATCGGTGAGTTTCATGCGACATACTCATGTTAAACTCACAAAGTAGTAGTTCTAAACCGCCTCATCGCACACGGGAGTTCAAAAGGAAACTTGCGAATTTGCTCAAGTCAAAGGAGAAACCTCCTCGGTGGCCACCCAAAGCCCCGACGTTGGCATACATGGCACGGGCGATGGTTGATACCGCCACGGTGATCTCCGCATGTCTCCGCCAACGCCAACGCACAGAGGTGCAAGAGGGTTCCTCCTCTCGCGAAGAAGGACAAGGGAAGCAATAGGCCGAGGTCCGCAAAGACGCAACAAATCCTTGACGCGGTCGCAGACCATCCGGGAACCCGTGGTATTAACATAGGGGCGCCGAATCGGATGACATGCCCATATGGGAGGCGTAAATCCACATAAAGCGCACCAAAATTTAAATCTTACACACGAGACGTGCGGCATAGGCCACCCATTCGGCGACAGCTTGGGAGCATCATGGATCCCCATGGAGTTCTTTCATAGTAGGGATTGAGCAAAGGTCCGAGGACAGTCGCAATATTAGAACGGGTCGTAATATGCGAAAAATGTCTTGCATCGTTCGGGTTTGTACTCGATAGGCGGAACGATCATTTGTTCCACCATGACTGACGATTGCTTTCGTTAGTTAGTTAAATCAAGCAAATTCGCCATCCTTTGTTGTAATGCCCTTGTAATATAATCTAATCTATTGCTTATCTTATCATCCTAACTTTCTTGTATGTGCCCTTATATATGTATTGTTTGAATTTTAAAAATTCCTAAGATCTTAAAATCATTACAAATTTTTATGGTAATATCACTGATTTATCAGGAACCACCATAAAAGTTTCAAAATTTTTCGACGTCGTAAAAGTTTCCATGGTTTCGTGGCATGGCGCCTTTTCCGATTTTCAGAACAAAATGCGAGCAACGTCGCCCATCTCGCCCATACGTAAGTGGTAGCCCGCATTGTGTAGGCCGCCTTGATTTTTTCCAGATTTTTGGACCGTGTCCGGTTTATCCCAGAACTCATTAAAACCCTAAGTGGCCACGATTTGGTGGTTTCGTGGCATGGCGCCTTTTCCGATTTTAAGTAACAAAATGCCGGGCAACATCGCCCATCTCGCCCATACGTAAGTGGTCGCCCGCATTAAGTGAGGCCGCCCTTGATTTTTTCCAGATTTTTGGACCGTGTCCGGTTTATCCCACGAGCTCGAAAACCCTAAGTGACCACGATTTTCGTGGTTTCGTGGCATGGCGCCTTTTCGATTTTCAGTAACAAAATGCCGGGAACGCGTCGCCCATCTCGCCTATACGTAAGTGGTAGCCCGCGATGCGTAGACCTCCTTGATTTTTTCCGTATTTTTCGACCGTGTCCGCCTATCCGCAGACTACGAAAACCCTAAGTGCCCACGTTTTACGTGCTTTATCATGAAAGTGCCTTTTCTCGAATTTGGTAACAAATGCTGAGCCAACGTCCTACCATCTCGCCAAGATCAAGTAGTATCCCACGTTGCATAATTTTTCCATAATTTTTCGGACATATTCGGCGGACCCTACGAGGCTACAAAAATACCTTAGTGATCACTAACGAACTAAACTAATTTTTCCAGTTCATTACATGACAATAAGTTTTTTTTCTAATTCTTCCTGTTCAAGACAACAATTATTGTACAAACAAATTACAAAAAAATTTGCCAAAAAATATTAAAATACATGCGCCCCCAGGCTAAACATTATTTTTTTTACTCCCGCCATTCGTTTGGATTTTTGCCGTTAGGGCTACCGGTATCGCCGTCTGACAGGGCGATCGCCGAACAGGGGCGACAGGAGGGTAAAAGTGAAATTTTGTATCGCGGGCGACTAGTTCTGAAAAAATATTTTAAAATAAATATTAAATAAAAAAAATTCATCAGGCGGCAAACTCATCAACACATCAAAAGATGAGTGAAAAAGCGTATGCTTCACCGAGCTAGCTCTGTCCAATCTGTAAAGGCCCAGCCCACTTCTTCTCATGCCATGGGCCTAGGATCCGCCTGGGCTAACGAAATGCCTAGCTTCCACCATCGTGGAGGCCCACCTAGATACGCACGGCTCAATAGAATCCGACCAAACGAGCCGGTGGGTCCTCCCAGGCTCAGCTCATCGACCCACCGGCGGCCGCCGAATCCTCCGCCTGGATGGATCTGCTCTGCGCTAACTGACCGGCGGCAAGCATGGCGCGGGTGGAGAAGCGAGCCGCGTCCTCGGCGAGGCCGGCCAAACGGCAGGCGCTCTACTTCGCCGCCTTCCTGCTCCTCGCCGACGCCGCTCTCCTCGCCCTCATCATCGCCTTCGTCCCGTGTCTGTAACCTCTGACCCAAAACATTGCCCATCTCTCTCTCTCTCTCCCCCCATTACCTGCATCTTATCCACAATTCACCTCTCAGTTGTTGCATCGATCTGCAGATACCAAGATCGACTGGGACGCCTACATGTCTCAGGTGCCTACCAGCATCGATTATTCGATAATTAGCGATTCGTCTTCTTCTTTGTTTTGTTTTTTTTTTCCCCTTTTGGGTGGTGAAGAATTTGGGCTAAAGGTGTGATACTGACCGGTTCTGTTGTTCGTTTGGTGTGAAAGGTGGATGCTTTTCTACAGGGGGAGAGGGACTACTCCAAGATCGAGGGCGACACGGGGCCATTGGTCTACCCGGCCGGCTTCCTCTACGTCTACTCCGCCATCAAGTTCCTGACCGCCGGCCAAGTCTTCCCTGCTCAGGTCACCTCCCAACTGCTAAATTTCTTTGCCACCATCACCGCCTTGTTTGCTCTGCTGCCGCATCAGTCATGTTGTCGTAGCTATTCTAACAATGCACCTTTGTGTCTGCAGATTCTCTTCGCTGTCCTGTACCTTGTCAACCTGAGCCTTGTTCTACTTCTTTACATCAAGACTGAAGTGGTATGAATGCAAAATTGATGATGCGTCTTTCTCTAATTTTGCTTCTCTACTTTCAACAGTCCAAATCTAGAACAATCATTTGTTTAGTTCAATGACGGTAACGTTATAGGCTGAGCTGTTACAAGGGACTACAAAGCTGTTTTTGGTGTTCTTTATGAGTAGTAAAGCTTGTAGAAAATCTGTTTGACCAGACATTTTTTGTAGGGCTCTTTACCTAAATGTTGTCTCTGATTCCTCCCTGTTTCTCGATGATGATGACAGCTTCCTTGGTGGGCTTTAGCTTTGCTTTGCTTATCAAAGCGAGTTCACTCCATCTTTGTGCTCCGTCTTTTCAACGATTGCGTTGCTATGACACTGCTCCATGCTGCCATGGTTTTGATTGCTTATCACAAGTGGTACCTCGGTCTAATAATTTTCAGGTGATTACCAACTGTATGGCATTGATCCATCCTCTACTTGTTTGTTTCAAAGTACTGAGATAACATATATCATTATAGCATGTTAGTTGCTTACATATAGTTGCAATCAAACTTCATGCAGTGGAGCTGTCTCAGTTAAGATGAATGTGCTCCTTTTTGCCCCATCCTTGTTTTTACTGATGTTGAAGGTACTATCCCACCATCCTTCGTTCTTTACATCTTGCTATGCTGCAAACTGTTACCCTTACTAAGTTCTTGGTACAGGCCATGAGTATCAAAGGAGTCTTTTTTGCCTTGTTAGGAGCTGCAGTAGTACAGGTGCATTGTGCTTTACTTAACTCGTCTTGTTTGATTGTTGCAGTTTTGTTGAATGGTTTTCTTAGCACCATGAATCTTATTGTAAGAATTTTTCCTGCTTGATAAATAGATTAGGTCAAACTAAATGCTGCTATGTTTTACCTGATGTCTTTATTTTCAAACTACGAACTAAGTGATGGCTCCCAGTGCTGCATCAACAACAATAACCAAGCCTTTTGTCCAAACAGGTTGGGGTAGGCTAGAAAAGAAACCCAATTAAAGTCAATGAAACCCCTAAACCTTCGATCTTGGCTCATGGTTCCGGTACGTGGATCGTTAACTTTCATGCACTCCTACCCAACACCAAATCTTTGGGAACGTTCCAATCTCGCGAGTCTCTTTTAACTAACTTTTCCTATGTCAGTCTCGATCGACCTCTGCCTCTTCATATGTTTTCAAGACGGCTTAAAAGTCCACTACATACCAATGCCTCAGGAGGCCTCTGTTGGAGATGTCCAAACTATCTCAGATGATTTTGGACAAGCTTTTATTCAATAGGTGCTACTCTAACCCTATCACGTATATTATCATTGCAGATTCAATCTTGCCTTGTATGACCACAAATCCACCGCAGCATCCGCATCTCTACTATGCTCACTTGTCTATGTTGTCTTTTTGTCGCCCAATATTCCACTCCATACAACATTACAGGTCTAGCCACCGTCCTATAGAACTTACCCTTTAACTTTTGAGGGACCTTTCTATCACATAGGACACTAGATGCTTGGCATCATTTCAACCACCTGACTTGTATCCTGTGGCTCACATCTTCATCAATTTCGTCGTCATTCTGTAGCATAGATCCCAAATATCTAAAAGTTTCCTTCCTAGGCACTACTTTTCTATCCAGACTAACATCTCCATCACCTGCCAAAGCACCGCTGAAAACACACCTAATATACTCAGTTTTAGTTCTATTTTAGTCTAAAACCCTTTGATTCTACAGTCTCCCTCCACAACTCAAATTTTCTATTAACACTTAACATACTCTCATCAATTAGCACCACATCATCATAAAAAAGCATACACTGAGGAATCTCTCTTTGTATGTCCCGCATGACTTCATCCATCACTAGGGTAAAAATATAAGGGCTCAATGCTGAGCTGCTGACCCTTGATGGAGTCCTATCTTAATAGGAAAGTCACTGGTATAGTTATCACATATTCTGACATTAGTCACAACATCATTGTACATATCCTTGATTAAGGTAACATACTTTGTTGGAATTTTTTTCATTTCAAGCGCCCACCACATGACCTTTCTTGGCATTTTGTCATAAGCTTTCTCCAAGTCGATAGACACTATGTATAAATCCTTCTTTTCCTCCTTATACCTCTCCATCAATTGTCGTGTCAAGAAGATCGCTTCTAGGGTCGACTTGCCAGGTATAAAACCAAATTGGTTTTTTGTCACGCTAGTTGCTCTTCTTAAATGATGCTCAATTACTCGCTCCCAAAGCTTCATGGTGTGGCTCATGTGCTTAATTCCTCTATAATTAGTACAAATTTGGATGTCTCCTTTATTTTTGAAAATTGACACTAATGTGCTTCTACACCACTCGTCAGGCATCTTGTTCGACCTAAAATACTATTAAACAATTTAGTTAGCTAAATGATCGCCACGTCACCAAGGCATTTCCACATCTTGATAGGAAAATTATCAGGCCCCAACGCCTTTCCTACTTTCATCATTTTTAAGGCTTCTCTTACTTCAGACTTGAATTTTTCGAATGAATCGCCTATTGGTGCCATCAAAAGAATCATCTAGTTCAATCATACTATCCATGCTGTCTCCGTTGTACAACTTGTCGAAGTACTCTCTCCACCTATTCTTGATCTCGTCGTCTTTCACCAGAAATCTATTAGTGTCATCCTTGATGCATTTAACTTGTTTGAAATCCCTTGTAATCCCTTGTCTTTTTTTTCCTCAGAGTTTAGCCATCTTGTAGATGTCCTTCTCGCCCTCCTTTGTACTCAGCTTCTGATAAAGGTCCTCATAAACCTTGCCCCGTGCCTCACTCACCGCTTTATTTGCACTCTTTTTGGCTACTTTGTACTTATGTATGTTGTTGTCGCTCTTATCATACTGCATGTGCTTGTAATATGCCTTCTTTTCCTCGATAGCCTTTTGCACTTCCTCGCTCCACCACCAAGTGTCTTTAGTTTTGTATCTAGTCCCTCGGGTTACTCCACACACCTCCGTAGCCACCTTCCTAATGCGAGTTGCCATCTATGTCCACGTGCTATTCACGTCCTCTCTCACGTTCCATATCCACTCCACGATCATCCTCTCCTGAAACACATGTGAGGCTCCCCCTTTGAGCTTCCACCACTTCATCCTTATGGCTTTGGTGACTTCAGTTGGTCTAGCCCGTACCCTGAAACGATAAGTCCGATACTATCAATTTATGTTGTGGAACAACACACTCTCCAAGTATAACCTTACAATCTATGCAGTCTCATTTGTCCTCCTACTAAGGACAAAATTGATTTGGCTAGAATGTTGACCACTACTAAAGGTAACTAAATGGGATTGTCTCTCTCTAAAAAAGGTGTTAACTATCATGAGGTCATAGACTACAACAAGGTTCAAGATATCCTCTCCTTGGTTCCTATCACCATAACCAAAATCCTCATGAACCCTCTCAAACCCCTCACTAGTTGTACCAACATGACCGTTGAAATTGCCTCCTAAGAAAAGCTTCTCACTGTTAGGCACAATTCTAACCATGTCATTTAGATCTTTCCAAAATTGTCTTTTAATGACCCCACTCAAACCTACTTGTGGAGCATAAGCACTAATAACGTTCGCCAATAACTAGCTTGTCTAGGATAATCCTCCCCCCCCCGCCTCACGTCGACAACTCCGTTCTTGAGGCTCTTATCAATTAAGATGCCCACTCCATTCTTGTTCTATTCTATTCAAGTATACCACAACTTTAAGCCAATACCCTCCACTTCCTTCGCTTTCTGACCTGTCCATTTCGTTTCCTGAACACACAAGATATTTACATGCCTCTTAATCGTCATATCAACTAAATCTCTTAACTTGTTAGGGACCCTACATTCCAACTACCTAGGCGGATCCTACTCTCCTCGGCTAGCTTCCTTGCTCCCCGCACTCATCGAGTAAAGTGCAAAGACCCTTGCATATTTTTCACTACATCCAGGCGCTGACATAGTGCATGGCCTCTTGCTCATTTATCACCGTACCCGGGCTCCGATATGGCGTGTCGCTAAGAGGGTTACACCCCAACGAAAATCTTTTGGGTTTCATTCCATGAAAGGGAGGATCCTTTATTTTACATTGGCTCGCCAAGCCTAACACAACCCTTCTCCTTTTCCTGGCTTGGGACAGGCTATGTTGAAAAACTACACAAGCGGAGTTCTTCCAGTGCTGCATCACAAGGGCTTAAATTCACTCATGATAGGGACACAGTTGCAATTTGAGAACTTTGAACATTTTTTTTATTATGTTAGCTTTTCTGATATACACAAATTGATCATGGAGCATTTCTAGTAGCATATCAATCTCAGATAGTTGTACATGATATTATTAACGTTTTACATGAAAAAGATGGCAGTTTTGCTTGGAAAGCGACTAGATGGATTTGCAGTACAAACTGACTATTAATGCTAATGCCTTATGCAATTATTGTCCTATCTATAGGTTTTGTTGGGTATGCCATTCTTGTTGTCACATCCAGTTGAGTACATCTCAAGAGCATTCAATCTTGGGCGCGTCTTCATCCATTTCTGGTGCTTATGCAATATTTCGTTAATTTTGTACTTTGAACCACAGAAGTAGCATTATGCCCTATATACCATATTCTTACTATTTTCCGTGTAGATGCATCTGCAGTATAATATTAATTGTTTCATGATTTTCAGGTCTGTCAATTTTAAATTTGTCCCTGAGAAGTATTTTGTATCGAAAGAGCTTGCTGTCGCATTATTGGTTCTTCACCTCACTACCCTTATGGTGTTTGCACACTACAAGTGGCTTAAGTGAGTATTCAGGTTGTATGTAATCAGTTGTATGCTGTAGGCTTATAGCAAAGATATATGCACACTTGTAAAAGTTTGTGTGCTGCACACTACTAGCTTTATGGACCTGTTTATCAATGCTCCTCATTTACATGTATATGTTTTCAAAAGTCCAATCTGAACATGCTGATTCACTTCACTGTGTTTGCTCTCAGTATATTCTGTCTAGAAATTTTGCAGTTTTTCATTTGGACAGATGCTATCTTCTTTTATTATGGTTCTCTAGGTTTATAACTATATGATTCTGCAAATGCTTAATATTCTTGAATTATGTTGACAGGCATGAAGGTGGCTTATTCTGTTTCTTGCACTCCAGATTCAAAGATGGTACATCAATTCAACAATTTATTTTCCGCAAGCCGAGACTGTCATCTCTCAGTAAAGAACGTAAGTTAGACGTAAAATTCTAAGTTTTCATAGCATTTGGGGCTGTTTATTTTTTATTGAACTAATTAGATAATTGCAACTTGCATTCAGATATTGTGGCTGTCATATTTGTTGGGAACTTCATTGGCATTGTGTGTGCCCGATCATTACATTACCAATTCTATTCCTGGTAAGTTCACGTTTTCCCCCTTCACTGCAAGTGTTAAAGAACAGTTCTCAATAAATTCAGCCATTTGCTCGTGAATGCTAAACATCCAGTTCTTTCTGTTAATGTTTGCAGGTACTTCTATTCATTGCCTTTCCTTCTCTGGAAAACACATTTTCCAACACCTCTGAGGTAAGGCAGTACTCCTGATGTACAGCCTTTTTCCGCCTCAATTTATAATAGTCATGCTTGGAACTGTTTGGGCAAACCACCCATGGTCATCCTATTGGGTTTCTTCTCTCACATCACCCGCTTTATTATGTCAGGATCATTTTATTTGTTGGTGTGGAGCTCTGCTGGAATATTTATCCTTCTACCGCCTATTCGTCACTGATTTTGCTATTCGTGCACATCTCCATCTTGTTTGGTCTATGGAGTTCACCTGCAGAGTACCCTTATGTCAATGAAAGGAGTAAAGTACATGACAAACAGTATCAACAAATTGGGCAAGGCAATGTGAGGCTTCATTGAAGAATTTTTTGATCTTTTGAGATAGCGGCAGTTTTTTTCTACAGATACTAGCAGCGTCAAGGGCTTCTGTAAATGCGATGTAATCTGATTCACTCGACTTTTTGCACTTCAATACTCTTGCTGTGAGTTGGTCCAAGATTTCTTGAGGACCATCTAGTCATACCAGGTATGTACCATGTGTGTGTGAGCCCTGTTAACATATATGAGAACAGTCACTCGAACTGTCCGTTTGTATCATCTTTCTGGTGTCCACTGAAGGCTTAATTTACACTGTGTTCCTGACTCAAAAAAAAAAAAAATCTGGAAACCTGTAGCCAGTTCTTTGTGGTATTGTTCAGGAACGTTGGCAACATAATAGCAAAATTGAAAATCTTACCAAATGCAAAAGGAAGAGGATAAAAGCAAAGCCTGTATGTTGTATGTAATTATTGAACAGAGAAGAACGTATGTATCAAAAAAGAAAAGAAAACGAAAGCTGCAGAATTTTTCCTAGCCTCTTTCGTTTGCCTAAGCGATCTCATGTGCTATAGTCTATGAAAATCTTGAGCAAGGGCTATTCGTAAGTTGCAGAAGGGCAGCACAAAACTCGTCTTCTGAACATGGCCAGATGCTGAAATATGACAAAGCAACAAACACAGCAGAGCAATTTTCCTAGTTGGGCGCGCCTCTGATGAATAATACCTTAAAACAAAAGGAACACAAATCCACACAAGCATACTTCTGAATACTGATGCAGCTATGCTACAGCATTAACACAAAACGAAGAACAAAGCACATCGGTTCCATAAACCCAACGTCCTTCATACGGGCAGAAATTAATGCATCAAACTGTCAAGGAAATGCAATTTGTTCTCTAATGTTTTTTTAAAATAATATATTTTAAAAAATTACAGAAATAATATGTCAAAAATAAAAATGATAGAAATACACCTCTATAGCTTCAAATGGCGACAGAGAACTGTCGCCAACGATCACAGTGGTAAAAAGGAGCCAAGCAGCTACTAGCCAGAACGGCCAACAAACCGCCCGACACCATAGGAGAGAAAAGAGGGGGAGGGAAAGGGAGAAGAGAAGGAAGAAGAGAAGAAAGAGGAGGGAAAGAGGAGAAGAAAGGAGAGGAGGAAGTGGAGAAAGAAGAAGAGGTTGTCACCCACGTCGTTGGTACAATTTTTGTTCCTATGAACTATGTTTGAAAACATGAGGTAGTGATCAGATTAATTAGATTTGTAAGTAATTAGCTGTGTAGAGTAGCAATAGTTGTGTACAAATGTAGATATTTGTGTACAATAGTAAGTTATGTAGATATGTAGGAATTTGTAGATTTGTAATACTATTTATATGGCTTACGATGGATCAGATTGGTCGTGAAAAATTGCCGAAAGTATGTGGGGTAAGATGTAGTTAAAAAATTAATTTTATGTATGTTTAGCACATTTGTTTGATGTAGGGTAGAGTAGCTTGTCATCGTAGGTTTGTCTGATTGGATATTTGTCATATTGTATTCGATAAAAAACGAATATGGAATTTGAAGATTTTATCAACTTTTAAATTTTAAAGATTTCATTTAAATTTTCTCAAAAAATCAAACACGATTGTCCGTAGTAGGAAATATTGTAATTAAGGAGCTAAATATGCATAAAACTCATTAATACATAATTTATTACTATGAACATAATTCAACAAAGAATACAAATGTTGGGCCATTACATGTTCATCACAGCTTTCAAATTTTTTTATGTTTCCATTTGTATGTACAAACACATTTTTTCATCGTACTAATAGTGAATGCTTAAATTGCAGGTATGACGGGCAACGAGGCATGTGCGCAACCGCAGTATGAGCTGCTTGACCAGGCTACAGACAAGACACGCTGCAACCGCTTGTCCACCTTGGCCCCGACAGAGGGTGAGCCGACGATCGAGCTTGGCTCCCTCCGCTTGCACACCCCGATGAGGGTATGGCGGATCAACACGCGATGGGTTCCAAGGTAAGTACACTCATTTCACAGTTGCCTTAGGATGTGGCGTACGTATCGCACAAGCATACTGATAATATCTTCCTATAGGTTGAGAGCAATAGGGTTGCTTCCTTTAGCACGGATGGTGGAGATGACAAGCGCTGACGCGCAAGACAAATGTGGTGCCTCCAAGCGATTTTCGTACGACAGGTGCTTACTGACGACTCTCGTCAATTGCTGACTACTGAAGACACACACGTTTCACCTCCCGTGAGGAGAGATGCCCTGATTGATGAGGACATCACTTCCTTGAATACACACAATACTCATCCACAAGATGCTAGGCATAGACCAATCACATGAGCATGTGCATATCGCAGCCACCATTAAGCCGCGCAAGACATCGCTCTCTGGCGCCACCGTTCCTTCCCTCGATTGCAAGCGTGGGAGGTAGTCGCGGCACGACACATCCGTTCCAGCAACCTGCAGCCAGCACTCCGGTGGCCTCGGGTAACCCCCGCACCACTCCAGGGCACGCGCCAGCAGGATCAGGGGAGAGCTCCGCTTCCATCACAAGCGCGCCGCCTTCGGCCGAGGAATTTGCCGACCGCGCGCCAAGGGTCTTCTGCTTCAATTGTGATGAGATGTACACCGCAATCACGGTGCAAGCGACTTTTTCACCTCGAGGTTGCGAGCGTGGAGGAAAGCACGGACGAGGACGATCGACCATTGCAACGAAGACCCATCGCTCTCCATGATGCGTGTGCTAGGGCCTAAGCAGGGCAACACCATGCAAGTCCGGATCCGTGTCGCGGAGCAAGTTTAGGGACTCATCGACGCGATGGGAGCACTCACAACTTCATGAGTACCTCGCGGCCCATTGGATGGATACCTGAAAACAACGGCGCCATCGAGCGTTAAGGTCGCGGAGGAGGTCACCGCCTTGCACAGGTGCGGTTCGGCGGTGGCATTCCATATTATCGACCACCTTCGCCGCCTTTCTTCGTCATTCCCCGACAACTTTTGATATCGTTCTCGGCGTTCAATGGCTTTGCACCTTGGGCAAAATTGAATGGAGTTTTGAAGACTGGACGATGTCCTTCGGCACTCGGAGCAACCATCCTATTGCGGGGGTTTGCGGAAGAACCACCACAGTACTACTGGTAGAAGTTTTGCCCTTCCTAATGTGCAACAACTCCTCGAAGACTACAAGCGTCTTTACGAGCCCTGAGGCTTACCACCATCCCGCTGCGATCACGAATCACGCCTTCGCCCGTGGAGACCAATCACGTGGTGGTCCGTCCCTACCGCTATCCGTATAAACAGAAGGATGAAATTGAACGACAATGTTCCGCCATGCTTCAACAGGGTATCATTCGTCCAAGTCGTTCACCCTTTTCCTCTTCAGTTTTATTAGTCAAAAAGGCAGATGGGACTTGGCGCTTCTGTGTGGACTACAGGAATTGAATGCACACACAATCAAGGATAAGTTTCCCATCCCTGTAGTAGAAGAGTTATTGGACGAACTACGCGGCGCGCGCTTCTTCACTAAGCTCGATCTTCGCTCGGGGTACCATCAGGTCCGTATGCATGAGGGGGATATCCACAAGACGGCTTTTCGAACACATCATGGGCATTTTGAGTTTCTCGTCATGCCTTTTGGCTTGTCGAATGCTCCGTCTACATTCGAGCACTCATGAATCACGATACTTCAAGACTTTTACGTAAGTTTGTCCTCGTATTCTTCGATGATATATTGATTCTGATCGAGGAGGCGCGCCACGCACATCTGCGTTTTGTGTTGGATAAACCGTCTCGCACCACATGTTCCTCAAGAAGTCCAAATGTCGTTTGCTCAAACAAGGGTGCATTATCTCGGCCACATCATTGCTCACAATGGCGTCTCCGCCGACCCGCCAAGCTTCAAAGTTGTCTCCGAGTGGCAGCGCCGACCTCGATCCACGGACCTTGCGCGATTTTTTTGGGACTCACGAGTTATTACCAAGATTCATCAAGGATTATGCGTCGTCGCCGCCGAGCCTCTCCTTTGCCTTGCTTCGCCGTCACCAATTTACCGGACCGATGGCGCTGACGATCCTTTTTGAATCTGGCAGCGGCTCTGACGGCCCCGATTCTCCAAATGCGGACTTCAATGCACCTTTTGTGGTCGAGTCGCGGCGATGTCGAGCGTTAGGATTAGCGCGATTTTGCGACTTAACCTGACCACCGATTGCCTTCTTGACCGAAAACTTCGCCGATCGCCACACCAAGTTGGCGGCTTATGAAAGGAGTTAATCGGGTTATCCAAAGCGATGCGGCATTGGCGGCCTTATTTATGGGGTCATCAATTTATCGTCACACGGATCATGGCGACCTCAAATTCCTTCTAGAACAAGCTTTGGTGACGCCACCGCAACAACACTAGTTGAGTAAGCTCATGGGATATGATTTCGAGGTGGAATACAAACCGGGCAAGACGAACCTGGCGGCCGATGCATTATCTCGTGTCCCAGGAGCAACCTCGCTATCTTGCGCCGCTATTACTTGAGCCAAGGCGTCACGAGGGAGTGGGCGTCGCTCGCCACGCCAGACCGGAAGCGCAAGCGTGGTCGAGCGCTCAATGAACCAACCTTCCATCCGGTGCCAGCGCCAACTCCACTCACTGACAGATCGAGACCATTGGGGCTGTCGTGCGGATTAATCTACTATCAAGAATCGACTCTTTGTGCTGCCGCTTCATAATTACAACCATTATTGCTTCGGTCCATGACTTAACTCACGAAGGTGTGCTAAAAACACTTCACCGGTGGCACGCGACTTTTATTGGGAGAAAGCGGTCGGACCATCGAGCATTTCATCGGCGATTGCAATATTTGTCAGCGCAACAAAGTGAGTTCCCTTGCGTTGGGAGGCTCTGCAGCACATTGCCGCCGATTCCCGGCATGTATGGACGGATGTCTCGATGGATTTTATTCGCGGATTACCCAAGTCGAGGTAAAATTTTTGGTTGTCGTGGACCGTCTATCTAAATACGCACACTTCATGACAGTCACACGACCAACAACAGCACAACTGGTGGCCAATCTTTTCTTTGATCAGGTGGTTCGCTTACATGGCATCCCGGAGACCATAGTGTCGGACCGTGACCCGGTATTCCTTAGCACCTTCTGGCAGGACTTGTTCAAGCGTTGTGGTACTACATTGTTATTGTCATCAGCATATCACCCTCGGGCCGGCGGGCGAAGAGGTGGTAAGCATGAACCATCGAGATGTACTTACGCTTTGTTTAACGATGGATAAGCCAACAACTTGGGTTAAGTGGCTACCATGGGTTTGAGTTTTGCTATAACACTTCCTTTCATTCCGCCACGGATGGCGCCTTCGAGTTGGTTTATGGCGTCCACCTCCACCTTTGGTACCATATCAGCAGGCACCACTAGTGTTGATAAGGTCGATTGTCAACTTTCGTGGGCGAGGATGAATTGCTTCAAGTGGCCAAGCATCATTTATCTAAAGCACAGCCTGACAGATGAAACAACGCTATGACCAAGGCCACCGAGGCGTGCGGTTCAAAGTCGGAGGCCGGTTTGGCTAAAACTTCACAAGTATCGACAAGCAAGCGTCGGACATACTTCATTCCTGGCTCGTCTCCCACGTTTTTACGGGCCCTATCTGGTCCAAGCAGAGTCGGTCAGTTGCCTACTGCCTTGCCTTCCGAAAGTGATTCCCGCATTCACAATGTGTTCCATGTTTCCCTCCTCAAAATTCAAAGGATCGCCTCGGATTCTCCACCCTACCCTCCCAAGACACACCGCTTTCTTAAGCGAGTACCTGGCCGAACCGCGATTGTTGGCTCGGCGGTTTGTGAGCGGACAACGCCAGTTCCTCGTGCGATGGGCGGGGAAAATGATGATGGCGCTACGTGGGAGGATCTTTGTGCTCCTCGGCGAGCTTATCCTCATTGCAAGCTTGAGGACAAGCTTATTTTTCGGGGTATTGATGCAAACAAGAGTCTTGATCGGGTATACTCTGAAGATAGGGCAAAGCGCGTCAACCGAGGCGAAATGGCGCCAAAATCCAAAAGGTGGGCCGGGCCGAGTTGGAGTTAGGAAACATTAGGACTCTGTAGTATTGTCAAGTCTACAGGTTTGCGTTTTATTTCCTAGTTAGAGTCCAATAGCAATTACAATAAAATCTGTTAGCTTTGCTATCGGAGTAGGAGTCGGAACATGTTCCCAATACTCTATTTAAGAAGAAGAGAAATAAGAAAATCGGCATGCTTGTTTTGCCACAAACCAAAGTATCGGCGGTGGCTCAGAGCAAAAGCCAAACCTCGGGCGTCATGGTGCCAAGGCCGGACTCGATGGCGAATTCCTCGCGTCGAGGAATCGTCCGAGGACTCGTATGCGTCTGAGCTACTGCTCGTTAAAGGCGAAGCTCATATCAATATCAATTGGTGGTCCGTCCCTACGCTATCCGTATAAGCGAAGGATGAAATTGAGCGACAATGTTCCGCCATGCCAGAGTATCATTCGTCCTCGTTCACCCTTTTCCTCTTGATTTTATTAGTCAAAAAGCAGATGGGACTTGGCCGTAGCCGACTACGAGAAATTGAATGCACACAAATCAAGGATAAGTTTCCCATCCGTAGTAGAAGGTTATTAGACGTTCGTGGCCTTCTTCACTAACTCGATCTTGCTGGTACCATCAGTCGTATGCATGAGGGGATATCCACAAGGCGGCTTTTGAACACATCATGGGCATTTTGAGTTTCTCGTTTTCATGGCCCTTTTGGCCTTGTCGAATTGCTTTCGTTTTCCTTACATTTTTTCGAGACCAAATTGCGGGGATAAACCTTTTCCCAAAAGAAACTTTTAAACGGGTGGTTTTGTCCTCGTTATTTCTTGATGGGGATATATTGGGTTTTGGGATCCGGGGCCAGGGCGCCATTTTTTACCAATTTTTCCTGGCGTTTTTTGTTGGGGGGGTTTTTAAAACGGTTCAAACCTTTTTGGGGAGTCCCAGCGTTGGTCCGGTTTTCAACCGGCCACCATTGCCTTCACAAAACTTCGCCCGCCAAAAGTTGGCGGCTTTGAAAGGGTTTCGGGATCAAACGATCGGCATTTGGGGCCTTATTATGGGGTCAAAATTTATCGTCCCCGGTCGCGACCTCTTCCTTTGCCTTTGGGGCCCCCGCAACAACATTTGGGCCATGGGTAGATTTCCTGGAATCAAACGGGCGGCCGGCGGGGATTTCCCGGGACAATGCACTTTTGGGTATTCGGCGCTCCGAGGAAATGGGCGTCGCCCCAACCGGTGTTCGTGGTCGGGCGCCCAAACCAATTCCATGGGAACGTCCCGACGGGGCGGCCATTGGGGCCTCGGATTCTCACCCAAACCCGACCTTTGTGCGCCGCCCCCTAATTTGCCATTATTGTTCGGTATACAAACGGGGCAAAAACACTTACCGGGTGCCCGACTTTTATTGGGGAAAGCGTCGGAATGGCTTTCCCGGCGAAATTTGTCAGCCCAAACAAAGTGAGCCCTTCGTTGGGAGGCCCTGCTGCGGGCCATTCCCGGCTTTGGCGGTTCCATATTTTATTCGGGATTACCCAAGTGGGTAAAACCTTTTTGGTTGCTGGACCTTTTATGAACCGGTCCCGACCAACAACGCTGGCGGTGGCCAATTTTTCGACGGTGGTTCCGGCTGGAGCCTGTGCGGACCGTCCGGATTTGCATTCCGGGGATTTTAAGCGTTGTGGTAACTTTTTTGTTGCTTAACCCTCGGGCCAAGCGGGCCGAGGTGGGTGCAAACCATCGAGTGTTTACCTTTTTAACATGGATAAGCCAAAACTTGGGTTAATGGCACCATGGGAGTTTTGCTTTAAACTTCCTTTCATTCCCCACGGATGGCGCCCGAGTTGGTTTATGGCGTCCACCTCCACCTTTGGTACCATATCACAGGCACCACTAGTGTTGATAAGGTCGATTGTCCTTCGTGGGCGGGGGATGAATTGCTTCAAGTGGCCAAGCATCATTTATCTAAACCGCACGGAGAAACAACGCTATGACCAAGGCCAAGGGCGTGCGGTTCAAAGTGGAGGGGGTTTGTAAAACTTACAATTCGACAACAAGCTCGGACATACTTCATTCCTGGCCCTCCCGTTTTCACGGCCCTATCTGGTCAAGCAGTCGGGGTTGCCTACCCTTGCCTTCCAAAGTGATTCCCGCATTCACAATGTGTTCCATGTTTCCCTCCTCAAAATTCAAGGGCGCCTCGGTTCTCCACGGCCCTCCCGGAACCAGCCTTCTTAGGAGCCGGGTGAACCGCTCGATTGTTGGCTCGGGGTTTGTGAGCGGACAACGCCCGGTTCCTCGTGCGATGGGCGGGGAAAAATGATGGCCTTCGTGGGAGGATCTGTGCTCCTCCGGCGACTTATCCTCATTCAAGCTTGAATTGAATTATTAGGTAACTTTGTTTTTTAAAGTGAATTCTGTTTGCAATGAGAATATGATGCTGCCTAATGAGTGTGATTTACTTATCCTTAGAAATCATGGAGATGACTATAATGGGTGGAATATGAGAAGGAATGCTACAAGACGAAGGGCCACAAGAAGGATTCAAAGCCTAGCCTAGGCCGACGACTTCAACTCCTCTCCCTAGCAGCCACCCCTTCCACAAGCCCACCGGGCTGGCCCAACTATATTTGAAATCCTTCATAACATGGTGCTATGCCACCTTTGCCAATTGGATTTCAACCCATGTAATAGGAAGGTCCAGGAGAGACGTCTAGGAGGAGTTTGTGTCTGTGTCCACCTCCTGGTGCACCCCTTTAGAAGCTTATTTAAGTTAGCCGAGCTCCCTTATGAGACTTGGGTTTTGTTAAATTAGTTTTACACGTGAAACTTCTGTGTTCTTCACTTGAGTCAACTAGACCAACTGTCAAGACCGCTATTGGAACTTCAACACTTATCCTTAATCCATATTCGTAATTTTAGATTGCTTTTGCTTTGTTCTTGCTTGCTTTTCGGTTGCTTGCAAGAATTAGTCTTCGTGATCAGGTCAATTGAGATTTGGCACGATTGATAACAATTTATAGTTTGGTTCAACGATTGCTTGGCGTCAGGGGCGGAGCCCAATGGGGCCTACAGTGCAGTGCGGGGTAAAAAAAATTAGTAGTGATTGCTATAGGCCCATTAACTGCACCACAAAGAAAGAAGGTGGGCACCGAGTCAACCGATGAGCCAGCCGTCGCCGTTTGAGGTGCGGTCGAGCGTCACCCGTCGTCGGAGGAAGCGGATGACTCGTCCGCCAACCACCATCACGGCCTACTCTTGCCGACACCTTTCGCCTAGCAGCGGGCCCGCAGCATGGGCTACCGCCTCCTCTGTTGGCTAACATCTGGCGTCTGTAGCGGACAAGGGCAACCTGATCGCGTCGCAATGCGTGCCATGTGCGCTTGCGGCCTCAACCTCGGCATGGCGGCTGCCCTCACCTCGGCCTGTGAAGTGCGCTGGTGCTCTTTGAAATGCAGTGCTGATGTGATTATGTGAAGTGATGTGATACTATGATGTGATCGCATCTTTGCATGCATGAGCATGAATCATTATTTGCTTGTTGGATGTTGCGATCTTGTAGACTTGCATGAGTTGCATCGATGGATCGATGAGGGCCCGGACGGCCGGTGATCCGTGATCCGTCGTTGATCGATATTCAGATCAATATTACGTATTTACAGTATTCGGTAGGTATTCTATATTTGGGTGTCGGTATTTTTTCTGGGCGTAATTCAGTTATCGGTAAATTTATTTAAAAATATCATTCAATTGAACTGATAGGTAAATTCATGGAGAGATTTTTTAAAAAAAAGCACCGTCTGAGATGGGGCAACAAATGCTAGAAATTCATATATAGAAGATAATGGAAATTGTGACTACCCATGGAGATCAACTCAAGCTGGTAGGAGGAGATTCAATATGATCTGGCAAAAGAAAAAGAATAGATGCTTACCATCCTAATGTGAGAGATTTTGTAAGAAGAAGGTATTTAGAAAATGGCCCATGCCGACCTCGCACTTTTGATTTTCTATATACACAGTTTGGAGATAAAAATAGAAGGTTCAATGTGGAAAGGTTTGATGAGTTTGGGAGCTAGCTTGAGTATAGCAAGTCTAAAGACAGAGCACATTGCTTTTGTTGTTTCTTATTTTGATAGTCGCTTCAATGAGCTCGCCTCTAACTTGCTTGTTTGGTCATCTTCTTTGAGCCCAAGAGACTCATTTCATGATTTTAGTGTGGATAATCTGATAAATTTGGCTAAACTGTACCCTAATGATTTTGATCATATGGAATTGAGAGATCTCAATCATAATCTCTGTCTCTACATTGTTGATATACGAGCTGATGGTCGATTCTCCAACATACAAACTATTGGGGAACTTTCTCAAAAATGGTCGAGACAAAGAAACATCCTTGCTATCCTTTATTCTATCGACTTTTGAAGCTAGTATTGGTATTACTGTCACCACGACCCATTGCCGAGAGATCCTTTTACGCCATGAGGATTGTGAAAACATATTTGAGTAACCGTATAAGTGATGATTTCATGAGTGATAGTCTCATTTGTTATGTGGAGAAAGAAGAAATGAAGAAAGTAGCAGATGATGCACGTCGTTAATCAATTTATGAATTTGAAAGAACAAAAATACTAAGAGGTAATGCATTTATTTTTATTATGTCAATATCATCTACATTTTTAAAAGTCTAATTCATCATATTCTCACTTTTATAGGCTATTGCGATTGCTTGATTCAAATGTTGGATGAATATTATCGGTGTTTTCCCTCTTTTTGGTAAGAATCTACATACTTGGCCTTTTAATATGTGTATCAGTGTATCACTATATATTCTCTTTGCTTTTCACGGTATTAATTAGTGGCTTCGTGCTACAAACATATGTGATCGTAAAATGGTGCACCGGGGTTATTTTCGTTCTAGTTCCGCCCCTGCTTGGCGTCGGTCATATTTCAGTCGATAGCTTGGATCGTAAGGGTTGTCTTTATGAATTAGCCTCATCACTGACACTTGAGGATGTCAGCTACCTTTTGGGCTTTTCATGCACTGGGGATGCGGTTGTGCCTCAGGATGTCGATCCGGGGTGGCGTACTGAGCTGCTCGGTAGGTTTGACAGAGTGCTACCTGAGGAGGTAGCCTACTCAGCGTTCTCTAGTGTGCATGGTCCAATGCAGAAGTGGTTCACATAGTTCTACGTACGTATGAATTCATTTGGATATTTCTATTTTGTTTTGCATTTCCATTATCGTACACACCATTATGTTATGCAACCGAAGAGGATAGTGGACAGAGCGGGGGACTACATCGTGCAGTGTCACTTCAAGGCATACATGCTATGGTTCTTTGGCTAGGTCATGTTTGTTGGGGAACGCGGTATGCTACGCTAGCACAAATTAAAATTTCTACCGCATAACCAGAAAAGCTACTACGCAAAGAAAGGATCCGCAGATGGATTACCACTAGGCGCCGCGATTGCGGAATCCTTCGCGTTGGTGTAGTGGATCGTCCTCGCCGTGGATCGTCCTCACGCGGATCGTCCTCGCTGCGGATCGTCCTCGCTGCGGTTCATCCTCACCGCGCCCGCGATGCAGCAAAGATCACCACGCCGATCCCACACGTCCGGGATGGAACGCGCGTGCGTTGGCGTGCAAGCACCATGTCGCTTCGGCAAGGGCAATGAGAGGTGGAGGCTAGGGTTACGGGCGTGAACAACATCATGCACGTCCACCTTCTCCTCTCCTTATATAGCCACGCTGACGAAACCTAAGCCAGGGCCCATCGGTAGCGTTAAGCCCACGAGGTCCATTAATTACGGATCCAATCCGAATTAATGCGTCGACTTTATTAAGTGTGTGACCACATGAGGTTTATGTACATTTGGACATAGATTTGAAAAACCCTTTTCCAATCCAATAGTAGTAGCGGTTCCTTGCGAGCATGCCAACTCCCAAACGCATATGATCAAATCAGATAGAACCTTTCAAAAGTACTCATGTCATAATCTCTTTGCCAAACTATATGAAGATCGAACTCAAGGCGAGAAGTATGTCATCCTTTGACAGTTCAATCCATCTCTCGTATTAAGTGATATATTAATAAGTTGTGATTGACTTCTCAATCACGGCATGGCCATACACTTCCTAATCATATCACACGAGTGGTCTGAACATATATATCTGTTATCTGGGAGTGGCAAATTCCATCTTGATTGCTCACTTCCCTCTGCATGTTTCATAGCAAACATGAAAGCTACCTTTATAACTATCAGGTTAGGAAATAGTGTTTAGTGGCCCCAAGGTAAACTATTACACATGTAGGGAATGTGACAATCTCAGGTCTAAGGATCATACATCCACTATGTATGAGATACTAATCGATGACACATAAGAATGTAACATTCTCGCAGTGTCCCATTGAGAGTCTATCTAACCCATGTTCTTCATCATGAGTAGGGATGAAAGCGGATATCCTAATTTCTGAACAAATTCAACATTTTTAAATAGATATATAATGATTTTGGTTTTCATTTTTAACACTTTAGCAAGCTCATTATAAAAATAAGATTATAAAATTATATAAAAAAATTACGCATTATTTGCTTCCCATAAATAAAAAGGTGAAAAATATCGAATCCGTATCCGATTGATATCCGAATTTTGTTTCTATCATTTAAATAAATATATAATGAATTTGAGGTTCATTTTTTATGAATTTGAATAAGCTCAACACCACAAATAAGAATATGAATTCGGATAGAAAATTCTATATCCTATTTGTTTCCCATTGAAGAACAAAGACAAAAAAATTGATATCCGAATTACTATCCGTTTTCATCCCTAATCATGAGTTCACAATGTATTGATGATATCTCCATATCCTATTATCTATGAAACATAATCATCGATCAAAACATGTGCTGATCTATTCATCGTTGTTCTATACGATGATACCCGATCAGAGATACTTATAGAATTATATCAATAAGTAGAGAGTTTCATAAGCAAGTCACATACTTGCTGATCAATATAATGATATACATTCATTGGACCAATAATCATATTATTATTCATAAGTATAGTCATGTTACAATCATTTATATGACTGCCTCAAGGGCATAACACCAACAATGTTCTGCTCATCCCATGGGGATAACGTGAAAAAACACATCATCCAGTACGCGAGGACGACAGTAGACGTGGCCCTAGAGGAGATCCCTAGTTGGCTTGGGGCCCTGGCTGTACTGGATGACACATACCTTGCCCTTTGCAATGGGTGTTGTCGCGTGGCGGATGACTCCACTCTAGCTGGATGCCCTTTACTTCTATAGCTCTGGTTGTTCAAGCGCTTTCAGATCGGACGGCCACAGATCGAATTGGCACCTTATAGGTCAGTCCTCTATGGGGCCCCAAGGGATGATGTGTACTGTCCTACCATGGGGACGTTATGGAGTCATCATCGGGTTAGTAATTTCACCTCTATCGTCAATTGTATAATATTTTGCCATCTTCCATACTAACGTTCGCCTGTTTCATTTTTTGTAGCTAACTTTTACCCCATTTACATCTCATGCATCATACCCTGAGTATGTCACAATGTTTGACCATCTGATGGAGGATAGTGTCATCTGGAGGCCATACATCCTAGAAGTTGTATCCACGCAAGCACCTCACGGCCTCTCGGTGCAGTGCACCCGTAACACTGTCTTCTAGTTTACCCGTCATCACCTGTGTACGACATCTTCATCGAGATCTATGCCGTACAATGTGTGATACGACAATTCGGTCTCTAGCAGGCTTCCTAGTCCCCATTGGTGACATCGTCCTGCCGATCGTGCACACGTGAGTTCTCCTTTACTTCACTTTCAATGTCAGCACAGCTGTAAGTCCATACTAATGAGGTCAGGTTGCAAATCCTTTTTTGCAGGCTCACACGAAAGGGTTTCAGTGGACATGGGGGTTGTGTAGCACGCATGCTGCCTCACGCACAGCAGTGGATGCAAGCGTTGGCGGATGTATACTAGGAGGATGCTCCGTACGACCATGTGACATACGACAACTACATCCAGTGGTACATCATATGCACACGTGTTCGAGTCTTGTGTATTGTGGACGATCCTCGGAGGCACATGCCCTCTACGACAAACACCTATCGCACGCAGCTGGAATTAGCTTTTCATTGCTCAGTTAGTACTTTTGTTCGAATGTCTTATAATATATCGTTCATGCAATTCTTAAAGCTAACAAACCTTTTACCGCGTGCGTAAAGTGACCTCGCTAGGGAGGCTTTCAAGGAGGTCACCTCACTTAGGTTCCGAGTTGGCCTAGGGTACAGGTTGGAGGTCAGCATGGACTACCTGAGAGGGTCGTTACAACATCTTCAAGACAAGACGTTGCGCATCGTCCACCTTACATCCCGTAGAAGACCTAGAGAGGACGACGTAGTACAGTTCCACGCTCAGTCCTCCATCATACATGGTCGACATCTACCTTACTCCGCAGTTGGGACATCACACGCATTGAGCACCCCTCCTCCCGACGTGCCCAAGGGATCCAGTTGGTAGCGTTCGGCACTGTATGCCTACATGTTTCCAAGTACACTAAAACAACCCAGAGTTTTAATCATGCAAATGAGATCATCAACGCAAATTAATAACACACATCAACTAATTAATCAACAAAGTTAATCACCAACTTTATTTATTAACAAATGTCATACAATAGTATCAATTGCAATGTAGATAAATAATAAATTACATCAAAAGGAAATATTACAGGATTAGTCAAGATCCCTAAAAAGCTAAGCTTATGTAATCTTTGGCTTGATCCCTATCATGGTTAGCCATTCATATATATATAAGACAATCAAAGAGAAAAAATTTAAAAGTTTAGGCGTGGCCCTTACGAGTTGGTATCGCTTGTCGAGATACCTGACTGTTCGGGGCTAGTCGGCACCTCTCGCTACTTAGGGTTCTATCACTCAGCAGCATACAAACCTATTTTTGTCAGGTAACCATAGCTATGCCCGAAATACAATCAAAATATCACATAGTAAAACATGAATCCCTCATGGTAAAAGGAGAGAATAGAACCTCCCCCAGGCAACACATCCCCAGGCCACCAAAGCCTCCAAGTCTCAGTTAAAAAGAGTGTCAGCCGAGCACCCAAGCCCCATCCATTACCACCCAAGCCAGAGCACACCAGGGAGCACATACACAAGCCACCTTTCTGTCCAAAACCACCAGAGAGCCATAAAGCTACCAGGAGGCAAGGAAGCAAAGCCACTAAGCAAGCACAAGCCAAGAAGACCATTAGGAACACAAGCCTCAAGCCAAGCCCACGAGCAAGACAACAAAGAGTATGCCAAGAAGACCACCAGGAGCAAGAGAGCAAGAGACAGGGAGCACCAAGACAGGAGCAAGACCACCCCAGCATCCCCCATCCACATCATCACATTCCTACACCTTAGCCCATCCCCCACAACCATAGGTAACCATCATCCATGCTAGTAGCATCGACATAGAAAAATCACAGTAGGAAAACCCATATAGTGTATAAGGTAGCATTAAGGTTTAGCGGTCTCGGGGGTATGCCAGCCTAGGGGCAACGCCGTGCGTGCCAGTCAACCACCATGAACTCCCTAGTGTACGGGAGGCCACGGGTGTCACTACCATACCGTCAAACCCAAGCATCAATCCATTTTCATCATTAACCAGATCTCAACCAATGTGCCATAATCATATAGCATCACATAGCACAAAGAATATGAATTAACAGAGCAAAATGAGAAAAAAATTAAAAATCAAGAATCTAGGTTTTCACCAAGTTCTGAAAGGGGAGGGAGCTCAGGGGAGTAGCCCAAGGGCTTGGAGCCTAGGCAGCATGAGAGGCTAGGCCAGGCCAAGGGGGGTGCCCGTGTTGGGCACACCGATGGAGGCCGGCAGGGGGCATCGGCCTAGGTGGGACCCAGGTGACAACACCAAGAGATGGAGGAAGTGAAGCGGCCTAGGGGCAGGGTGGCGATGCTAGGTCAGCTCAACAACGTGGGAGGAGAACCAGCGGTAGGAGAAAGAAGAGAGAGAAAGGGAGGAAATGGGGAAGAAGAGAGAGACCAAAGAGATAAGTGTAGGGTCGAGGATGCGCCTAGAGGGGGGTGAATAGGCGATTTACAAAATTCGATCTCTTGCTAAACAATTCGCCCTAATACACCCCTAAGTCAAAACCTACTCAAATATAAATGCGGAAGCGATAATCTAGGTTTTGACAATTAAAGCCTAAATCAACTAGGCTCACTAGTGCACTAACTAATTTATGTCTCTATGTATGAATTGCTAAATTGATCTAACAAATAATACTAAGCAATTCTAAGTCAAGCAATCATGAATATACAATAAATGTAATTACTTGAAAGTAAAGGAGACAAGAGACAAACGACGTTTTTCCGTGGTGTTAGGAGACTTGCTTGTCTCCCTAGTCCACGTTGAGGCAAGCCCGACGACTGGATGGCTCCCGCTCGAGCACCCGCCTCTTTCCACTAGTGTGGTTTTTCACGCTATGCGTAGGCTCAACCCGAACCTTCACAAACTTGCCGGCTTCTCACACCTTGAGAGCTCTCGCGCCTGACGCCACGCGCTGTCTAGGAGTCGGCAACCTCCAAGAGAATAGGCCGCTCCTCCGCTTGAACTTCACCGAGCATAACGAATGCGCTCCGGCGATCACCAAGTGCAACACATGCACAAGGACCTCACTCAAGTGCAACACATGCACAAGAGCTCACTCAAACCACTTCTAATCGCAACACATGCAATTAGTTCACTCTTAGGCTCAAGAATCAAATGAGAGTGTGCAACACATGCAACACCTCTCCCAAATACTCAAACACAGCACCAACACCCTGCCCAAGCCCCCCAAGGGGGTATTTATAGACCCCCACAAGAAAACTAGCCGTTTGGGGGTAAAATGGGCGAAATCAGCAAAATCCGGTCCGGCCAAGACCTCGGCCCGGCCAGGTCCTCCTGACCAGCAGTCGGGAAAACCGATCAGATTACGGCCGATCGCACGCCTCGGCCATCATCTGCCGTCTTGCGGTCACACCGACTCCCGGTCGGTCGCACCGCACGTTCAAACACGCGAAGATAGCGGAAAACTACCTCTCTGGAGAAAACACACCGCGGCCACCCGGTCCGGCGGGAGGTCCGGTCCGGCCAAGCCTCTACCGGTCCGACCGCCAGGCAAAAACTCAAGAAAGCAACGCTGGGAAAAATCACACGGCTTCAACCGTTGGACCGAAGGTCGATCATACCGGACCCACTCGGTCGCCAGCCATTTCAGTATAAAGCACACTCCTTTGGAAATATTCACGCCGCGACGGGGCGGTCCGACCCCCCCACGAGACAACTCAGATTTTTGCGCAATCTCTTTTACGAAAATTCAAAACCCATTCCTTGAGCCAAGACATGATCAACACATGATCATACACACATACAAAACACATTTGCACCATTTTAGCTCATGCTCAAAGAATTCAACCAAATTCGCGAAGAACACATTTCGCAATCAAACCGAGAACTTATGCAATCAACCCTCTAGCCATGTAAGGATCAACACATGACCCCGACACTTTGCAAAACACATTTGCAAATGCCAACACATGCTCTAGGATCGAAAGACATAACTTCAAGGTTCGTTTGCAAAACACATTTGCAAACCATAACTCTAATTAGCGAAAACACATTTCATGCTTGAGCACTACTCTTTGCAACACATGCAAAAGTCTAGCTCCAAGCAACATCAATTCACGATGCATGAACTCTCTAATTGCAACACATGCAATTCTCTAGTTCCATGCAACACCAAAACCAACTCCACATCAAAACCAAATCAACCGAATGAGCTCTATACTCGCAACACATGCAAGCCTCTAGCTCCATACAAACACACAAACACTAAGTCATGCTTGAGCTCTCTCCTTTTGCAACACATGCAAAACTTAGCTCCAAGCAACGCCAAGGTTTTATAAAGATTGTTTTGAACGAAACCAAAAGCATGGAGCTTCAACTAATGCAACACATGCAAAAGTGAACTTCACGCAAAAGCCAGCAGCACTAGCTTATCACTTCTTGCAACATATGCAAATCAAAGCATTATCTGAAAACCAAATGCAACCAAGCATAAGTTTAACCCATTACAACACATGCCAAATGGTTAAACCTCATGCAAAACCAAATCAAATGGTTGAGCTTGAGTGAGCAGCGATTGAGATCACCAACACATGATGAAGCTCAAGCAAAAGAGACAACCCCTCTTAATAGTGCAGCGGTAAAGAACTAGACTCAAAGACTACAAAAGTCCTTAGCCTATCTAATTATACCTTCGCCATACTTATAAAGCAATCCCCTTTGGGGTCTTTATGATCATCACTTTGATACTCCCGGATCTCTACTAAACTCCTCTTCGGGATCCATTCTTGGCGCCCATCAACTCATGATGTCGTCCTTGTCTCGTTCTCATCATCTCATTCATCTTTGGACCTAACTCAATCACAACTCATACAAATAGTTAGTCCAAGATGCATGGTTGTCTCAATTATCTCTTGCACTCCATTAACACATAATGGATGCCTTTAGATCAATTGAGCACAACCTAAATCAATTGAAATGATTTAAGTGTGTCTTAAGTACAATAATGCAACTCATGCTTCATTATACTTAAGAACTATTCATTTGTCCTTGATTAATCAAGAAACACCATCAACACATGATGAAGTGTTCTCTAATGATTAACACGACAAATGAACTCAATTTAAATTATCATTTAAATTGATTCTTCAAGTTAGAGTGTGAACTCCCCCTAAATATGTGCATCCATGTAATATATGGATTGGGCAACATGATGCACATTTTGTGGTTAATATAACAGGGATATTCATACTTTAACTTGACTCCAAAGTATGCAACTAATATTAAGATGAATATGCAAACATACCTTGGGTTTTCCATTTTTCAATGCGATGAGACTAAACAAAGATATTCTAAACAAACATGTTAGTCTCGATATAAGATATGTCATTAATAACAATATCGCATTAGGGGATGAACTCAATATTAGATTTGTCATTAACACAAGATTAGATTTGTCATTAACACCAAAACCATAACTAATGAAGGTTGAACTTACAATCTCCCCCTTTTTGGTGATTAATGACAAATCCAAGCTTAATGAGCACATATGGGTTAAAACTAACATGTTGAGAGAATTTAAGCTAATTGAACACATATGCATATTAATTCTCCCCCTTAATCATAGTAAGCTTACTTTTTAAACCAAATGATAACATGTTGAGAGAATTTAAACTAATTGAACACATATGCATATTAATTCTCCCCCTTAATCATAGTAAGCTTACTTTTTAAACCAAATGACATTAAGCTTCCTAATTCTCCCCCTTTTGGCATTAAGCACCAAAAAATGGAAAAACTAAAAGATTAACTTGAAATACATTCTTCCCCCTGTTTAGCATTTAAACATTTATCATTAATAAGATTTATCATTATCTCCCCCTTTTGGCATTTAACTTTGAAAAACATTCTCCCCTTTTATTTAATTATTCTCCCCTTTTAGCATTTAACCATTTCTTTTTAATGAAGGTCATATAAGAATTAGAATGCATACTTATGACCTTGGAGTGGAATTTGAAGAACTTAAGCCAAATGAAAAAGATAGGCAATGAAATCCCAAATGAAAACTCGTTTTATTTAAAATATGGCCGATACCAAAAGAAGAAAAAACTCGAAAAGAGACCATATTAGGGATTTTGGATACCACTTTGAAGGAAGAATAAGCACTTGCAATTATGGATACCACTTGTAAAGATATGCATGAAAGACAACGAAGGAAGGGTATCACACGGTTTATTTGAAATATTTGAATGAGTTTCAAATGAATAATTCAAATAACTCACTCCTCATTTTATTAGGCTTTGCGAATTCTCAACATGATTCTTTTGAAGAATCCAATAATTTGCCTAATCGGATAAACGAGGAACTCAAAAGAATTACCACTTGTAAAACTAATCTCAAGGGTTTTGTAAGAAGATCCAAAAGAAAGGAGTATTTTCAAATTTTAGTTGAAAAACAATGCTCAACTAGAGATTTTCCTCTTTTATGTATTTCAACACATAAAGAATCTCACACAGAGAATTCGTAAGCGGTTGAACTTACAATGTCAGCTTGCGAGGAAAAATTCTTAATCGAAATGTGGGTATCGGAAAGATACTACAAAGAGGCAATGAAATACCACTTGTAGAAAATAATTGAATTCAATGATACCACTTGCAGAAAAGATAAACTCAATGATACCACTTGTAAGCATATGGAATTTAAATGCTCAATTGATACCACTTAGAATCAAATCACAAAGACTTGATACCACTTGAAAGAATTATCGATAACATCGATGAGTATCAGAGCAATATATTCACGGGTATCAAAAACTCAAGATAGATCAATAAAATCACAAATATGAGTATCAGAGCAAATCAAAGACATGATATCACTTGGAAGCAATTAAGTGCCCAAAACTTGATATAAATAAACTCCCCAATATGTTCAATGAATGAAACATGGAGTTATTTGTATTTGAATTGCACAAGTTTTGTCTTTTCGAAAGATCAAGTGAAAATCACTCTTTAAAATAATTAAAGTGCTCATAACTGATACCACTTGAAAACTTGATCAAACAAATTTTAGAGTTTTTGAAATTTTGCACAAAAGAACTTTGGGATCATAAGAAACTTTTCCAAAAAGAATTTTTGAAAAAGGAGGTTCCAATCAAAAGATATCCCAAAAGGAAACTCGAAAAAAAAATCTGAAAATTTCAAAGCTGACACGCCATGGCCGGTCCAACGGCTTGGCCCGATCCAACGGCCCTAAAGGCGGTGCAACCAGACTTATCTTGATGTGACCGCTCTGACAGTGAAAAAAGCCGAGCTTTTGCAAATTTTGTCAAAAATAGCTCAAATGAAGTCCAAAAAATTTGAAATTTTGCAGAGATGAACTTTGGACTAATTAAAAAGTTTTGCAAAAAGAATTTTCTCAAAATCAATTTTATTTTGAAAGATATGGCAATTTGCACTTTGAGGCATAAAAGGAAATTGATTTTCACAAAAAACCTCAAAATGCAATTCAATTTGGATTTCATGCAATTTTGATTTTCATGGCTTAGATAGGTGTATCAAGATTGTTTATAGCCAAGATTTGATAAAAAATCCAGCTTGAATGCCAATATTCTTGCATATTGCTAGAATAGGCTCTTTTGGATCAAATCAAATTGTTTTTGAGCCAAATTAGTTTTCAATATAGGGTTTTCATTTTGAAAACTTGTAAAACCTTTGGAATACATAATAGAATACTTTTACAAAGCTTTTCACAAATTTGGGCCTTTTAAATATGATTTTTGACTTTTGGCCTAAATAGTCCAAATGAAGAAGCAAAGTCGAATCCAATTAACACAAAACTTCAAATAAAGCAAGAGGTAAGATATATGGATTTGAATTTTGTGTGTGAGTCTAAAATGCCATTTTGAATTACAATTCTACACAAGAATTGATCCAAATGGAGAAACTCACTAAGTGCAATAGTACGACCATTACGGGTCAAGTATAGTTTTCCGGCGAGTTTCAAAATCAAATTTCTTTTGACAAGTTGGTCTTTTGAAAATCTTTTGAACACGAAAATTATTAAGAATGACCAACTCTAGGATTTTCATTTTGGAATTACTTTCAAAATCTTTTTACATTTAATTCTATGAAAATTATAAGTTTAAATCCAAAACAAGATACTAGTAGCTAGATTTTGGATATGAAACTCATTTTCTTTTCAAAATAGATTTTGTGAAGCCAAAACCTTTGAAAAACATTTCGAAAACATTTGTATACATTTTCAATTAGTTTTTCACAAGATTAGTAGTATTATATAAAATTTTAACTTTTGGCTAAATGGTTTGATTTTGAAATTATATATATATTTGCACTTATATTAATATGGGCACACGTAGGGATGTGATACACATGGATATGAATTAACACTCCCCCTAAATGTGCCACGATTAAACTTGCTCAAGATTTGCAATAAGAGAATAGATAAGAGGCGAGAGCAAGTGTCCATACCAAGCAATCTAAATTGATTCTAGTATGAATATTACTATATAACCTACACAAGGCTATAAGTTTAAATAGTAATCAATTTAAATTACTTGTTACCCGAGATGGCATTGGCTCATGATGGACTTGATTATCTTCATGCTTGACACCACTTGTAGACAAATATAGTCCTCTCCTCCATGAGTGTGCAAGCATCCAATCCATCTCATATCACCTAAAAATCCTTTTAGGCGATCTTTGGTACCCAATCCGTGTTGGGTCCGACAATGTTAGTCACAAGAGTTTTAGGAACCCAAATGGTCCTAATTTTAGCTTTATTGAAATGACTAACATGACTAGGAATAGTTTTGCGAGAATTATTCCTCCTAAGCAAAATATTTGGATTTAAGTAAGAGGACTTAGGAGGGCATTGATATTTTGCAAAACCATTTCTAGTTTGATCTCTTCTAAGCATATGATAATTAAAATTATTAAAAGGCTTAGAGGATCTAGCAAATCTAGCAAATGTTTTGCTATTGTTATTTCTCCTAAGCATAGTATTTGGATTATGTTGTGTGGGCTTAGGAGTCTTAACAAATTTAGCAAACCTATTTCTAGATTTACTCTTCCTATGCAAATGAATATCATTATTAGCCGGCATAGGGGATTTGACAAGCTTAGCAAACACATTGCCATTCTTGTCCTTCCTAAGCAAATAATTTTCATTAATGAGAATAGGCTTAGGGGTAATACCTTTGGGACAATTCTTACCGAAATGTCCCTTTTCCCGGCAATTGAAGCATGTCACGCTATTTGGCCCTCTCTTGACCGATTTGACTTGCTCCTTACCGGTTTGCCTCATGGTTGAAGTTGTGGCCTTGTTATCCACTTGATTAGGGCACACGGAGGCGAGGTGGCCCTTTTTGTTGCAAGCAAAACACTTGATGGTCTTCGAGTGATGCGCGTTGTGTCTTGTCTTGCTATTCTCCCTCTTGGAGTTGTAGCCGAGTCCTCGCTTGTCTTGAGGCGCCCTTGGCTTGCTCAAGATTTCGTCGAGGAGGGCTTTTCCTTTAACGCATCTCTTCAAGTCATTTTCCAACTTAATGACTTGAGCCTTGAGCTCATTGTTTTCTTCTACAAGATTAGTATCTAAACACATAGAAGAACTTGAAGCAATTTTATTAGAGCAACAAGGCATATCAATTAGATCATCGCAAGAGGTGGATATGCATTTATTAGATGAATTGTTTATAACTGGAATTGAGTGAAGCAATTCATCAACTAAATTGCATTGAGTGGCAATATCCACACTAGCTTTACTAAATTCGTTGAAAAGGAGTTTTTCATGATTTTCTTTTAGAACATCATAATCATTTTGAAGTGAATCATGTTCTAATTTCAAAACTTTATATTTCTTCTTCTCCTTTCCAAGAAATTCATTGAGCTCCTCTAATAAATTCATAAGTTCATCATATGAGGGCTCACCTTCGTCATCACTTACCTCATTCTTACCTTTCGCCATAAAGCAACGGATTTTTGATGGAAGTGAAAATTCAATAAAGTCGTCGCTTGAGGCGGAGGTTGAGGTTGGAGTTGTCGGTTCATCATTTGATGTAGAAGATGAAAGATCATCAACCGACGCTTCTTCCTCAATGCAATCCTCATTTGATGTGGACACTTCATATAATTCTTGAATTTTGGTCCACATTGCATGGCGCTTCGGGAGGTTGCATATGAGATTGAAAATTTCTCGCTCAACGCTAAATAAAACATTAGTAGCTTGGCGTCGAGATGTAGACATTTTCTCCTCTCCTTTAGTTGGAGCAATATCATTTATCGGAGAAGAAATGCCGACATCTCGATCCACCATATTTGGGGGCTCATGGATTTAAAATGATTAATCATAAATATTTTCCATGAAACATAATTAGAACCATTAAGCATTTGTGGATCGTGTGAGTGCACTAGACCGTTAGGCGCCATCCTTTTTACTCTCTAGACGGTTAAGCCTAAAATGAGAGTGACCGTAGCTCTGATACCACTTGTAGGGTCGAGGATGCGCCTAGAGGGGGGGTGAATAGGCGATTTACAAAATTCGATCTCTTGCTAAACAATTCGCCCTAATACACCCCTAAGTCAAAACCTACTCAAATATAAATGCGGAAGCGATAATCTAGGTTTTGACAATTAAAGCCTAAATTAACTAGGCTCACTAGTGCACTAACTAATTTATGTCTCTATGTATGAATTGCTAAATTGATCTAACAAATAATACTAAGCAATTCTAAGTCAAGCAATCATGAATATACAATAAATGTAATTACTTGAAAGTAAAGGAGACAAGAGACAAGCGACGTTTTTCAGTGGTGTTCGGAGACTTGCCGTCTCCCTAGTCCACGTTGAGGCAAGCCCGACGACTCGGACCGGCTCCGCTCGAGCACCGCCTCTTTCCACTAGTGTGGTTTTTCACGCTTGCGTGGGCTCAACCAGAACCTTCACAAACTTGCGGGGCTTCTCACCTTGAGCTCTCGCGCAAGACAACGCCTCGCTGGCGTCTAGGAGTCGGCAACCTCCAAGAGAATAGGCCGCTCCTCCGCTTGAACTTCACCGAGCATAGCAGATGCGCTCGGCGATCACCAAGTGCAACATATGCACAAGGACCTCACTCAAGTGCAACACATGCACAAGAGCTCACTCAAACCACTTCTAATCGCAACACATGGAATTAGTTCACTCTTAGGCTCAAGAATCAAATGAGAGTGTGCAACACATGCAACACCTCTCCCAAATACTCAAACACAAAGACCAACACCACCTAAGCCCCCAAGGGGTATTTATAGCCCCCCACAAGAAAACTAGCCGTTTGGGGGTAAAATGGGCGAAATCAGCAAAATCCGGTCCGACCGGGCCTCGGCCGGTCCGACCGTCCTCCTCCTGAAACCAGTCGGAAAACCGGCAGATTACGGCCGGCCGCACCGCATCCTCGGCCAGTCTGCCGTCGGCCGGTCACACCGACTCCCGGTCGGTCGCACCGCACGTTCAAACACGCGAAGACAGCGGAAAACTACCTCTCTGGAGAAAACACACCGCGGCCACCCCGGTCCGACCGGAGGTCCGGTCCGACCGGCCTCTACCCGGTCCGACCGCCAGGCAAAAACTCAGCAAAGCAACGCTCGGGAAAAATCACACCGGGCTTCAACCGGTTGGACCGAAGGTCCGGTCGCACCGGACCCACTCCGGTCGCACCGCCCATTTCAGCCGCAAAGCACACTCACTGGAAATATTCACGCCGCACGGGGGCCGGTCCGACCGCCCGGCCGGTCCGACCGCCCCCACAGAGACAACTCCAGATTTTTGCGCAATCTCTTTTCTGAAAATTCAAAACCCATTCCTTGAGCCAAGACATGATCAACACATGATCATACACACATGCAAAACACATTTGCACCATTTTAGCTCATGCTCAAAGAATTCAACCAAATTCGCGAAGAACACATTTCACAATCAAACCGAGAACTTATGCAATCAACCCTCTAGCCATGTAAGGATCAACACATGACCCCGACACTTTGCAAACACACATTTGCAAATGCCAACACATACTCTAGGATCGAAAGACATAACTTCAAGGTTCGTTTGCAAAACACATTTGCAAACCATAACTCTAATTAGCGAAAACACATTTCATGCTTGAGCACTACTCTTTGCAAAACATGCAAAAGTCTAGCTCCAAGCAACATCAATTCACGATGCATGAACTCTCTAATTGCAACACATGCAATTCTCTAGTTCCATGCAACACCAAAACCAACTCCACATCAAAACCAAATCAACCGAATGAGCTCTATACTCGCAACACATGCAAGCCTCTAGCTCTATACAAACACACAAACACTAAGTCATGCTTGAGCTCTCTCCTTTTGCAACACATGCAAAACTTAGCTCCAAGCAACGCCAAGGTTTTATAAAGATTGTTTTGAACGAAACCAAAAGCATGGAGCTTCAACTAATGCAACACATGCAAAAGTGAACTTCACGCAAAAGCCAACGCACTAGCTTATCACTTCTTGCAACATATGCAAATCAAAGCATTATGCGAAAACCAAATGCAACCAAGCATAAGTTTAACCCATTCGCAACACATGCCAAATGGTTAAACCTCATGCAAAAACCAAATCCAAATGGTTAAGCTTGAGTGAGCGCGATTGAGATCACCAACACATGATGAAGCTCAAGCAAAGAGACAACCCCTCTTAATAGTGCTACGGTAAAAGAACTAGACTCAAAGACTACAAAAGTCCTTAGCCTATCTAATTATACCTTCGCCACATATACGCAAGCAATCCCTTTTGGGGTCTTTATGATCATCACTTTGATACTCCCCCGGGATCTCTACTCGACTCCTCTTCGGGATCCATTCTTGACGCCCATCAACTCATGATGCCGTCCTTGTCTCGTTCTCATCATCTCATTCATCTTTAGACCTAACTCAATCACAACTCATACAAATAGTTAGTCCAAGATGCATGGTTGTCTCAATTATCTCTTGCACTCCATTAACACATAATGGATGCCTTTAAATCAATTGAGCACAACCTAAATCAATTGAAATGATTTAAGTGTGTCTTAAGTACAATAATGCAACTCATGCTTCATTATACTTAAGAACTATTCATTTGTCCTTGATTAATCAAGAAACACCATCAACACATGATGAAGTGTTCTCTAATGATTAACACGACAAATGAACTCAATTAAATTATCATTTAAATTGATTCTTCAAGTTAGAGTGTGAACTCCCCTAAATATGTGCATCCATGTAATATATGGATTGGGCAACATGATGCACATTTTGTGGTTAATATAACGAGATATTCATACTTTAACTTGACTCCAAAGTATGCAACTAATATTAAGATGAATATGCAAACATACCTTGGGTTTTCCATTTTTCAATGCGATGAGACTAAACAAAGATATTCTAAACAAACATGTTAGTCTCGATATAAGATATGTCATTAATAACAATATCGCATTAGGGATGAACTCAATATTAGATTTGTCATTAACACAAGATTAGATTTGTCATTAACACCAAAACCATAACTAATGAAGGTTGAACTTACAATAAGGCCGATCGGGCGAAAAAAGAAAGAAAAAAAAAAAAAAGAGGAAAAACATAAATAAAAGGAGAGAAAAATTTTACCTACATCAAGGCATCATCCACACATTGTTTACATCTACTTAAAACCCAATATAAAATGAGCAAAGATGTCAAGCTTTTAAATAAAATACGTTAAAAATGAAAATATCCAAAAAATTCAGAAGAGATATTATATGTATATCAAATAATAAAATTTTAACAAGGGTTTGGACACAGTAAACCATGCAAAAAAAATTAATAGCCACCTAAGATGTGGTATTTATAATTTCAGGAATTAATTCGAATCTGGCTGGAGATCTTCAACATCAACCGAGTGAGGATGACTATTTATACCAAAATCCAGGAAAGCAATTTATTGATCATATTTAAATGTTTTAATCAATCATATTTATTTATATGTGATATCACCAATGCATGGGAAATCAATTTTTTTAAAGAAAACCCTTAATCGGATACTGTTAGAAAGATGATTATGATGATGAACTGTTGTTGCAGTGGTTAATTATGGATATGTGGAAATGATGATAACCGCTTAGGAAGTGTTTGATTTGTTGATGTATTGAAATGTCTCATCCAACAAATGGAGTTGGTGATATATATATATATATATATATGATGGGTAGAGGGTACCATGGAGATGAGCATTGCCGGTGAGCCTCTTTACATAAGCTAGCACATAAGGATGAACCTCTACACTCGGGCAATGGGTTGCATTTTTGTATTAACCATAGTGTGTGCAAATGTCCAGAAAAGGTTGTCCTATGATGGTGTTATAGTGGAAGTATATGGTGAAAGTGGACATATGGTGAAATCATGAAAGTAATCAAACAGGAGTATTGGATCAAACTTGAATGGTTCAGATCTAGGTGGAATCCCACCTCCTCTACTTAAAGTGTGGAATTTTGTAATTTTTCTAGGAGGTTATATGTAAAATGTGTTTAAGTGAGGAGGTGGGATTCCATTTAGATCTGAACTATTCAAGTTTGATCCAATGCCTCTATTTGATTAGTTTCATGATTTCACTATATGCCTACTTTCACCATATACTTCCCCAGTGTTATAATCTCTGTATTGGATAAGAGTAGATAAATAAAAGTGAGAAGTTAGATACACTAGGAGTCCCAGTGAGGTACGTTGTTTTGGAATTCAACTACAATTGATTCTAGGGCACTATATTTAAACGCCAAGAAATGAGTACCACCGTTGTTTGTCAAAGTAAAACTGGCAATGGTGCTAGAGTTGGAGATCTAATACTTAAGTGGTGATAAACATTCTGAGTTCTCAATTGAGATCACTATGTGTAAAGTGGTAGAAACCTACGCAAGGTAAAACCATAAATTCATGTCTTTTTCCTGGATTAGAGGTTACGGAAGCTAAGTCTGCCTGATATAGGAGTGATAGTAGTAATTTCAATAATAAAAAAATCAGAAACCCACATTTTACTAATAAAACCTTATTTGAGAGAAGGTTGTATATGAAATGGATGTTGATAAAAATTCATATGATATATTTTGTTAATAATACTTGCTGTGTACTTTTGTACTTACCTTACTTAACTCCCCCTTTGCTTAAAAACTGAGGACTATGGATTCGCCTGTGAGTCATGGGCTGAGGATAACTTGTAGGGTCAGGGTGATGATGCAATGGAGGATTATCAGGAGGATTAGGTAGATCAGTGGACCGTATGGTGGAGACCGTCGATCCATTAAGTACTTTGTATTTATGGATGTATTGTATGTAATATGTAAGAACTTGATATCTATAGACATATAGCGTGTGTGTCAATGGATTGTAATAAGTTTTTATTTCAGTCTCTAATTATTATTCTGCTACAATACCCTGAATACGGAGTATTAACTGATAAAATATCGGGTACGCTCAATATTTTATTAGCCAATATGTTGAGATCAGTATAATTATCTCAGAGTAATGTCAGTATTATTATTATTACCCTGGGGTAATTATGCGGGTCGCTACATACACATTCGCGGTATCACCTTATTTGTTACATTCTGTAGATTTCATTTTGTACTAATAAAAAAGTCTTTAGGAGCAGACGATGAGATATAGGACAACACCGCGACCCACTCTGGTGACTTGTAATTTGGCGATGACACCCTAGTAGACTGGTGGTTCGCCGACGTCCCTCATCAGTTAAAGGCCGGACTTTTTTTAATAATACATTTTTTTTGCAAAATTTCAAAAATATAACACAGAAAAAAATTACATAAATATACCTATGTCGCCCGTTGGTTGGGCGACATTTAAATGTCGCCCAACCAACGGGCGACAGGAGGCCACGTCGCACGATCAACGCATTTTACAACGCGGGGACAAGTAGACGTGGCGCTTTTGTCACCCGTTGATCGTGCGACGTGGCCTCCTGTCGCCCGTTGGTTGGGCGACATTTAAATGTCTCCCAACCAACGGGCGATAGAGGTATATTTATGTAATTGTTTTTCCGTGGTATATTTTTGAAATTTTGAAAAAATATATTATTAAAAAAAAGTTCGTCAAAGGCCTATGTGCTCGATTCCTTGTAGCTCTCAGATGCGCCCGGACGGAGCCAGCCATTACAGGCTACCTTCACTACTTCGCCAGCACTGGTATGTCCTGCTAGGAGTACTCGGAGAGTACCAGTAGATCAGCTCATGTACCCATCCGGACATTTCCAGCACCATCGTAGACCTGGCACCACACGGGGTGTTGCACAGCGGAAGAATCGTGTCTAGTGTTAGTTTTTTCTTTATTGCCGTACTTTTGTGTAGACGACTATAATCACATTCTCGTTACTTTTTCCAGCTTGTTTTTTATTACTGTACCTTTCCTTCATTACTATTTGTTTGTCATTTCTTTGGAGTTTGTTACCAATGTCGTTTATCTTTTCATTTGTCATTTCGTGCTTGCTCCACCGCGCCAAAGCCACATCACATTGTGATAATTCCACCGTCAAATAGCCAACCCCACTTCAAATTTTATCCAGTGTAATACACGGACAAGAAAACTGCGATGTCTATCTATGCTAAAAAATCCAATAGCCTGTCAATATTTTCTTATAAATTACTGTTTTGAAATAACCAAACAGTCTTTCTCTGTTTTAAATAGGTGGCAACAAGATTTCATAAATAATATGCCAAGAATTCTCAACAAAAATAATTTGCACAAATACTTTGTAGAAAAAAAATATTTAGAGGGTCTTTGTCGTAATTTCAAATGGCGACAGGATCTCTATCACCATTTCAAATGACGACTGTCACCGTTTCAAATGGCGACAGGTAGGTATTATTGTCAAATTTGGGTTTGGCATATTAATTCTGCAAATACTATTTAAAAATTCAAAATATTAATCTTGCCACGCCACCAAATCTTATTGGCCGTCCAATTAATCAAGGTATATATTTTGACCGTTGAGTTTGCGTATGATTTCTTTCTCACGAGAAAAGCTGAAGATCCCATCTGGCCATACACAACGTTATAGAGAACCGGTGACAGCTGTTTTTTTTTACCTTGGATTCGGTGCTAGACATTTGTACCGACCGATGCTAGTGTTGTAAAACGTCGAAGAATGCCAACGAACAATCACTAATAGTAGATGCAATCACGAGAGTAAGAACAATAGACACACAATATAGGGGTGGAATTCTCTCGCTTTATTGATTCAATCATTTACAATGAGAGGGCACCGATATATATAGCGACGTGAGGAGAGAGTTCGGATTCGACCACACCGTGAAGAGATAGAGTCCTAACCATATTTGGTTTAGGTTTCCTTATCTCACAACACTCCCCCTTGGTCGAATACCGCGTAATGCATATGTCTCGTTAAAAACTCCACTCAAAAACCCAGTGGGAAAAAGGAGATGGAGAAAAGAGCACATCGCACTCGCATGCTATGTTGCACTAGTTGCCTCATTAAAAACCTTTATATGAGAAAACTTCAGGAAAACTCACAAAGGGAAAAAGAGTACAACTTATTACCTTCAGGGTTTTATTAGGAACTTCAGGATCGCAATAAGGGTTATGGTTCAAGGGTTTTCTCCCCCTGAACTCTGCATTTCTCTAAGTCTTCTCATTCCAATGCCTTTAACATATCCTTGAAATGTGGATTTAGGCAAGGACTTAATGAATAAATCTGCAAGATTTTCACATGACTTAGTTTGCAAGACTTTTATCTCATCACTCTTCTGAAGTTCGTGAGGATAGAATAACTTAGGAGCAATATGCTTCGTGATGTTGCTCTTTACATAACCCAATTGCATTTGTGCAACACAAGCAGAATTATCTTCATAGATAATTGTGGGAGTATCGACGGCGTTAATGCCACATGACTTCTGGATATGGCCAATCACACGTCGCAGCCAAACACATTCACGTGAGGCTTCATATAGGGCTATAATCTTTGAGTGGTTGGTAGAAGTTGCCAGGAAACGGCTGTACCACCGTAGAGAAACACAAAACCAGTCTGAAATTTGGCACTGTGGGGATCAGACAGATAGCCAGCATCCGTATATCCTACCATGGTCAAGTCTTGGTTCTTCTGGAAAAACAATCCAAGATCTTGAGTACCTTGGAGGTATCTGAGTAAAGTCTTTACACTAGCCCAATGTCTTCTGGTTGGAGTTGAACTATGTCTTGCTAGCAAATTCACTGCGAATGCAATATCAGGCCTTGTGCAATTTGCAAGGTACATGAGTGCTCCGATAGCACTTAAATATGGGACTTCAGGTCCTAAGACTTCCTCATTTTCCATCCTCGGTCTAAAAGGGTCTTTATCCACTTCAAGGGATCTTACGACCATGGGGGTTTTCAAGGGATGTGATTTATTCATATTAAACCTTTCCAATACCTTCGGGGTATAGGATGACTGATGAACAAGAGTTCCTTCTGGGAGATGCTCTAGCTGCAGGCCTAAGCAAAATTTGGTTTTACCTAAATCTTTCATCTCAAACTCCGTCGTGAGGTAAGCACTTGCTTCCTTTATTTCCTCTGTGGTTCCGATGATATTCAGATCATCAACATACACTGAGATGATACAGAATCCGTTTTGGGATTTCTTTATGAACACACAGGGACAATCATCATTATTGGAGTATCCCTTCTTCAGGAGGAACTCACTAAGCCGGTTATACCACATTCTTCCGACTGTTTTAATCCGTATAGCGATCTCTGCAGTTTGACGCTATACATGTTGCGATTATTAGGATCCGGAACTTTTACTCCTTCAGGGACTTTCATATAAATGTCCGAATCCAGTGACCCATATAAATATGCGGTCACCACATCCATCAACTGCATTTTTAAATTTAAGCCAACTGCCATTGATATTAAATATCGGAACGTTATTTCACTCAACACAGGAGAATATGTTTCATCGTAATCGATGCCGGGTCTCTGCGTGAACCCTTGTGCTACAAGCCTCGCCTTTTGTATCTCACCACCAGAGTATTTTCATTTCTCTTCTGGATGAAACACCCATTTGATCCTGCAAGGAATCACTTTAGGAAATATTCAGTCAACAGGACCAGAAACTTTCCTCTTATTAAGCGAGCGCTGTCTCAATTGCTTCTTTTGTTTGACCCTATCTGAGCGCTTCTGGCACTCTGCCATGGACTTTGGATCTGGATCCAATTTTTAGCAATTTTAGAGGCAAATATATGTCGACAATTGTAGTCTTTTATTTTATTTATTTCTCTTGCATCACTTCGGGGATATATCTATATAAATTTCTTCCAGCTACTCGTGATTTCCCACAACGATGGAGTCTGGGTGTTCCGACTTCCTAGCGTGGAATTGTGCGCGCAAATATCGTTGGGTTATCATCTTGAGATGGATCACTTGAGGATGTTACCATCTCCGGATGGCTCACTTGAGGATTTTCTCAACATCGAGTTGAGCTTCTTCTCTTATCACGAGTAGTGTTCTCATTTATTCGGTTCTCTACTGCGACGTCTCCACGGAATTGAGTCCCGTGCACCTGGAGGCCTCCTCCTCTTCTTATCATGAGGGTCAAGAGTAGGTTCAATATCCTTCTAGGGTATCTCCACTCTTTCAGGTGCATATACTTCAGGTATATGAGATCTTTCACTCCCTTATGACCAGTGAAGGTATTTGGCAGTTTATTAGCTTATTTATTGCAGACTTATTATCCTTTGAACTTCAAGTTCAGCTTCTTTAGTGCGTGGGCCTAAGGACTAGGCATTCTGAAATGTGGTACTTATCTCCCCCTAATGCCGAAAAATGTCCTTAGTATAATCAGCGTACCGAGCCATGTACAGATCCTCTGTCATAGGCTCTAGGTATTTTAATACATGACGGAGATTCATAACCTACATGGATCCTCAACTGCTGGTGAGGTCCTATGGTTGTACGCTGTGGTGGGGAGATTGGCATGTATACAACACAGCCAGATTTTCGCAGATGGGAAATACTTAATTCTTTTCCACGCACTATCTCTGCACGGGAAATTCGTAATATGCAGTTGATCTGAGTTGAATTATTACCGCAGTATGCAGCACTGCGTGGCCCCAACAACTGGTGGGAAGCCAATTATTCTACAAGAGCGGCCAAACAATATGATTAGTTTTGTTCTTTTAATATAATGACTCTGCAGGGCCATTATAGGTGTGGACATTAGGTACAAGATGCTCTACATTAATTTTCAAAGACTTATAATAATCATTAAATGCTTTGAGATGAACTCACCAGCATTACCTATTCAAAATGGACTTGATCCTTTCTTCTGGAAAGTAGACTCTTAAATTAATAATTTGGGCAATTAATTTTGGTAAAAGCATGGTTCCTAGTAGATAAGAGACTTACATAGGACCATCCAGTAGAAACATCTATTAGTACCATAAAATTTCATAGAAGGGGCCCAACAGGGGTTGAACAGGTCCACAAATATCACTTTGAATTTTCTCCGGAAATTGGTGATTCTAACTTTTAGGTAAGAAGATCTAAGAATGAGCTTTTCTTTAGCACAACCAGGCATAAGAAAACTTGGCTCTAGAAAAATCTTTATGCTATGGCGGTGAATTATAATTATACTTCTCATAATATTCAACTCAAGATAACCCAATCAATCTGCTAGATCTTAATATTCACGGTTTTTATCGCAACACAAACTTCGTGTTTTATATATGCATAATATAACTTGGGAGGAGAATGAATGAAGCCTTTTAGCCACACGTTAATTACACCCATTAAATTTAGTCATGAGTAGGTATTCTGTACCATTCTCATTCTTTGTCTCCGTAAGGAAGCGATTCAAACCAATGTTTTAAAACTTAAAAGAGCACGATGGACTCGAGGGTATAATATGGCATTCTTCTAGTGCCAACTATGAGAGTATAAACTTGGCGATAGTCATAATAATTCAATTCACTTAGTGTGGCATAAGCTGTCTTCTAGGCAGATTTTCTCCTCTGTTATCGGATTATATTATTGTTCTATATTAGAAATATGATTTATCAATCAAACAATTGTTGCATCGGAACAAATAATATAGAACAAACATAGCATAATTAAATTAATATCCCGGGAAAATCAAACTTTATTAAATTTGGTGATAATCGCTCAACAGAGTGTAGACCATTGTTCATTCAGAACACAAAGACTAAAGCGATAAATGAGGCTCTTAGGAGACTCAAAAGGATATCGACATCGACTCAAAAGGAAAAAGCGAGAGACTACTCCATATCTCCATATAAATCATTTATATCGTCATACGGGACCTTTTTTATTCTTCTGGAATACTTTTAGCTCATTCCTAACGAAATCATCCTCCTCCATGGGATATTCGGTCTTCAGGTCCGTATGGAGATGGTGCCTTAGGGAGAGCAGGAGAGCAGGAGCACCAGCTTCAGGCTGGGAAATTGTAGCTCCAAAGGATCGGGTTGTCAAGTTAATCTTGGCATTCATTGCCCAAGTAGTTGCTGCCATTCAGGGCAAGCTCAGCAAATTCTTTCTTTGCGATGTCAGACATATCCTATATGCAAATAAACAGGGATTTTACTTTAGGTAAAATATTGTTTTGTATGCTTTGTTATTGAATCAGTAAAGTATGGTCTATATCTATTCAATAGATAATTATCATAGATTTTCCTAACATTTTTTTCTCTGTTAATTATTAAGCAATTTTCAGAATTACTAATTAACAAAAGGATAAATTTCCATGTGAAATAAACCTGGCATAATGCTAATTACATCTTATGAAGCACTTGTTGGTTGGGTATGAAATCATGTAATGAATGCCTCCGTCAACATGACTCTTGGTCAGTCAACTCATACAGGGCTCACATGAGGAGGGAGCACTTCAGATTAGGGTGCGATTAAAAACCTAGCCTCATGTGTGCTTTCCTTAGACACCAATTGTCATGTATCTGTTCCTTCAAAACTGAAGTCAAAAACCCAACCACTTATGCCTTCAAGCTCAAAACCGTTTTCGATAGCTCCATTATTTCCATAATTTTCTAGCATTTCTATTAATTACTAAGCAATTTTTAGAATTACTTAATAACAGGAAATAAATATTCTACACATATTAAATCAGGAATAAAGCTAGAAAATAAATCCAAAACAATGGATTCCAGAGAGTTAAATATTAATTTAACAAAATTTTACGGATGCTTGTATATCAATTTCTGGAACTAATAAATTAATTCCAAATTTCTAAAGTTTAAAACAGTGCGGGCCAAACAGACATTTGGGCCTCATGGCCCATCAACTCATTAGGCCACGTATAATGACCGGCCCATATGGCGCAAAAACCCGGAGGACCGGTAAACCCTAGCCGCCGCTGGTTCATTCGGCAAGGGAGCCAAAACTGTGGCTCACCTCCGGAGCTGCCCGATCGACTGGCGCGGCGACCTCTGGCGGCATAGACGAGTGCGCTTCGGGCGCAGAGACCGCCGTCATGCACACGGCGCGAGGCATCTCCAACATCGCCCCCGGCGCTTCGGGCGTTGCTGGACCAGGGCATCACCGCTGCCGGCGGGACTGAGGGCGAGGCTTCGTCGGGCCAGGAAGCCGAAGCATCGCGGCACTCGGAGCGGCTGCGAGCAAGAACCGAGGCGGCGGTGCAGCCGAGTTTTAGCAGCGGGCGGCGGGCTCCAATGGCGCGAAGAAAACAAAGCGGCTCGGCAAAGCCGAGGCGTTGCGCCAGGATCCGCGGCAGGCGGGGCAGCGGTCCAACCGCGGGCGGGTCACCGGTGAGAACGGCGCGGATCGGCGATGCACACAATCCAAGGCAACGCCGACGGGCGCAACTGCTGGTGCATCAAGAGATAGCCGATGCGGCATGGCTTCAGGCCACGGAGCGGAGCCGGCGCACGGCGAGACGGTCGTGGCGGCGCATCGCGAGGCTCTTTGGTGAGCTCGGCAAGGCCGGCAACGCGGCGAGAGCACCGGCGGCGGTGACAGCTGACGACCACGGGCAACGGCAGCACGGCTACAGGCCGCGTGCGGCGGCAGACGACTGCGGGTGGATGCACAGTGGTCGCCGAGATGGTTGCCGAGAGCAATGGCCTTCGGGCCGATGCTTCTTTTTTTTTCTTATGATGAACAGTAACTGCCATTGATCTGATCTAATTGATCGCGAGTGAGATGGGGAGAAGAAGGATCTACTAGATCGATAGTAAAATTCCCTAATTTTCGATGAACTAAATTCAATTGCGATTCAATCGATCATGTCAATCTGTTACCTTGATTCGACCTGCAGGGGAAATTCTGTAGGCTATCGCGTAGGATAGAGTCGCGTAAGACTTTTCGGCAATCCGAGTGGATGCTGGTGTGATGACGAGTTGATTGCAAATCGGATCGGGCGATCAATCGCTGGTAGTAGTCGTTCGTTCGTCGTCGACGATCCTCCTTCTTACGGTAGAGACTCGTGCTGATAACGTGTTGTAAAACATCGAAGAACGTCAACGAACAATAACCAATAGTAGATGCAATCACGAGAGTAAAAATAATAGACACACAATATAGGAGTGGAATTCTCTCTCGCTTTATTGATTCAATCGTTTATAATGAGAGGGCACCGATATATATAGCGACGTGAGGAGAGAGTTCGGATTCGACTACATCGTGAAGAGATAGAGTCCTAACCATATTTGGTTTAAGTTTCCTTATCTCACAACAGCTAGCTTATATTTTTCTTTGAATAAGTACGCCTACGTGCATTGGTGCTAGTTCAAGCGAAACAATATAGTCCCATTCACGAAAATAGTTTATTTTTATTCACTAAAGACGATAAATTAGTTTATAATATTGTGTCATAGTGTTTATACTATGTATCTTTTGCATGAAGTATAAACAATGAAATCTAAAATATTTTTGAGTGATAATTTACAATAACTTAAGATAGTTAAAATATTTCTAATTAATTCTAAATGTAAATAAATATATTAATAAAAACACATAATTGTTCATTAAATTTAAATTAATTGACTATATTACGATTAATCGCTTAAGGACACCCGTAGGCAGGGTTCACAATATTGAAATCATGATTTTCGATCATTTTTATTTTTTGATTATCGGCAAAAACCGGTTGAAAATCACTGGAAACCAAAGGGTTAAGAAATAAAAATTTTGAATTTTTTTTAAAATAAAAAATTGATCGATTTAAAAAAACCAGTTGATTTTGACCAAAAACTGATCAGCCAATTGAATATTTTTTTCAAGCTGATTTTCAAGCTATTTTCACCGATTATCGACTGATTTACGTTGTATATTTTTTTTTTGAATTTTTAAATTTTTTGATTATATCGGTTTACCGACGGATTTCAACTGCTGAATTAACTTGATACAGTCGATTTTTGTGACTCCCAACCATTTTGTGTACCCGTAGCCCGTACCATTTTTAGCGACAGTCTTCGTCGAGTGGTCCGAGTCGGGAAAATTGGCTCCATGTCATCACGTCTCCAGATCACCTGCCCCGTGGGCCACGCTGCAATCAGGAACCGATACGTGTCTCCTCTCGCGGTCGGTTTCTCGGTTTGTTCGCTTCTTCCTCTCCTCCCCTCCCGCCGCGGACTCCTGTGGCTGCGAGAGAGCGAGGAGCCGAGGAGGGGGCGCGAGGCTTCCCAAACCATCCGGATAAGCATGTACTCATCGGGCGTCGGCTTGAGGATATATTGCTGATCTAGTGGGTATATCGTGATTCATGTCCCTGATCCTGTCGTCAGCGTCTGTGAATCTTGCATCTTTGTTTCTTGTAAAATATACTGATGCGCACGTGCCTCTCCAATCCCAAAGCTGTAACATTAACAGTCGGTGGAGGAAGGGACATAAAGAGGCGGAAGCTTGGAGAAGGGAAGGCAGTAAAGCAAGCTCCTGAGAGGAGAAGGGCGGTTCTTGGCTTCTTACTCTCTTCCATTCCTCTTCTCGTTCGGGAGGAGGCGCCCCACCCGCGGTGATTGATCTTTTTCGTGTGCGATTCTTGTGGCGAATCACTGGTAATTAGCCTCGTCTCCCTCTTCCTCTGAACAAGTTTCTTGATGTCTCTGTTTATTGTTCTTGTCTTTTGTGCGTGTGGATGGAATCGTGGAGCAGAGGTTGTACCTTTATCTTTTGCGTGGGGTACCAGGTTGCAGGATACTGGACCACCTGATTACTATTGGTTACTTTCCCGTCTTTTGTCGATTCTTTGTCTGTTCAGCAATCAGGAAATTGAGTATCGATCTCTCCCTTTGTTGGCAAGGAAACGAGAAAAATGCTTCTTTTTGTGGGCACAAGTATGGTATCGACTTTACAGGAGAAGAGCGAGTGGTAAGCTAACAAAATGTGTTGTGAATCTGGTTGCAGGATTGATTGATCACTGCAGCATTGCCATCAGCAATGGCCGTGGACACCACGGAACCGGACTACTGGCTCAACTGGAGGTTCCTGCTCTGTGCGATCTGGGTCTACTCCTGCATGGCCATGGCGTGCTTCTTGATTTGGAAGTATGAGGGCTCCAACTCACGGAGCGCCAATGACGATGGTGGAGACAGAGAGGAAGCGCGATCGCGGGTTGGACCTGGAGCTGTGTATCTTGAACATTGCTGGAAGCCGTGCCTTGAGCAGATCCACCCTGGTTGGCTGCTAGCTTTTCGCCTTGTGTCATTCTTCGTTTTGGCTTCGCTGCTTGCCTATGATGTTGTCGTTGATGGATGGAATGTCTTCCTATACTACACTCAGTAAGCCAGCCTTCATCTTTCTTGGTCATAATTCCTGGCAGTAATTTCACTAATCCCAACTCAAAGATAAGATATCGTCCTTGTGCAAGTGGGCATTTCTTACTGGACTGGAAATTGTTTGATTTTGGTTGTTTTGTACATTTGACAGGTGGACGTTCTTGCTTGTCACCTTATATTTTGGGGTATGTAGTTTGCTATATTAGAGAATTATTGTGCGGTATTCGCTATTTGCCAATTATTATTACCTGCTTCTGAGATTGACACCACGTGCTATCCCATTGCCTGTCAAAATCGGAGCAGTGACTAATATGAAATATATTTTTGAGTGAATACTCTCTCCGGTCACAAATAGTTGTCGTTTTGGATATAAATGTAGTCAAACTTTTAAAACTTTGACTGTCAATATCTTTTTAAATATTTAAATTGGATACATGAAAGTCATACATGTAGATTTGTCTCAAAAAGTACTTTTATAATATTATAATTTTATTGGATTTTATAAACATATTATAATAAAAATTAGTGGCCAAAGCTATGTTTTGAAGATCATGTCGATGTCCAAAACAACTATTTGTGATCGGAGGGAGTAATATGAAATATATTGCATTATATATGTTTGTTCATTCCTTATTCAGTACTAGTGGATACCTCTTAACACCTTCATTTTCAGCTTGGCTCGTTGCTTTCAATTTACGGATGCTATCAGTACGCCTACAAGACCAGTGGGGATAGGTCTGATCTGATAAGATCTGATGCAGATCATGGCTCATATATCATTGCTCCAACAGGGGAAAGTACATATGACCATTCCATTAAAAGTCCTTGTTACAGTCAAACGCATGATGCTCAAGAAATTGCAAGATTTTGGGGTTACCTGTTCCAGATCATGTTTCAGGTAACTAATCATACCCAATTGCTGTCGCTTCACATTTCAACTCAAAGCGCCCATGATTTTTGAGGTTTAACTGCTGAACAGTGGACATGATATGATTGATGAAATTTGTAGCAAATAGGATCATAGGAATGTTTGATTGCTTGGCTTATCTGTAATTCATCTTAGGTTCTTAGTTATTCTGTTAATTGACAACATGACCTATTTGCTACCCCATTCAATTTTTATGTGCTTGTTTCCAGACAAATGCAGGTGCTGTGATGATTACGGATCTGGTGTTTTGGTTTATCCTGTACCCTTTCCTTGCCCGCAATGAATATGATATGAATTTTGTGAGTATTCGATCTGAGATTTTAGGCACTGCATTCTCTGATAACTTTTAAGTTATTATGTTAGTTAGAAGAAATGGGAAAAGAATCAATGCCACTTGGTTGGTGACAAATACTATAAAGGTGTATCCTTTATTTTACTGTATTTTTATTCTAAAATTACTTGCAAGATCATAATGTATGTATAACACTAAATAGCAACACTCCAATTCCATGCTTTTTTTTTTTGGCTAGTCTGTATAATAGTGTATGACTATAGGCCCTGCAAATTTTGAAATTTTTTGGTGATCTGGAGCCTTGCTCATGATGGTTCAGTGAATCAGTGATTCACATATCCTTGCTGTATCAGCGTCTCTGCATTGGATCACCTTTGTGGATCTTTTTTTTTCTTTTGTTATGATACATTACATATGTTTGTACGGGTGATTGTGCATGCCTGCACGTGTGCAAGGCAGATACAAAATTAATTGTGATAAGTGATGCAGTACTTCTTTCAGCAGTTACATAAGTTACTTGGTCTGGTTCTTTTGAAGGAGAAAAGAACAATTACATGAAAAGATTGCGTGCTACTCTTCGTATCTTGCACTTAATGTACTCAACTCAAAATAAACAGTACTTTGCCGTGGCTTGTTATCATAGTCTTAGCTGCATTTCGTACTGACTGCTTGTGATTGCTCACTGCAGTTGCTGATTGGAACGCATTCAATCAATGTTGTCTTCATAATTGGTGATACTGCTTTGAATAGCTTGGTAAATGCCTCATGGCAGAATATTGATCCATACCATGATCAAACTGATCTTTATACTGATCATTTAATGTACAATTGCAGCGTTTCCCGTGGTTTAGAATAGCATATTTCCTGCTGTGGACAGGCATTTTTGTCAATGTTCAGTGGATAATTCATGCTAATGTGTCGATTTGGTAATATTTTGACTTACCTTTCCCTTTTTTTGAATCTTAATCAAGTAAAATTTATTTATGTGTTTACGTCGTTCATTTTATTCAGGTGGCCTTACCCATTTCTGGACTTGACATTCCCTCGAGCACCTGTATGGTAAGCTCTACTCAAAGAAAGAAGCACTTTTGTAGTGCTAAATAACATTCTTGCATGTGCAGTTACTGTATCAATGAGTCGGTGTCGTTATATAGAAACTAGACGTTAGATGATAGTAAAACCCTGTGAATGGCCGAGCATTGCAAATAATTAGTGGTGTAGATGCACACACACATTATTTAATAACATCAAGAACGCACTGTTTTTCAAGTTAGATTGTTAGCTGTTGCTAGAATTCCTTTTTTGGTTTATCTTAGACATTTACTCGGGGATAAGTTAAAATTTCAACCCTGAACTCTATCATGGTTCAATTTTCATCATGAACTTTGAAACTGTTTGATTTACGACCTCAAACTCCAATTTACTCCTCTCAACCCAAATCGGTGTGGTTTTGTCTCACATGGCGCTAACATGGCATCCTAGTCAGCAAACTACCAGAGCACTTGTCACCCATGCCGAGCAGAGGAAAACAGAGGAGGCAGCCATGGCTGTCTTGGCAAGCATGATGCAGGTGAAGGAGGTGAGAAGGGTGGCCGATGAGGGGAAAAAGGGAACATGGAAGGGGAGGCGAATCTAGTAGTGGTGGCGGTGAGGCGCAAGATGCTCTGACATGCGCACGTGGTGGGGACGACGGGCAGAGTTAGGTGAGGAGAGGGGCGACAACGCCGGAGAGGAAGAGGGGAGAAAAAGGTAACCATAGACATGAGAGGAGTTGGGGAAGCTCACCAAAGCAAATGGTGGAGACCGAGAAGACCGGAGGTAGCCTGGCGATGAGAGCCGAGGGTGACGCAATGGGCTTGACGTGGAGGTGGTGACCTAGAGTGGGAGGGTACAATTCAGAGGTTGGGGGAGTATGAGGGAGGTGTTGGGTTTCTCTAGGAGGGAGGAATCAAATTGGAGATAGCCATGGAAGTAATGGCGGCGGCGGCGGTGATTTCAGGCAGAAACAAGGAAGAAGATGGTGGTGCAAGCTCCTGCGGAGGAATCATGAAATTCCTTGAGGGGTTTTGCTCATGATTTGGTGGAACATGATGCAACACGAAAGGATTTGGAAGGAGGCTCACTGGGTTGGCTAGAATGACGAGTTTCGATTGTGGCCCCGTTGGGCTATTGTCGGAGCTAAAGGAGACGAGCGTTCACGGTGATCCTATGCATGGGAGCGGGAATGGAGGTACTCACACGAGCCCGTGGATGGGCTTGGCGAAAGTGGTGGCTCGAAACAGTGTGGTTGGCTTCTTGAGCTCTCTCTTCATTGGTGGTATGGGATGGGGGAGAATTGTAACAGACCGCTCTTTTCAGGGGGTGCGTATAAATACCTTTACAGCTACCTAGGATTTTAGCTGTAGGTAATCAAGCGTACATTGCCAGACATAAAAGCAAATGCGAATCTTTTATAGATCAAATAAGGGCCTAACGGCTAGAGTTTTACAAAAGGTCTTGGTACGCCCGGATACATTCTGAAACACACAGGAAAGAAGCTTGGCGAGATAGATCAAGGCCTTCAAAACCAAATAGCATCGTCATCTACGGACTTCTGGAATTCGCCATCTTCGATTGAAATCTAAAGAGGGGGTTGGGAGCAAGGGTGAGTACACAACCGTACTCAACAAATCACACGGAACTTCTGAATATTACATGCAGGAATAAACAAGAGTAGGCACAGGTTTAAGTGTTGTGGATGCAAGTTGTAAATATCACTTTTCATTTTACATTTGAAACACAAACCATAAATAACCATATAATCATATATCAGGGGGGGTTATCTGCAAAGTTCACATTCACGACAAGTTTTAATCATAAAAGCTACAGGGGCGCAGTTACAGGAATCACCCTAGATTAACTCAGCTTCATTAATCGGAAGCACGGCGTATTCGAATACCATTGATATCACTCTGCAGAGGTGCTCAGCTTTACCCACAAGATATCATCGACCGTTAGTGCCAAGCGCCAACAACATGCAACTTTCATGCATGCGGCCAGGTCGGGATAATCATAGCATTTCGTTGAACTTCCCCTTTTTAGCTCCTACCCAGCAGGTTACTTGGGTCCACAAAGACCCAGGATCCCACGGGCGATCTTGGGATTAGTGGCTCGGTCACAATGGACACCTCATTGTGAGAACTGAGCAGCGCACCATTCCGTTCCACCCGGTCGCTTCTGCGATCCATTGCCATCGCTAGCACCACTTCCTATAGGCATTTAAAAAGGGAAGTACAATGTCTTGAGCTATGTTGGACCAAATCAACGAGTTGGTCGGCCCAACTTGTGGTTGGCTGAAGTGCGGAGTTATTTTCTTTGCCCAAGGCGTCGGTCCTTAAATGCCAAAGACTTAGCCAAATGACATTCCACTAACCATTGGTACCGACCGTACCACCACCACACCATAATCTGCCTCGTCATCGGTTGGGGATTGGTAAGGCATCCACCTTCCGTGGTCCGCCTAACACATCCCCCAATCCGTAGCAATTTTAATAAATCAACCACGCCAACCTTGAGATTAAGCATTTGTCTAAAAGTAATAATTGTGTGAATTGCTACATCTACGAGTGTTCAATATTTTATAGCCTAAGGTTAAAAAGGAATTAGGGCATAACAACAGGTTTAACATTTGGTTGTATCTAATCATGTCATTCGAAACTACCACATTTTCTAGTTTTCTAAAATAACAAAAATAATGCAATACAAGAAATATATATATACTATAATGGAACTGGGTTCAACATGTTCAAGGAGTGAGGGTTCGCCTTGCGAATTTGAGGGTTCGCCTAGTGAGAAGGTGTCGACATCGTGTCTGGCCTTGAGTGGTGCTTGCTCCCGATATGATTCCACCGTCTGCTCCTGCTCCGAGATTGGTGCCAATGGTTGCTTCGACGTTGGATCTAGCGCGAGAAAATGCAACCAATAAATAAACGAATAAACAAAACGAAAGAAAAAGAAACGAAAAGGAAAATCAAGAGAGAAATGGCCGGATTAGGGTTCAGGGGTATTTTGGGAATTTTTGGGACTTGGTTTGGCGATACGGAGATCATTTTTGGACTCAATGGCTCGAAATGGTCAAGAAAATGTATTTTTGGCATTTTTGGAATTTTGGGGAATTTTGGGGATTTTCTGGAATTTTTATATGATTTTTCGGACTTTAAATAAATAAAAATCCGAAATGAAAATACGCAACAGTTTCAAAATTTTGTATTTGACACTGTTCGTACGTTGTCGGTCTCACTAGACAAATATTTTAAGCGAGGATATACTTACAATAAGTACCCTTATTCCCGTGCAATCAGATACTACAATTTCTGCTTATATTTTATAGCAGAGTTGTACCAGTTAGCTTTAACGTGTATGGATGAAAATACAATTATTTTTTCATATAATTGTAAAGTATATGTATTTAATCGACTTACACTATTATGACATCTAGACCCGTCACAACCACAATCCATGGTATATGTCTTTTTTTCCACATATTAACATGGAAATTTCTGACCTAGGGAGTCAACATTGTTTGTGCTTAAACTTATTGTTTGATTGTTTCTAGAATGAAATATATAATCTTATCTATGGCGGAAGAATTGAAGCTCAACGGCAGCACTAGTCACATTTTTTTGGAAAGACCCTCGAAATTTTAAAATACGTTTAGGTCCTCAACAAGTTATTTGCAAAAGACTGATTCGCATATTGGCGGGTCTCCATGGGAATTTGAAAAAAAAACGGTCCTTCACGGTGATTTTGCGAAAGAACTCTATGGTTTCGCTATTCAGAAGACGCGTCCCAGGTTGTTTTGCAAAAAAAAAGACGCCAACGGATGCGCGTCGGCTACGGACGGACCGTATTTGTTTAATGAAACCGCCTAAAAGAATTGTAGGATCCCCTTTCTTTCTTTTTCAAAGAACTACAACCAAATTTTGCAAAGCGTTATAGTCGAGATTCTATCTAGTATATATTATGCGAGAATTCAGCCCCATTTAGAGGTGCCCGTCATTTTGAAAGCCTCGAAAAATCGAATCATGGACATGTCCTTTCTCGGTTATTTTGCAAAAATAATCACGTAGTTCCATAAATTACATTGTTCTTTAACTCGAAATTTAAATTTTGAAATCACGAACAAGTCTTTCTACTAGTTATTTTATAAAGGACCTTTAGTTCAAATTACATGGACTTGATTCTTTAAATGGCCGGATTAGGGTTCGGGGGTATTTTGGGAATTTTTGGGACTTGGTTTGGCGTCTGGAGATCATTTTGGACTCAATGGCTCAAAATGGTCAAGAAAATGTATTTTGGCATTTTGGAATTTTGGGAATTTTGGGGATTTTGGAATTTTTATATGATTTTTCGGACTTTAAATAAATAAAATCCGAAATGAAAATAATAGGAGGTCTTGTAACTAGGCGCCTGATTAAAGGCCACTTTTGATTTATTACGTCGTCGTGAGAAAGCAGGTAAATGGCAAGGATCGTAGAAAGCGGTAACAAGGCGAAACCAACATGAGAAAGTGGCCGACAATGAAGGCCCAAAGCAATGCGTAGCTGACCGATGGGGCCCGAGCGCAAGCAGTGAGAGGAGGTCTGCATGAGTGGCGGAGTCAGGCGTCGAGAAACAAAGGAGGGCGTCTTGTGGCGGATCGGTGGACTCGAGGAAGACGAAGGTGGATCCGGCGATTTGGGGCTCGGGAGCTCAGAAGAAATAGCGGGGGAGGGAGAGCAAGCTACGGCGAACTCGATGGTGGTTGGAAATGGCCGGGAGAGAAACGGAAGTGGCGGGACGACGCGCGGCCACCGGAGAGGGAGAAGAAGCTCGTGGAGCGGGCGAAGCAGCGCGTCGCGCGGAGGAAGAGGTGGGGAAAACGAAGAGGAAAGCGTGGGGAAGAAGTTGAGCTGCTCACCGGCTCGGGTGCGAGGAGAAGAATGGCGGCGGCAGTGAGCTTTATAGCCGAAAGCGAGAGAGAGAGAGAGTCTTGTGGGGGAGCACTCGAGTGGCAAAAAGACTCGACGGAGCAGAGAAATGAATCTGCGAGAGTCGACCTTCCTTGGCGTGGCGAAGATATGAGAGCTCTCTGGTTGGTAAGCGGCAACAAGAACGAGACGGGCGGCGGAGAGAGAGATCGCCATGGGCGGTGCGATGGCGATAAGACGGAAAAGGAGTGAGGAGAACGGATTCGGTAGCGGCGACGGCACATGATAGAAACGTCGGCGTGGTGATTGGGTGGCGACGGCGAGCGCAACGGGATTGGCGGCGTCGACGGAAAAGCAGGTCGAGACGGAGAAAACGGCCGTGACGAATGAATTCGAGGCGCGCGGGCGTGGCCGCTGGCCGTAAAAGCTGCGGTCTGTGGCGAAGAAGCGGTCGGCGAGTTGGGCAAGCGAGAAGGCAGAAATGGAAAAAGCGCGACTGCAAAGAAAAAACACGGGACGAAAATGGAAAGCGGAAAACGGGGTTGACTTTCTCGAAAAGGAAAGTTTTTAAATTAAACCGAATAAATTCCAAATAAATTCAGGAAAAATCCAAATAAATTCCAGATAAATAGCAAAGGCCAAATTAAATCTATTTTTGAAATTTTGAGGTTATTTCAAGAATGACACGGAGGTGGAGGCGAGCTTGATGCGGCACTTGGTTGCAACTTAGTAGGACGAGGTGAGGCGCAATTTCTCGTGTGGAGCTTAGTGGTGAGACGAACTAGCGGTAAAGTTGCTACTGTTTGCGGCGGCAACAAGGGGTTGCCAGTGACTACAAAGAAAGAGGGAGAGAGTGAGAGGGAAGGGAGAGGGAGAGGGAAAGAAGGAATGAGGATCCATGGCGTTGGCGAGGATTACTTTCACTGCTAGGATCTACGTGCAGGATGACGCGTCAAGGGAAAACCACCCCAAATCGGGTTCAATCGGTAAAGCGAACGGTTTCGTTAGTTTTTTTAGATAAAGGATCAAATCCGGCCTCTGCAATTGCACATAGCCAAGTTCTTACAAATATCACTTCGTGATCATTATTGAAAAAGCGACAAAGAGAACATAAAATTAAAAGCAAATTCTATAATTGCTTCGCCATCCGTTCTTGGCAAAAAATTCCAACGCCACAACCTCCAATGCATGGCATACCCCACGGATGATCTCCCTCTTGCCGTCAGACTGCAATAGGGTCCAAAACCATGACCAAGATATGTCCCTCTGAATGTAGCTCCGCATAAAAGAATAATAATGTTTCTTCATAAAGATTAGATCATTGCGTGTACACCAAATAGCCCATAAAATAGCAGACTTCCCACAAAAATCAGTCTCTTCACATTCTTCTCAAGGCCACTTAACCAATGATCAATCATATGTGCAAAAGACTTGACAATGGTAAACCCAGTAGCAATATGCTCTCTGTTTCTTGGATAATATCAAGGGTTAGGGTGAGATGGAGCTTCTTTCTTCCGATACCCTTATGTCCTCTGGTCGATCAAGCTTGCGGCTTGCTGCTAGAAGCGATTCAACTATTCTCGGCGATGCATATAGCGGAGAAAAAAGAATTCTTTGGTGCGAATAATCGCACATCTTTCCCTTCTATTTCAGATTCTGAGCTTGCTTGTAGAATTGCAAAATTAGGCGTTTCTATGGGTAGTGATCAAAACGCTATTTCTTCTGCTATTACGTCTATTAAAAACATAGAAATTGATAGATTTCGTGTCTCTAATCAAACGGTTTCAAAGTTCAGGAACCAATGCCAGAGTTCAGGGCTGTAAATTGGACTTATTCATTTACCTAGACTACGGTTGTTTGTCAGGGATACTTTTCGGGTCAATGTAAGCCTAAAGTATAAGGATTCTTGAATAGATGAGAGGATTATGCAGCAGATATATGAATAGCTCGATGCTTAATCTTGTGAATGTTTTAGGTTCTTGCATATATTGCACTCAAATTGGGCAAGAATCTTTTGAGATACTTGATTGTAGTGCTAGTTCTATCATACTCCAGTGTTGTTTTAACTTGTAGTCTTTCTGCTGCGAAATGTGATCTTGATAAGCTGTACCCATGTCAGGTATTTGGTGGTAGCATTGCTGCACTTCCCTTGTTATGCATTATTCGCCCTCGTGCTGATGCTTAAACAATATCTGTTGGAGAGTTGGTTTCCCCATAGTTACAGTTATGTGAAGTAAACAAGAAGACAGTCTTCCTCCACTCCCCCCCCCACCCCCGCGGGGGGGCACTATTTCCTGAAATTTACATGGAGCTGATGTACCCAGAAACAACATTCTTTAAAGGTTGATGGTGTCTGCATTTTGTTGTGCTTGAGATCAACAGCTTCTTTGAACCAGCTGTTGTCTCTTGCAGATTCCCTTTCCAATGGAGGAATCTGTACAGTGCAATATATGACACTAATCATTTCATTGTTACCTTGATTTAGTTTCTAGTTATCCTGCTTTTTAGTGTGGCATCAAGTGATAAGCACGTAAGGGAAGGTAAAAAAGAAGTCATCTTGGGTCCTTGAACTCTTCATGTGGTTTAATATTTGCTCCTCACCTGCATAACCGAGTAAAACACGTCTTTCAACCCTACAAGCCATTTAGAATCCATCCCTCTTACTAGCAAACGACGGTACTCATCAGATTATTTATTTTTTATTTTACTTTTAAAGTTAGAATCCAAAATCAAAAACAAAAACAACTAGTCCCTTAGACTAGAGGAAAAATTAGTCCAGCGACACTTAATTCGTTAGCATTTAACGATGTGTCTATGATATGTGGGTCCATCTAAATCTATGATAATGACTCAGGATGTCATAAAGTGAATTACGAATTTTAAAGAGTGTCAGTGACGACAATCTTGTTAGACCAGGAGTCCAAAACAAACGTGGCCAAGCTCTAATCCATTCTATGCCTATTCACGTGGTCGTACGAACACTTGTACAAACGCATATGATGGATAATAATAGTTGGACTTTATTTTTTGTGTAGAATGTTGCATTGTTTCCCGTTGTGGGGCAAGTTTTTATGACACCACTTAACAGTTTCAAATTTTTGTATTTGACACTGTTCGTACGTTGTCGGTCTCACTAGACAAATATTTTTAGGCTTGGAGTGATATACTACCTTTCCTATTGTTGGCAGAATTCGCGCCTCCTGAAACGTTTGAGCCGACCCGGTGACTCGGCTCGGCTCAAAAAAAATTCGCGATTTGGTCCTTTCATAAATTATGAATAAGTCCTTCGCGATTTTTTGTGAGAGGAAGATTTTTCTCTCTAAAATCGTGTTCGGGTCCCTCGTACGCCGTTTTACAGAAAGAACCTCCCGTTAAATTCCTGGAACGTCTCGGCTCAAAAAAAAATTCGCGATTTGGTCCTTTTATAAATTACGAATAGGTCCTTCGCGATTTTTAGTGAGAGAAAGATTTTTCTCTCTAAAATCGCGTTCGGGTCCCTCGTGCGTCGTTTTACAGAAAGAACCTCCCGTTAAATTCAAATCGCGAACAAGCCATTTTCTAATTTTTTAGGATAGCGGATAGGTCCAAAACTGTAACATTCAGGTCCTTGCTCCTTACGTCTAGGTCCTTTCTCCGTTTTTCCCGGGAAAAAAAAAGTTTTCGTTGCCAGAAATATTTGTGCAGCTCTATCTCTAGACTTTTTTCTCACCTCGATTTCCCATCTCGATCTCTGATATTTTTTAAAGCGTGTATTATTACTCATGAGCAGCGTCGATCTCGATATTTTTTAAACATGTATTATTACTCCGTGAACGCGTAGAGTGTTAAGCTCGACAAAAGAAGGTTGTCATCTCTAATAATTTTCACCCTTTTCCTCAGACTTTTTTCCCGCATGCGGTTTTTTATTTCGGTCTCAATATTTTCCAAATAATTCATCGAAAGAGATATTTCTACAACTCTATCTCTATTTTTTCCCCATTTCGACGATTTAAAAATAAAAGCCACCGAGAAAAAATAAATTTTTTCACGAAAAACGACATTCAAGGTGTGTTGTTAACATGAAGTCTTTAATATTTTAAAAACATGTATTATTACTCTCGTGAACAGCGTAGAGTGTTAAACTTCGACAAAAGAAGGTTGACATCTCTAATAATTTTTCACCCTTTTCCTCTAGACTTTTTTCTCCGCGGTTTTTCAAATTTCGATCCAATATTTTCCAAATAATTAAATAAAGAGATATTTCTACAACTCTATCTCTCTTTTTTCCCCGTTTAGCTCATTATCTCGATGATTTAATAAATTAGACGTCACCGAAAAAAATATTTTTTCTTCGAAAAAATGGCATGCACGACGTGTTACGCCACGGAAAATTTCCTAGTACTTACAATAAGTACCCTTGTTCCCGTGCGATCAGATACTACAATTTCTGCTTATATTTTATAGTAGAGTTGTACCAGTTAGCTTTAACGTGTATGGATGAAAATACAATTATATTTTTATATAATTGTAATAGCCTTAATATGTATTTAATCGACTTACACTATTATGACATCTAGACCCGTCACAACCACAATCCATGGTATATTAACCATATAATGTCATCTGAGATCGTCGGATGCTGAGGCCATCCAGGTGTCTCCCTAGGTATATTCGTGAAAAAGTCTCTCCGTTTCTTCAAATTACGGATAGGTTTCTATAGATTATGAATAGATCCTTCGTGATTTTTTGTGAGGGAAGATATTTTTTTCTGAATTGCGTTTGGGTCCCTCGTGCGCTGTTTTACATAAAAAGGATCCCGTTAGATTCAAATCACGAGCAAGCCCTTTTCTAATTTTTCAGGATAGCGGACAGATCCAAAAACGTAACAAACAGGCCCTTGCTCCTTACGTCTAGGTCCTTTCTTCGTTTTTTCCGGAAAAAATGTTTTCATCACTAGAGATATGTGTGCAGCTTTATCTCTAGACTCTTTCCCCGGCTCGATTTTCCATCTCGATTTCTGATATTTTTTTAAATATATATTATTACTCGGTGAACGCGTAGAGTGTTAGGCTTAACAAAAGAAAGTTGTCATCTCTAATAGTTTTTCACCGTTTTTCCTCTAGACTATTTTTCCACCTCGGTTTTCCAGCTCGGTCTCCAATATTTTCCAAATAATAATTCGTCGAAAGAGATATTTCTACAGATCACGAACAAATCCTTTTCGCTGATTATTTTGCAAAAATACCACAATAATTCCAAAATTCAGCAGGGCGCTGCGTTTCTTCGACACAATAAACCGGAATTACTTATTTTTGCGAAAAATTTGGGTCGATTTTTTCGCCCGGTGACATCATGAACTCGATCTAATTGCTATAACGCACATCCACACACACACCTCTTCTGTTAACACGGTGGATACACGCACAAAACTCACGCCAATACGCTGACCTCACGCAGCATAACCAACCACACGTTATCACCGAGCTAACCACGCCTGTCACCCTATGGACACCGTAACCACTTTCTCCACACGGTTAATGCTTCACCTGTACGTATACTTTTGCCTTAATACTTATATACATCTTTACTAGCTTACCTACATCATGTCCCTATTTTCACGTCCACACAGTACGGTGTGCAATAGTACGCTACCATATCTAGTATATCTTTTTTTCCATGGAATTGGAGTTCAATCAGGTGGCACACGTGTCACATTTTTTTTGTGAAAGACCCTACGATTAGGTCCTCTAATAAGTTATTTTGCAAAAAAAGACTCAGTGGTCTGTATATTCATGAACGGGTTCTTCGCTGGGTAATTTTGAAAAAACAAAAAAAACATCTAGGTCCTTCTATCGGTGATTTTGCAGAAAGGACCCTATGGTTTCGTCTATTCGCAGATAGGTCCTTCAATGGTTGTTTTTGCAAATAAAAAAGGCACCCATGGTAACGCGAATTCACCGTCGGCTCCTAACCAGCTCATTTTTTAACGGAACCGTCTAAAAAAAGAAATTACGTTAGGATCCTTCTTCCTTTCTTTTTTCAAAAAGAACCAATAAACTAAATTTTGCACCGAGCAGCGTAGTGCAAGATCCTATCTAGTATATATTATGAGAATTCAACCCCATTCAGAGGTGCCACGTCTTTTTTTCGGAAAAGTCCCTTGAAAAATCAGAAATCGTGGACCTGTCCTTTCATCAGTTATTTTGCAAAATAATCGTGTTGTTGTTCCATAAATTCGACACAGGCGCTGATTCTTTAGACCTAGAAAATTTAAAAATTTTGAAATCACGAACAAGTCCTTCTACCGGTTATGTTGTAAAAAAGATCCCTAGTTCTGCAAATTCATTATAGACTCGATTCTTTTAACCCAAAAGATTTAAAAATTTTGAAATCCGACGAATAGATTCTTTTACTGACTATTTTGAAAAAAAAAACTGCTAGTTCCGTAAATTCGATTTGCAAAAGCGCCGAACCAAAATTTTCTCGCACGCGTCTCTATCTAGTAAAAAAGATCGCATACTTGCTGATCCGGAAGGTAGAGCCTCGAAGCCGTTGCTTGCTAGAGCAGGTCGGCACAGGGGCGAAAATCAATCGGTTCCAGGAAAGGAAGGAACGGTGCATTGCATTTGGCGCGTACAGAAGAGAGACAAAACCGAGATGTGATCGTCAAGAAGTGAAGTGAGATGAAACGGGATGATCGCATTCGAACATTGCTTGCCTTCCGCTCTCCTCTTCTCCTGCTCCCGTCGCGTCACGCCCTCGTAAATGAAACCCATGTCTCGTCGCCGCCAGCTCCACATGCACCAGTAGTACTTGTCCACGACCGGCTTGGGTTCGGCTCCCAAGACACCGCCATTTTCCCCCCTCTAGCTTCTGCTTCTCTGTCCACGGAGGATCACATCGCAGAGTCTAAAGATCAGAGATGAGCGCGGCGCCGTGCTCATCCTCTTCGGCGGCGGCGGCGGCGGCAGCGCCTCAACAGTCGTGCACCACCATCGCTTCAGGTCTAGCTAGCTTGGTTCTCCATTTCGTTGATTTCTCCGGCCGGTGCATGGGCTTATATGTGTACACGAACATTTCAGCCTCATGCGTTCGTTTCTTTGCTCTTGTAAATTTTCATCGTGAGATAGATGCCGTCGGCGCGCGGGAGAAAGAGAGGCGGCGGCGCTACCACCGCTGCGCCCGCGCGCTCCTTCATGCCGCCATTAACGGCGACCTCCGCCTCCTCGCCAGTGCGTGCCAATGCCTTCACCATTCACCCCCTAGCTAGCTAGCTGGCTAGCTTGATTGCGTTGATTAATGAACTAAGTTTAACTATGGATCGAACGTGATTAAGGGAAGGCGATGGAGGTGGAAGCGGTGACGCGGGGCGGCACGGGCGCGGGCAGCGTGTGGTCGCGCTGCGGCCGCGGCGTGCTGCACCTGGCCGCGGCCAACGGCAGGACGCACGTCTGCCGCTTCCTGCTCCAGGATCTCGCCTTCCCCGTCGACGTCCTCTCCACCTCAGGTGCCAAGCCCGGCTCGGTCAGCCTCTCGACCTTCATAGCTTTCCCGCACGTCTGATCACGCGTTCTCGTGTCTGCGGCCGCGTACGCGCGGGCGCCTGCAGGCGAGACGCCGCTGCTCCTGGCGGCCACGTTCGGCCACACCGTGACGGCTGCCTACCTCCTGGAGCGCGGCGCCGGCCCGTCCACGCCGGACCCGGACGGCGAGACCCCGCTCCACTGGGCCGCCTACAACGGTACGTACGTATACTTACATCTTCTTGTTCATCGCGTCCGAAACTCCGAATCTTTTCTTTTGTTCGCATTGCACCACGCCCGCGTGACGGCATGCCAAGGATATGTACGAGTGCGCGCGCACGCGCGTGTTGCGACTTGCGAGTGACAAATCCGCACATCATCATCCGTGCAGGGGACGGCGAGCTGGCGAAGCTGCTGCTGTCTAGAGGAGCCGACGTTGGCGCGGCGAACCCCCGCGGCACGCCGCTGCATGTCGCCGCCGAGCGAGCGCGTCCCGCCGTCATCAGCGTCTTGCTGGACCACGGTGCTGATGTATGCCTTGACCGCTCTTGCCTGCATTTTTTAGGTTTCGTTGGACGCCTATTCTTGGCCGGTGATTGTAGTGCAGTGACCTAGTGTTACTACTTAGCTAACCAGTTTTCATTTTTTGGCAGCCCAACAAGGTTGTTAACCGTGCCTTCACACCGTTGGTTTCATCGCTTCTTGGTGGCTCCTTGGAATGCATGAAGCTGCTCATCCAGGTGCTACATTGTTTTCTGCTTGTTAATCCGTAACTTTGTGTTAGTTGCATGAATTTTTTTCAGACGAGTTAGTTGCATGATTTGGTAGTTCTTCGCTATGTGGTCACAAGCTCACAATTCCTTTGTCCTTGCGCCTTCGTTTAGTAGCGCTTACACCTTAAGGGGTGCGCTTGGAACGCTCGAATTTTGTAGGAATCTCGCAGGAATCAGTTCAATTCCCTCGGGATTACTACCAAATTCCCGCAATCTGAATGGGTCCTAAACATTATCACACTAAAACTATGCTGGATATGTTAACTAGGCTGGTGCTAATGTTAATGGGCGTGGATGCCATGGAGCAACTCCTCTGTCGTTAGCATGCAGCCATCCTGGCACCGTCGGATTCATCAAGTGCTTGTTGGAGGCTGGGGCAAATCCAAACATTCATGATGAGGTGAGTATGCTCCATCCTTTCCTGCCACAATCATTTTCTCCTCAAATAGATATATGTGTTCAAAGCTTGTTCCACAATTTCACCTTTTTTTTGTAAATCTTATTCCTGAACAAGACTGTTTCCTAGAAACTCATGGCTTGTTAGTACATTGCAGCAGCTTAATAGGTTACCAATAGAACTTGCTGCAATCCACGCCGAACGGGAAGTCGTTGAACTTTTGTTACCTGTGACCCACCACGCATTTCTAGATTGGAGTGCTGGTGGGATAATCAGATATGTAAATTCTGCTGCTTACAAGGAGTGGGTACGTCATATTGCTGTTGACTTGGTATTAGAATCACATGAACCCTTATGTGATGTCTTTGTTTAATCAAATTCCAATCACTCGAATTTACTTGGTTATATATTTGCCAAACGTAGTTATTTGGCCTTGCTGTTCAACCTGGGGGTATTCTCATTTTATAATTGTTGGACTTAAAAGTTGTTTTTTCTGTTTAGGTGAGAGATACCTCTTGTAACAGGAAAGATGATCTGAAACTGCAGGGAACTTGGCTTTCAAAATTAAGGACTATGATGAGGCAATACTCCTGTACAGCATGGTAAATCCTGTTCCATTGTCGATTACGTGCTCGTGTTCGGAAGGCCTAAAAAACAATTTCCTAATTGAAGCAAGGCCACCAGGGAATCCTTGGGAAAATCCTCGCGCGTTATAATGTTTTCCCCAAATCACTTGGTTTAGCTCTGGATTTAGCTCAGGATTTCAAGCTCATAGTCATCTTGCGTGATTTCTGTTGGTATGAAATTCCCTCTGCAGGCGATTAAGTTGGACAACACAGATGCCAGCTTGTATTCAAACAGGAGCGTGTGTTGGCTGCACCTAGGGATAGGCGATGAGGCGCTGTCAGATGCTCAGATCTGCAGCAAGATGCGACCTGACTGGGCGAAAGGCTATTACCGTCAAGGAATGGCCTTCTGTTTGCTGCAGGTGATCTCCGTAGCACCTGTGGGTTCGTCACAGCAAATGGGAAAGCATCCCGTTGCAGTTTCACCTGACAAGGGTTCTTCTCAATGTTGTGTCAGGATTATGCCAGCGCTTCTGATGTGCTTCTCAAGGCCTCAAAGCTGGATCCAGGAAACGCTGCGATCGCCAAAGCCCTCCGGTAATCCACTATTATATTTGCAGCTTTCAGTCATACACGCGGTAGGATGCCCTCGTAGAATCTCTTCAGAATATGAGACGCGACAGCACCAATCTTGGAGTTAATGATTGGTTAAATGGAATCATAGTAAAGCGGCGCGTTTCATATTCCGAGATTCAACCTTTCACGCACAAGAGCATCTCTGATGGTGCCATTTCAGCTAGCTATAAGAGTACTATCTCAGCATTTAATTTTATAGATAATGCTATAGCTAATATATTGGAGAGGTTGTCTATATGCTATCTATAGATGATATGGATATTTCTTATAACTAGTACCATTGGAGATGCTCTAAGGTTAGGTTTCTATCGAATTATTTTCCGTAGGATTATGCTCCGTCATCTTGCGTACCATCGTACGAATTGAGCTTATAACATGCGTCATGTGGTGTATTGCTTCATCGCTCGCATGGCCGTGGGCAACTTTTGCAGGGATGCTTCGGAAGGCGTTAGCCGTGCTTCTAACTACTGAGAGATGGTAGGAAGTAGGAGGAATCCATGGGAGAATCCGGTGCAGTCTTTGGATGACACTCAGATCCTTCTGCATATACAGCGTAAAGACTACTAGAAGTAGCGTATATGGGTACATCGCCCTAAGATCCTCTTTTCTTTGAGAACAATCACCCTAAGATCCTTTCCGTGCGTGACTAAAACAGTTGAATCCTAGGAATCTTTTGGAAGCATCTGCCTTGTGGACTTCATTTATGGTATTGCTCTTCTCATTTCTTGTGGGATTCTTCAGTGCATGGGTCGAATGTACTTGTTGGCCTGCAGTGAACACGAAGAAGGCCCATCCCGGCCCAATTAGAATGGGCCGGGCGGAGATATGGGCCGGCCACGAAGAAGGCCCATCCCGGCCCAACTAGGATGGGCCGGACGGAGATATGGGCCAGCCACGCGTTGCAGATTCAACCTGCCTTTGTTGGAGTAAAACACACAGGATTTTTTTTTTTAAAAAAAAAGGAGCTGTTAAGAGGCAGTAGGAAATGGTGCAGCGCTTTGTGATGCAGGCTCGGATGCGCACTGTTGTCGTGCTGGCTTGGCTTTCTGCTTTTATCTTGTCTCTCCCAGCAGCCTCTGCTGGCATTGGACGCCCTGCCACGGTCTTCGAGGCCGGCGAGTGAAACGAAACCGAACGAAACGACAGGAAACACGCGTACGAACGGCAACAGCTTGGCCCCTCGCCTCCTTGTCGCTGCTCCAGTGCTCCTGTCTTGACTCTTGAGGCGCACGGGAGGAACTCTTTACTGTTGTAGACTTAAAAAAAATGTTTCTTTTTAAATAGACTTAGTACGATTTTTTTTTGCAAAATATGGCCGTGTCTGTAAATTCTACGCACAGAGAGCGTGAAAAATATACCAAGCTCCTATGCTTGTGCTTGGGATTTATGGGTTAAGTGGCTATATTTGTAAAAAAGAAAAAATCGCATGGTAGCTAATTTTTTATAAAATAATTTTTGGGGAGCTACAACAGCGAAGAGTTCGTAGGGGAGATCCATCCATCCACATTTTTTGAATTGGTGTTCTTGCTACCATAGAATGAAATGTCGATGAAATTTCGTAAGATCTTATATTTGACCAGGATAGGATACAAAATCTGTTGAATAAAAAATTAAAAATTCAAATTACCACAATATTTTAGGTGATATTTAACTAAAATCTCGAGTTGTTTGACTTTTTTTATCGGATTTGGCCCAAAAATCCTTAAGAAAGTCATTTTTCATGAAAATTTGTTGTAAAACTAAATTTTTAAATGTTTTATAATTTCGTAAGAAACACTCATATTTTTATAAAATTGTTGCTCTGAAAAAATAAAAAAGCAGAATAAACATTACTGAGACGTAACCTTGTCAAAACTTTATGAATTTTCTCGAGTATGATCATGATCCAAAATTTTTATGAGAGCTTAAGCATTGCCTTGGAACCGTCAGAATTTTATGAATTTTCTTCAATATGATCATATCCAAATTTTGTACGAGAGTTTAAGCACTGCTTCAGAACCCTTGTCTAAAATTTTCAAAAATTTTAAACATTTTTGTTTTCTTAATTAAATCTATGGATGCCTTAAACTTCATTTTTTATCTTTTAAAAAAAAGGAACGTTACTAGTACAGTACAATTGTAAGAATTTTAAAATTTCACTGAAGTGTGATCATGATCCAAAATTTTTATGTGATCTTGATAATTGCTTCAGCACCCTTCTCTAAAAGTTTAAAAAATTCTAACTCCGTTTTTGTTGCTCAATCAAATTTATCTATTGATCATCATACTTTTATGAGGATAGTAGTAATCATCACAAATTTTTAAATTCCTCAGGTTTGATTATCATATGAAAATTTTATGAAAATATTAGTGATGCTTCAGGACTATCCATAAAATTTTTAAAATATTTATAATGTGGTTTGAACTATTTTTCATTCGGTTGAAATTTACTGAGTGAGCCTTCAATAGCACTCTCTTATTTTTCTAAAATTCCTTAGGCTTGATCATTTTATGAAAATTTTATAAGAACATTAGTGATGCTTTAGGACTATCCATAAAAGTTAAAGATATTTATAATGTTGTTTGAACCATTTTTCATTTGGTTGAAATTTACCGATTGGCCTTCAAGAGCACCTTCTTAAATTTTTAAAATTCCTTAGGCTTGATCAACATCTGAAAATTATATGGGAACATTATTGATGCATCAAGACTATCCAAAAAAATTTCATATTGTTCTAAAGTGGTTTGCACCTTTTTTTCATTTAGTTGAAATTTTATCGGTCAGCCTTTTATCAGGATAGTAGCATTTGTAGATTTTTTAAAAATTCCTTAAGCTTGATTATCATCTTAAATTTTTTATGTTAATATTAGTATTGTGTCAGGACCAACCACAAAAAAATTAAAAAGTTTTAACATCGTTTCGACTATTTTTCGCTCAGTTGAATTTTGTCAAGATTTTGGTATTTCTCAATGAAATTTCGGTAATTTTGGTTCAAAACTTCCAGATTTAAAATTTCATATTTGAATTTTGACTGGATTTCATCCGAAATTCTAAGATTTTGCTAAAATTTCAGATTTTGTCAGCCTCTGAGATGTCAACCGAAAATGAAATTTGAAACCCTGCTTTTTACTAGTACTGCGTGCTGATATCCCTCAATGACTTCTGGTAATCTCCATTCAAGGGTAGCAGGGAGGATGACTTTTCTAGCTCTCTTCTCTCATTTTTTTCAAACATAGCTTCCTCCGGAATAAATTACAAATCTAGCCTTCTTTATCATGTTTTCGCGCTCCCCTATCGTGAGAGGCGACCTCTGTTGCTCGCTGGCCACGATAGGCCAACTTCCATACATCGTCTGCCTCCCGCACCTTGCTACCGCGGCAATGCGCACTTCCGCACCTTGCTACCGCGGCAATGCGCACTTCCACGCTAGCCTACCGATGCTTGTCCTATGCGCGCTCGCTCTCACGCTCTCACGGTGAGGTAATTCGCCCACAGTAGGGGAGCGCAGGAGTACGGTGAAAGAAGCTAGATTTACAATTTAGGAGTATGGTGAAGGGGTTAGATTTACAATTTATCTCGAAAAGAAGCTAAATTTAAGATAAGCATAGAAAAGAGCGCTAGAAAAGTCAGCATTTCTAGGACTGGCTCCTGTCTGGTTCTTCCTTGGATCATTGGATGTAGTACTCGAATGCTCCCTCTGCCTTGAGTGTGTTACATCACTGTAGCAGTACTAATAGGGGGTAATTGGCGGTTAATCGAACTGCGAAGTCCCCGACTATGAAATTACATTTTATAAATTCATCTTAAGATATACTAATAAAATTATAATATTATGAAATCTAATTATATGATTTTTATATAGCCAATATAGATAGCTTTTATTTAAACATATTCGAGATCAAACTGTAGAAAAATTGTTGGCACGAAATTCTAGCACTCCAGCGAAAAAATTACATAGGGATCGAGTTGTAATTTGTAAACCAAAACGAAAGTAATAAATGCCATTTATTCTGGGCTAGAATTACCCGGACTTGGTTGAGAACCTTAATCCTAGTCAGGGTCCAGCCAATTCCCGGGGTTGGAAATCCATGCGAGAACTCACCCTGTGGTGCTGACTGTTTGGGAGCCCACGTTCACGAGGTTTCCCTGGCCCAGTCTAATCGATTTCCCGGGGAAAAAATAATGACTTGCCCACATGGGAATTTTTCTCCCCGCCACGACGCATCGCGCGGCCTCGCCCTCTCGACGTTGTCACCGCCCTCTTGCGGGACGAGATCGTCTCCTACCACTCCGGCGAGTCGGCGATACATCCTTCACCTCCGGCACGGCAGCTTCTCAAATGGTAGTGTTCACCTCTTCTTCCTCCCTGCTCATACTCTATTTTCTATGGTTTCGCTGGCCCTTTCTCACACAGATTAGTGCTCTAGGTACTCGTTTTGACGAAAGAGGAGGAGGCGGTTACTGTATGTGAGGAATGTCGATGAGTCAAGAATGGAAAAGGAAGGAGCCGCCGGCCATCGGTGGCGTGCATTGTCGGTGCATTCGACACCTGCCATGACCTAAAGTGAGAAGCGACCGTGAAGGTGAGGATAAGAAAACCAGCCTTAGATTCCTTTCTCTCATGTTTCCGTCGCCACATTTCTCAAGGCAAGCCAAAAAAAAACCAATCTAAATGGTTATCAAATTTCTTGGGTATTACCACATATCTTGCCATATCACTTTTGTTGTGTAAATTGATGCACATGTGCAGTTTTGTTCAACAATTTGATTGTATTGACTGAAATTTGTTCCTTCCATTACGTGTCTTGTTGATTTTATTATTGCTTCTATGCAAAATTTCCTGGTGGCCTTGCACTAAGATCTTGATGTTCTAGATTAAAAACATTCTTCAATGATCCACAAATTTCATTCTGCTTTGGAACACCCTGTTGTTTGTTAGAAATAAAGGGGGAAGAACTTGCAGTTAAAGGCAGCATCTTGGGCTAATTTACATCTTGTTTATGCTGACTAGTGTTTGTATGAAATGGAGAAAGAAAAGCTCAAAGCCACGATGGGTGAATAGGTAGATAGGTATCAAACAGCCTTTGGCACTGATGGTATGTTGATTTTGTGTAACCAAAAAATTACTCCATATAGAGAGGGTAAGGTCTAAGTGGCTACCTCTTCTTTAATTTGTCTTAATTCAAGTATCAAAGTATTCTGTATATATTAGCTTTTCTTCTGCTCGTACAGTCCTTAGTTCCAAAATTAAAATTGAGACAAGCTTAAAAGATGCCCAGCATTTTCATCATGATGAGCTATTGCGCTTTTCACTATGCCTAACTGATCAAGACCAAACTGAAGTAAATGCTAATTGAATAGAGAAATTTTTATCATCACCAAAACCCAAGTGTTCGATTGCTTTAGCTTAAGAGTGAAATTGCTCCATAGGTATGTTTTCCTAAGCTCTCTTGAAATTTCAGTCATTGGAATTCCAGTTACAACAATGGATAGCATGTTCAATATTGCTTTGATGAATCAGTTTACTTCATTTAATATTGTTTCTGATGGCGTCACCAAGTGGTTTGGCAGGTAGTACTAGTTGATAGTTTTTATTGGTTTTTAGATCCAGCTACAATGGTTTATTCAAATTCTGGATCTAATTCAGGTTATATGTTAGTCATGATGTTCGCTTTCTATGATGCTCTTTCTCTCTCTTGGAGGCTTGTTTATATTTCAGATCTTTCCCACAACCCCTGTATGGCTATTTTGCTTAGTCTATTTACAGCCTAGTAAAAAGAAGAAATCAAGAATGGGAAATAAAAGTGATGCTAGTTTTTATTTTGGCATATTTATTCTTTGCTTTGCAGGTTCCTTAAAGTTGACTGATAGTTCAAAGAATTATGAAGTTGATGGTGATAGTTTCCAATGAATTATGAACTCTTTGCTTTGGGAAATGCTGGGAGAAGTTTGGGTTTGTTGGACTTTGATGTTGCACGTCTGAGCTACGGCTGTAGTGTTGATGACTTGATGTTTGATGTGTTGTCACATCCAGGGTTCAAAATATCGAAATTTCAATTTTTCAAATGCTTCTTGATTTTCAATTATCGGCAAAAACTGGTTGAAAATTGCCAAAAACCGAAGATTAAGAAATCAAAATTTTTGGAAAAAAAAATCAACAAAATAAAAAGTCAACAGGTCAATTGAATGTTTCTTAGAGCTGATTTGTTTTAAGTGATTTGCGCTCGATTTTCACCGAAAATAAAAAATTGAGTGATTTTCACCGATTATTAACGGGTTGACGTCGCATAATTTTTTTTCTAGTTTTTTTTAATTGGATTGGTTTACCGAATGGTTTCTAATACCGAGCTGACTCGATACGGCCGATAATCGCGATATTCAAGCGATTATCAACGATATTTTGAACCCTGGTCGCTTCCTATTTGGATGACATGTAGTTCTTGTTCAGTCATGACGTGTAATCTTGGTCTGATTATAGTGATTTTGTTGTCCCATGCTATCAAAATTTAGTACAAGACATGCCACAAAGTCGCATGCTATTGATGTGTTTGGAAGGGCACTGTGATGCAAAACTCTTCCACACAATTACTTGGTGTTAGTATAGTCTGTACAAGATATATGCTTGTTCTTGTGTTTACTTTATTCAGTATAAGACAATGCTATTATTTTATGCTTTAACTTATCTTTCAGTAAGCATTTCTTTAATTGTGGTCCTGTTTCTGAGTTTTTCGATTCTCTTCTGGATTTTCTGAGTTTTTTTGGATGGCTAGGATTTTTATCCTCCTCGCTACTTAAGCAGTGTGACGGACCGCTTTTTTGAAGTGCGTATAAAACCCTCATGACTACCGAGATTTTAGGCTGCGGGTAACCAAGTGTACATTGCTTGATAAAAGAGCAAATGCGAATATTCTATAGATGAAATAAGGCCTAACGGCCAAGGTTTTACAAAAGGTGCTAGCTTAGCAAGAATACATCTGAGAACATCCACAGAAACGCTTGAGCAGATAGATCAAGGCCTCCAAAACAAAATAGCATCGTCATCTACGGTCTTCGGAACTCGCCATCTTCGAAGGAAATCTATGGAGGGGGATTGGGAGCAAGGGTGAGTACACAACCGTACTCAACAAACCACACGGAAATTCTGAATATTACATGCAGGGGTAACCAAAGGTAGGCACAGGTTTTAAGTATTGTGGATGCAGGTTATCAATATTAGTTTTCATCTTACATTTGAAACACAAATCATAAATAGCAATATAAATCATGGGGGGGGGTTATCTTGCAAAGTTCACCTTCACGACAAGTTTTAATTATAAAAGCTATAGGGGCGAAGTTATAGGTATCACCCTAAATTAACTCGGCTTCATTAACCTAAGCACTACAGTATTCGAATACCATTGATATCACTCTGCAGAGGTGCTCACTTTACCCACAAGATATCTACTGATGCGTTAGTGCCACTAGATTAACACGCAACTTTTATGCATGCTTGCGGGACCGAGATTAACATAACCTTTCGTTGAATTTCCCTTTAGCTCCTACCCGGTGAGGTGGTTGTGCCCACATACCCCGAGATCCTACGGGCGGGAGCGGATGGGCGCCCAGTTCTGATGGACACCTCTTTGTTGTGAAAACCGTGGGCGCACCATTCCGTTCCACCCCAACAACGATGCTTTCCCATTCTTCCACGGGAATGGGGACTCGCTATAGGCATTCGAGGAAGTACAATGTCTTGAGCTATGTTGGACCAAGTCAATGAGATTGGCCTACCCAACTTGTAGTTGAGCGGAATCTGAAGTTATTTACGTTGCGAGACCTCGGTCCTTAAATGCCAAAGACTTAGCCAAATGACATACCACAAATCATTGGTACCAATCAGTACCACCACCATGCCTCAACCCTTGGCCTCGTCATCGGTTGGGGATTGGTAAACATCCACCTCCCGTGGCCGCCCAATCATCCCCCTGCATCAGTAGCAATTTTATAAAACCAACATCATCAAGCCATCTCTCGGAGATTTTAAGCATTTGTCTAAAAGTAATAATTGTATGAATTGCTACATCTACGAGGGTTCAATATTTTATATCTTAGGGTTAAAAAGGAATTAAGGCATAACAACAGGTTTAACATTGGGTTGTATCTAATCATGTTATTCGAAACTACCACATTTGCTAGTTTTCTAAAATAACAAAAATAATGAAATACAAGAAATACATATATATACTATAATGGAACTGGGATCAACATGTTCAAGGAGTGTGGCTTGCCTTGCGGATTTGAGGGTTCGCCTAGTGAGAAGGGGTTGATGTCGGATCCGGTCTTCGAATAGTGATTGCTCCTGATATGGCTTCAAAGTCTGCTCCTGCTTCGAGATTCGTGTCGACGGTTGCTTCGATGTCGAATCTAGCGCGAGAAAACGCAAGCAATAAATAAGAACAAGAAAGAAAATCGGAAAGGAAAACAGAGAGAAAATGGCCGGAACAGGGTTCAAGGGTACTTTGGGAATTTTCTGGACTTGGTTTGGCGAAACGGAGATTATATTTGGACTCAGTGGCTCCAAACAGTCAAGAATATGTATTTTTGGCATTTCTGGATTCTTGGGGATTTTTGGGAATTTTCTGGTATTTAAATTGAACTTTCGGATTTTATTTAACACTTAAATCCGAAAATCAAACTAAAATTCTGAAAAGAAAAGAAAAAGGAATTCCCGGCCAGGCGCCATGATTAGCCGTTTTTGCCCTGCAAGACAAAGGCCTCATGGCGGGAGAGCGAACCCACGGCCACCTGAGAGCAAATGCCAATGACAAGCGGGTTCGTGTCGGCGACACGAGCCTTGGTAACAAAGCAGGACCGCCGCAGCGATGAGGCGAGGCGGCGGCGTGTGGGGATCACACTAGCAGAGAGGAAATGGCGCCGACCGGCTGGGGACTATCTGTCGTGATGGAAGGAAACAGCGAGGATCGCCGGAGACGTGGAAGATGATGGTGAATGTGGCGGAGGAGAGCTCGAGAGGCGAATGGGTTGGGGAAGCTAGAGGCGTCTGGCGAACTTCGGCGATGGTTGAAAATGGCCGGAGAGAAAAGGAAATGGCGGGGTGATGGGGAAATCTGGGGCGGAGAAGAAGCTCTCGGCGGCTCGGAAGCGGCGGAGAAGAAATGGACAAAGTGGAGTGCGGAATGCCTGAAGTGCTTGGGGACGGCGAAATGGCATGCCGTTGGGCTTTTATATAAGCGTCTTGAGGGAGAAGCGGATGAAGGAAGAGAGTTAGCGATGGAGGGTGCTCGAGTGGCGATTCGGCGCTTAGCAAGCGGCAACCTTGAATCTTGCAGTGTCGACTTTCGCCAGCCTTGGAAGGAGAAACAGAACTTCAATTGGTTGGAGTGTAGGCGGTGTGGCGAAGTAGGTGGGCGGCGGAGGAGATGGCTCTGCCATGGGCAATGCAGCGTCGGGGCAGAACGGAGTGACTAGACGAATGATGGGCGTGTCATGTAGCCTTGTGAAGAGAGAGGCCATGGTTCATTGGTTAGGCAGACAGCGGCCTTGACGGGGTTGAGCATCGGCCATGATTCGGGAATAAACGCAGCGTCACACGGGCAAGGAACACAAGAAGAAGGGGAAGAGAAGAAGGCCGTTCGTATGCGTGGAAGGTGGGCTGCATGATTTTGGGCCGTGGTAGAGAAGTGAAAGCGGAGGCGCGAGCCCAAGCGAAGCGGAAGACCAAAAGGAAAGTGAATTGGGGTTGACTTTCCGAAAAGGAAAATTTTGAATTAAACATGATAAATTCGAAATAAATTCGGCAAAAATTCAAATAAATTCAAGAAATTCGGACAAAACTAATTTTGAAATTTTTGGGTTATTTCAAACGGCAACAGGAAGGCCAAGGGTAGGGATGAAAACAGAAACGAATTTTCGACTGTTTCGGGGAAAACTAGAAACAGTATCATTTTTTCGGAAACGGAAATGTTTTGTTGGAAACGGAAACGGGAGAATTATTTCCAACGGAAACAGAAACGGAAATGAAAATTCCGTATAAATGAAACCAGAAATTCCGTCGCAAACTTGATCCAAAAAGGAGAATGGAGAATTTATATTTATTTTTAAATTAAAATAATTTTAGAAATATAAATGGTTTTATAGAAAATATCAAATAGAGTTCAAAAATACTTTGGAACATTTTGTACCTAGGAAAATTATTTCTAGAAAAATTTTGGTTTCATTTTTCATGAATAAATTAATTTTATAAATCTAAAAATAGGAAAACAGAGATTTATAAAATCTAGAAAATCCAGAATAAATCTCAAAAAATCATAAATGAACATTGAACAATAATATGCAAATTTTAGGGGATTACAACTTTATAGTTGGAGAAGCAAAAGAATGTCGATGATAATGATACGAAGAAGGATATGATGGTCTGATTTGGAAAACAAATAGCGAGCCTTGAACTAACAAACTTCAGAAAAAAACTTCCTAGTGATATCGGTGAATATAACATTGTTTTTGTGTCCGCCTTAGAGGTGGAATGAGTTACATTATTTTGCGATCATGTATATTGTGATCATATGCAATGTTCTTATGGAATTTTTTACTTTCGTTTTCGTCTCCATTCCGTTTCGCATCCGTTTCTTCTATTACCCGTTTCCGTATCCGTTTTCAGGGTTTCTGATTTCATTTTCATTATCGATAAAAAATGTGGAAACGAAAAATAAACGATCATTTATCGATCATTTCCGTTCCATTTTCATCCCTGGCTAAGGGGCATTCCATATGTCCTCCGAACCGGTTTGGGGATTCACAATGACAAACATTTGATCACACAATTAAGCATGTCACGGGATTAATAAACATTTGATCTAGCAAGCCACAATGACAAACATTTTGTGCGCAGGATGATCCAAATGCCACAACAAATCAATATGAGGCTCACAAAATATGTAGGAGATATCCGCCATCCCAAGTCGTTTCAGTAGTTTCTAATCGTTGGTTTCACAAGAATTGGTTCTTATATAAGACATCACTTCAATCTCTTTCATCAATAAATAAACGCCAACTCAAGATAAGGCCATGGATAGAATTAATGTTAAGACATCATCTAAGAAACCCCATTGAAAATGCCCTAAGCCGCTGTACCCCCGGTTGCTGCCCTTCCCACCGCCCAACGCTGCTGCTAGTACCGACGGTCGGTGTCTCCTCCAGCTTCGTCCTTGCCCTTCTTTCGACTTGCTTTATTGTTATTGCCAATCATCCTCCTCCGTCCCACCGAGGCAGCGTCACCAACGAGATGTTCCCATCTATCGGACGGCGCTAAGGTTCGAGAACCAGTTAAGTTGTAGTTTTCATTAAGACTGTATAGGAATCTTTTCCTCGTCCAATCTCTACACGTGACTGTTTCCGACACTAATAGACGTACTTGATACACACTATGCACTATGTCGAAAAAAAAAGGTGTTTATTTATCAGTTACATGTTCTCTTAAAAATCGCCATTTTCTTCGTTCGTTGGATCAATATCACGTGGCCCACATCCTTTAGTAGGTAAGAAACTTTCTGTTGATGATCGAGCCTGAGTCGCTTATCGACTTAATGGGAAAAAAAAGAGATCATAATCGAACAGAGACTTTATCATCGTGGACATAGATAATGTTATATGAATAAATTTGATTTGTTAGAGGCATGCATGTCACCTTATTTATGTCTATATAAGGGATGGCGCTAACACCGTTAAAGACGCTCTTGTCATTGCATGTGTCTATAAGGGATGGCAGGTAATGTCGTTAAAGACGCTTTTTGTCATCCAG